>BMAV01018017.1:0-81596 GCA_019973955.1 Trichonephila inaurata madagascariensis | reverse complement strand
GGGTACATTAACTGTACATCTTACGCCCTTTCCAAACCTTAACCTCTCTGTTCTTTGACGGCCACGATTAATGGCAAATCTTTTCCAACCCAAATCCAAGAAGTTAAACACGAAGGCTAGATGCAAATAAGATAACCTTTAAAAGGATAGAAGTTTTAGTGAGCGCGATGGCAATTTATAGAGAAAGTTCAGTTCAGAGAAGATAGAAGTGTTGACTGACGGCTTACCTAGAATCAAGACACAATCTAGCCATTCAACCAAGGTACATACCATTGTACGCCAACCTAGAGAAATATCCAAAGTGGATTGGACGTTGAGTATTCAACCAAGGTAGGAAGATTATATTCTGAACGCGAATATATTATTGAGATTGTGAGAGTAGGCGGATATAATATAATTATATTGATAAGTGATCTAATTGCGCGATCTGTGTTAATTAAGACTACGTGTTTTGGTTTATTCTCACTTAATATAGGTTTGTTCGATATCTAAGTAATCTAAGTTAAATTCTTAATAAAAGTCATATTAAGAATTCTAAAATGCCTCATCATTTCGAGAATCCCACACCTCTAACTTACGCTGAAAACCCACGACATGGTCTACGAAGATCGACCATGTCGCAAAACACTTGAGAAATAAAATGAATTAAAATATGAGATTTTGAAGCACCCAGCTTATTTACAGTAATGTTAAGGAATAGGACCCAAATCCGGAATATTTTATCAGATATAAAAGTACTCAAACATTAATATATTATTCAGGCTTCAGTATATATACTGTAGAGAATCACTCATTTTATCATACTCCTCATTTTTATCCCAGTTGACACATATTTTCTTTTATAAAATGTGTTCCGCATTTTTTCTCCTATACCGTAAAGCTAAATGATCTATTCCTTTACATGTTAAAAGGAAAAAATAATTATTTACTAAATACTTTGAAATTTTAAAGCACTATATTATAAACAAATGCATGAGTTACAATTTAACAAATTTTTAGAAAAATTGAGGCATTTTTTCAGTTTGAAAATGTGCTCCGCGTTAAGTTTACGCCCTTGTATATATGGCGAAAATAGCCTTAAATTCTCTCGAAAGGTTTTGATGTGATATATTTTAAGTACATCGCGTATTGTTTAAACACATCACGTATAAATCTTGATGTAGTCGGCCACTGAAGGTCTTATGTTTTAGGTCTGTATGTTTTTTTTCATTTTTAATTATTGTACAAACCATTTTCAATTACTTTTTCTTTTAGTAAATTTTCTCTCAGAGCCGTACGGATATGCGAATTGAAACTCGTTTATTCGAGGCTTTTGATCGTATTTATCAAATAAAAGTATTTGATTATTTGAAATAAGACTAGAGGAAAATATAAGACTAGTTACATAAAAAAGTACCTTGAGAAGAATAGCTTAATACCTAAAACCAGTCGGGGCATTAAGTCGATCGTGATTGACCAGTGAACCACCTAGGCATTTGGGGGACCACCTGAAGATTAGCAGTTAGTAATTATATACCGAGATATTCAAGATTAGGAGTACAATTTATGTAGACTGTTTTCTCTACCGACTATAACTACGAGAACTAACTTGAGATAAAAATGATTTATTTTTTAATGTACTTTGAATTCTTTGATAATAAATGCATCCTTTGGTATTATTGTATTTGAGATTATTATGTTTGTATCTCGCACTTTGCTTTAAACTCGGTTTTAAAAGTATAAGTTTATTTTATTATAGCTATGAAGGTAAGTACATATTAAGTTATATAGTAAAAATATTGTAGACCTTCTTTCTTTTCTTTTTTTGCTCACCGCACCGAAGCCACTGAATCGTCCGCAACACCTTGAAAAAATTAAGAAGTAGGGAAAAGTCTGACCTCTCCTGATCCAAGAGATATTTTTAAGCTATCATTTCATTTCATAGACCTTCTCTCTCTCTCTCTCTCTCGTTCCTTTAGATATATATAAGGCTATGAAGCCTGTTATTATTTTGTTTTTAAAGCTTACAAGAACTTATTCTGGTTAATCAATTCCGTTAATTTCAGAGATCCTACGTTCACTTCTCGCAATTTTTTCACATAAACATAAAGAAAAGTATTTTCTAAATTTATACATTTATATACACTGGTGTGCAAAACTTAAGCAACAGGTGGATTTATTGCCATAACTTCACGAAAAATCATCTAAGAGACATGAAATTCTGAAATGAGGGAGAGTATTATGTACGTAAAGGATGACGAAAGCATAGGCGCTGAAAAAGGAATACAACGCATACGGTATGGAATCAAACAAAAACAAGCTTTATTGAACGCATAGTATCGTGACTCATGATTGTCTATCCAACAGGAAGAACAACAAGCAGATGTTCCTTAATATGGTATATGCCCTCCCCTTACTACAATGGTTGTTTGCACCGTCTCCGCATACTCAGAACCAGCTGGTGCAACATTTGAGGTAGGAGTGCCCATTCCTCAATCAACATCTGTTTGATTTGTTGGTTGTACTCCGGATGATGTGAGCGTGTGGCAATACGTCTCCCCAAAGCATCCCACACATGTTCGATGGGATTTAAATCTGGGGAGCACGCTGGCCAATCCATTCGAGTGATATCTTCACTTTCCAGCAGCTCCTCAACAGCAAGAGTGCGATGTGGAAGTGCATTGTCATCCATAAAGATGAAGTCTGGGCCAATGGCACCTCGGAAAAGATGCAGATGGGGAAGAAGTACCTCCTCACAATAGTGATCCCCGGTTACAGACCCTCTGTCGAAAATGGGAAGCTCAGTTCCGCCGTTCAGCATAATGCCAACAGACAAGAACTCCAGGACCACCGTAACGATGTCTTTCCTTGATGTTGCTGGGATAAAACCGGGTCCCGATCTCTCTCCAAATCAAAACGCGTTGAGAATCGCTTCTGGTACTGAACCGACTCTCATCCGTAAAGAGAACATGACTCCATTGATCAGTTGTCCAGTTTTTGTGCTCTCTGTCATACTGTAAACGGTGGCTTCGGTGGCCATCTTTCAACGGGAGGCAGCGTTCAGGACGGCGGGTGAACAGGCCCCTTTGTGAAGGCGTCTGGCCACAGTAAACCGCTACACTTGTCGACCCGTTGTTGTACAGAGCTTCTGAGCAATGGTGCTAGCTGACTGCTGTCGACTTCTTTTCGCCTGTAGGATGATATATCGGTCATCCCCTGCAGTTTTGGTCCTCAGGTGGCCACCACCAACCTTTCTAACAGATGTACCTGTGGTTTGGAACGCTTTCCAAGCGCGCGAAACGACACTTTTGTTGATTCCGAACTCTGCAGCTATGGTGGTGACAGTACGCCCCTCCTCCAGCTTTCCGATCATTCTTCCACGTGTGAAGTCATCCAGATGATTTCTTCTAGCCATATTTCACGAACTGACTCACTGGCACTTGCAGAGAATATGGTGAATTGCGTCTCCGTCCTTCATTTCATTCTACTGTTGAGCAGCGCGCGCCGACATCACGCGTTTTGCGTACGCTCACATCGCTTCTGACGTTTTGTTCCTGATATTTGCATACGCATGACGTTTCTACTGACTTACGTGTTCCCTCTACTGATCTCCAGACCTCCTTTTCTGCAATTTCATGGCTATCTGCTAAATTTTTTACATTGTTGCTTAAGTTTTGCACACCAGTGTATATATTTTCGAATGTGATTGTTGGATGTTATCTCTTGTTTGTAGAGAATAAGCCTATATATATTAGCCTATATTTTATTATATATTTTATATTTTTTTATATATAGCCTATATTTTATATATATAAATATATATATATATATATATATATATATATATATATATATATATATATATATATTTCTCATGAGATGCAATCGAATGGAGACATTAACTCGCACTTTTTTTCCTCGCAGATATAACTTTGATTCATTCGCGGATTTTTCAACGACAGCTGAGTGGCCGCGATAGCCGAGTGTACGTGAATGTGTGGTTGCGAGTCGCGACAACACTGAAGACTTGCTATAATGTTATGACCCCCAAGATTGCTTAATTCCTGTGTAGCGAGATGGATCTAACAATTTTAGACAAATACAGTTTTATTAACAAATTAAATTATTATATTTGCACCCTTTTTATGGTATTTATTCTTCGATGTTCCGCGGCCATTCACTGGAGAAAATATCAAGTCCAGATCGCAGTTCTCTGTTCTTCTCCCGACGGTCCGGTCTGCCACTCAGTCATAAAGTCCTGATCACAGTTCACTGATTTCGCGGAAGGTTTGATCACTTTCCAATCGTCTCTTTAAAACTACTAGGTGGGCCTCTTTCACGCCCAATACTCCCCACTGGTGAGTCGCGGGTATGCACTCGACACCCTCTCTGTCTTAGTCCCAACCAATATTGGTTCTTTTGGGACTGAAAGTCTGTCTCTGACTGAGATTATTCGTATCGCCGTAATTTCGTGAACCATAAGTGGAGGTCTATAAACAAACCTGTCACTTCTACACTGGGAATACACTCCTTGGTATTTCTTTCTTCCCAAAAGGCCACCACTTTTCCAACAAGTGTATCATGGTCAACACGCGTGAGGGAACGGATGAATAGATGTCCGTCAAACAAGTATGTTTCAGAGTGATTACTGTGATGAAAAGCCATCTAGAGAATCTATTCACCTCTGGGTGTCGAAGAAGAAAAAAAAAAGAGTGATAACATTAAATGGTTCAAGAGTAGGCTCAACATCTGTTTTCCCCCAGGATGTGAGAGAAAAATTTATCGAAATTTCCTTTGAGGACACAATAACCCATCTGGCTATTATGCTCCTGACTTTAAAAATGACAAGAGCTGTGGCAAAAGTCCATCTAATGAGACGACGTGGAGAGGCTGATGCACGCTAAATCTACAAAGTGATCGCGTTGGCATGAAAGTTCGAAAAGAGGAGAAGCCCACCAAAATGTCATCCTCGTCACTTGACCGAGTTCATAATTACGATCTCCGTCGCCAGTAGCCTTTGCATTAGTTTCTGAAAGCTACATTAGTAAGAAATTTAAAAAATCACATCAAAATTGATGACGATATGAAAACGGATACTTAAAAATAGTTCAAGAAAAGGTATTTTTAGAGAATACAGCAGTAAATTACATGAATTGTTCAAACGGTCAAATGATCGACCGTAGTAGATAAGACAGGCTGTGAAAGTTTTACAAAAAATAAACAAAAAAAGTCTGTGTGCGTATGACCACACGATAAAAGTGATAACTTCAAATTTTGTAATGTTATTTCAGGAATTAGTTAGGTGAATAAAAAAAATAAGGGGATATTAGTATTGTCCAATAAAATAATTTATTCATATGTCTGTACTCATAAAGTAATATTTTTGAGCGAAATATTTTGGGAATTAATTGTATTCTAAGAAGGAAACAATTTGCTTATGGTAGCTGGAGGTAGGTTATAAATCCTTTAGATTCAAAATTTTATTTAAATATCTGTAAAAAAACTCCTGTCAAGCGTTGCTCCGTACTTCCTCGTGCTTCATTTGGATTATTTGACATAATTAAATTGAATTTTGGACGAAACAACTAAAGATTTTGATTTCATCTTTTTTGAAAAATTTACTTTAAAATTCCCACCTAAAAGCATAGGTAATTTGTTCAGAAGACCCGATCCGGCTTTGCGAATTTTGATTGTAATTTAGTAACAATATTCAATTCTATCTATGAATTAATATAAGCAAAGGGATAGTAAGACAAGTAGTTGATTGAATAGAGGAATCTAGGTCAAAAACCTTTAAAAAAAGGATTTAATCAGAAGATTTTATATATCGCATAATCTCTGGCTTATACTAGCTCTCTGTCATTATAGTGCTATCTTATAGGTGAGTATTTAGCGTGAACAATTTATCTTTTTTAATTATAATTTTTGCTTTGAGAGAGGGGAGGCATTTTCCATTTTTGTCCGTGCAAATTACAGAATCGACCTTATAAGATTTTATCTTTTGAGTGAAAAGAAACTGGAAAGAGATATTTACGGTTGAATAAAATTGCTTGTTTTATTCTCTTTTATTCTTAATATATCAACAATGACAATAACAAAAAAAAAACAGTTCTTTTACGAGTGATATACAATTAAAAACACTGAATTCCCGTTTTGTGTGCTTCATTTTTTCCTTCTCGATGAAAACATGATGGTACATTATTTTTAATTAATATTTGTTTTTATTTTAATTGTGCGGAAAATATTGCCTAATACATTACGTATTTTCATTATTTACGCTTTCAGTTCCGAAGCAGAAAAACAATACCTACATATAACATGTCTTTTTTACCTTCCATAATCATCTAATAATACACACTTCACGGGAACAAATCCAAATACCAGAAGCGCATCGTAATCTTTCATTAAATCGATTGAGGTGGAGGGATGCTCTATTTTTTTTTTTTTCTTTCTAAAAGATTTTTTGATTGTAAGCTGTCAATCTCGATTCCTTTTTTATTCGCATTGCGTAATCGAATAAGATGAATCTGAAATCTTTTCTCATTCCAGAGGATGTCACGCTTACAAGGTAATTATGTTTTTCTATAATGATGAGGCTTTTTTGCTGTAAAGGCTTATTGAGAGCATGTTCACACAATTAGAATAACCCTTAAGAAAACGAGGAATTTCTTTTAAGTGAAAATAAATGCCATCGTGAGAAAAGTATTTTATTGCTTTAAATGGATCGTTTAATAGGTTCCGAAGGAGAAATAATTGTTTTATTTACTAAAAAAAATATGAATGAGTTCAATCCAGATGTGTATCGTTATTTTTTTTCAAAGTATTCATAAAATAAATATACTTGATATTATGTAATAAAAAATAAGTTTCTAAAAATTCTTTTAAGTGGAAAGATCGTTTCCGCCTAATTTATTTTATTCTTACAATTAGTTTACGCACGGTCATTTACTTGCAACCAGAAATGTCTTTTAGGTTGATGCCATTTAAAGTGTACCAACCGCTAAATGCAGCTTTTCCCTGAGGGGACTCTTTTTGAAAATGGGAACTCTTTTAATGTGACTATTGGATAACATTTTACAATTTTTTACATTACGTACATGTTGGGACCCTGTCGTTTGGGGCCCATTATCACTGATAGTAGCTACGCCAGGTATAAACATTTATTAATCGTCAATTCCCGCTATTATTACGTTCATCGGATAGATATCCAATGCAGAAAACCAGGTGTATAGAAAACAGTTCACTTTTCCATCGCCGCCAAAGGTGTGAGCTAAACTAGGAAATTAATTGCACTTTCTAATAAAAGTACACGAATCCAATTTTTTACGAAGTGACCTTCGTAAGATACTTCAACTTGGAGAGACTAAATGCGCTTTTTAATCAATAAAAATCAGGATACATTTTAAATTGTCTGAAATTTTTTTAAAAATTATACATGAAAATAATTGTTACTTGAGTATTAAGCCCTACCAGTGATATATCACCCAAGATTAACTGAATGCTAAAAATGAATCGCCAAAGATTGATGCCATTTTAAGGACAATTGCTAAGATTTGTTGAAATTCGGCATAACTAACCCATCACATAGGAATTGATATATAAGTCCAAAATGGACAGTATTATTTTAATGTACCAGACAATATTTCGTACATATACATCGAACTAAAAGGAACAAACATGCAATCTAGTTTTCAAGAGTATAAGCTGTATTGGTAGCTTCGTTTTTTGTAGATATAAAAAGACTTTTATATTAAAATAAAAGTAAAAGAAGTATGCTTGTTGATAATCACTATAAACTATATTTCCATGTTCATAAAACTTTTTAGAATATTTTTTTTTAGTTATAAGAAATATACTGTAGAAGTCATTAATGTATTTCTTAAATCTTATTCTTCATTCTTACGCTCTAATATATTATGTTCTAATTTACAAGAATAATATCTTTAATTATTATTATCAGAAGACTTCTGAATATACTCTTCTTCTTTCTCTTGTTCATAATACTTAAACTTACATTCGAGATTTTTTTTTCTTTTGTTAAATGCATCATTACAGACAACAATGGATCTTTCTTCCTACTCTCGCATGTTTATTTATCTAAAGTGAGAAAAATAGGTTGAAAATCCAAATCACCACCTGATGTCACAAACTCTTTTAAAAACATATAATTTATATCGAAAAACAACATCATGACAAAATAAGTTAAATAACAGCAACAAAAATGTAGCAAAGTTTCAAGTTTTAAAATTTTTACAAGACATAACAGAAAATCTGATCATAGTTTTTGTTGCTGAGAAGAATGAGTGTACTGTTCCATTGTTTGATTTTTTTAAATTCAGATATTTAACTCGTTTAACTGTATGCATACAATCACCAGAGTTTATATATACAAAATGACATTTAATCTTTTGTTAAACAAGTCGAAGATATTTTTTTGTACTTTAAATCTGATTTTGATTTTCAAATAAAAAAAACAAGCTAATATATTTAATCGATTACATGAGAACTCAAAAAAAAAAGTGATGTATTCCGTACTTTTTTCAAACTTTTGGACAAGTAATTTTTTATTTTTATTTATTTATTTATTGAATTTTAGAATTTATTAGTAGCTAAATGTTTTTTTAATAAAATATACATGAAGATTTAATAAAAAAATAGTTCGGTTTTATTTTCAGGAATACATGTACCAAAACATCTACATCCATATCCTAACATTTCATGTAGATGAAATGTTTAATTGTCCGTATAGTACAATGGTTTAAAAATTATTTATATTAATATTAGTTTCCAAATCGAACTGGTAAATAATTTTTTAATAGAAAAATTGTATCTCGAAGTAGTCGTTAAGAGTGCAACAATATAGCTAGATCAAGGTTTAATACGAGGCTCGCCGTAGCGGCCACTCTTGTAGAATTGAAGAGTGAGACGTGTCAATAAAAATCAATCAATCAGCAAATATGTAGTGTGATGTCCAGTTTTGTGAACGAAATTGAGATTCCGCCATGGTACGGAAAAATGAGACTGCTGAGACCAATGTCGAATTCACAAAGACATGGTTAATAAAACTTTGTTGACGATTGTAAAATGAGAATAAAAAAGTGCATTTATGAATAAAGCTTAAGGTATCCGACTACGTTCGGAACCGTGATTTTAAAGAAGCGCATAAATGGATAATTTTCATGATATTTAGTGTCACTTAGATTAGAATACATGCATAAAATTGTTTTAAAAGGAATATTATAACAAAAATTTTTTTTAAATACACACTATTTCGGCAAAAAATTAACTTAGAAATAAACCTTTTTTAAAATGTTCTCCTTTTCTAAAAAATGCTTCTATTATAATAATATTTTGCCTGTATATAGCTCAGACGGGGTTCGCACAGAGGCTCAACTATGATTTTGAAAATTCACACTATTTTCAGAGTTACAACCCATTGAAATAATTATCGGCGTTTTTTTCTTAAAATGTCTCCCTCTGTTGTGTGTGTGTGTGTGTTGTAAAACATGGATAAACCCACTTCTAAGTCATCATATGTTTCGTAAATTCTAGTGGAGCCTCTGTACAGAGGTCTCAGCTGTATACAGGCGAACATTATTATAATAGAAGCTATTTTTCTTCACAAAAAGGAGAATATTTTGAAAATGTGGGTCATTCTATGATCATTTTTTTGTCAAAATAGTGCAGGCATTTAAATAATTTTTTATTGTAATACTATTCTAAAACAATTTATATACATTTTCTAATTTAAGACACCTCAATATCATAAAGGCTATCCATTTATATCGCTTTTGTAAAAATCACGGTTCCGGGTACGTTGTCGGATACCTTAAATTAAAGTTACAATTCATGGTCACTCATGCCATATGTCATACTTTCAACTTAAGACGATTTTTAATTTAAACTAATTTTTGATCGAAAAAATTTATTTAATTCTACCCCTAAATATCTTTAAATGCCCTTTTAGTCTTTCCTCCCAATTATTCCACAGAAAGAACCTTTCAGAAACCAAGTAATAAAGAGACCGCTCCCGATTTTAAATTTTTCTGAACGAAGGACTGGTTTCGATGAATACAATTTTGCTCGAAGAACTTGGAAAAATAATCTCAAATTTTTTTTCCTGTGATAATTTTATTAGTATACATGTAAAATATGCGATAATTTTTAGGTAATTATGATAATTATGACCCTCTTTTCGGAAGCGCTGGGTCTCGTGGACGATCGGAAAATATGAAATCTCCGAGTCGTAGCTTTCATAGCCCCCCTTCCCTCAGTGGAGTTTAGTTTTCGAGAGGATATTCGAAAGTTATTCGAATATTCTCGAAAAACCAAACTGGGAGATAGAACCTATAGGAGGGAACTTTCGACTCGATTTTCTTATTTTTGACTTAATGGGGCCCTGGGCCTGCAAAATTAAGAAAATAGAAATCGGGCCTCAAGAAAAAGCTACTGAATTTCGCTCGAAATTTAAAATTACGATAGAACCCTCATAGGGAACTTTCGATTCAATTTTCTAAGCGATGGCGCAATTCAGTCTCAAAGTTCAAAAACAAACAAAACAAATAAAAACATCGTAAAAAAAATAAGCCCGGAATTTTCCAAACTGTTTTCGAATCTGGTTGCGTCCTCCGGATGACTTGGATTTTCAACAAAAATCTGCTCCGGTAAAAGTTACAATTATTTATTGTGTGGTATTTACGTGTGGTTAATAAAAGTGGTATTTAACGTGAAAAATAGACAACTTTGACCTATTAGGACTATCTTAATAAATAATGCATTTTCTGAAAGGTCTCTGTCGAGTGTGAGAACATATAATTCTACGCTCTAACCTTAAAACGAGGGGAAATAATTACAAAGAAAGACTATCAAAAGCTTTTTAAAACGGATTCCTAAGAATAAAATCTGAATGCTAAGAATAAATTTTCTGAATCCCCAGACTTGACTGGGAATTACAGAAAATAAAAATTACATAGATGATTTTAACTATTATTGCTTAGCGATACACAATTTACTCCACGACGCTCGATACCGATGAAACAGAAATGGATGTTACGCTGCACAAAACCACAAAATGTCTCTCCTTTAAATGGTTCTGACGCATCGCTATTTTCAATTCCTGATCTAAAACATGCACTAATACAAATATTTAAATATCTCATAATTCTTAAAATAATTGTTCTTTTAAGTACTGAGCAGCTCTTGTGAGAAGTGTGTTTCATTTAATCATGATACGTAATAAAAAAAAATAATAATAATAATAAAAAAAATGTGGGAATTTCAGAGGGCTCTCTGTATTATCTTCTCTGTACAGAGCATATCGTTATAGAATATCCTTTATATAGCATGCAGCGAAATTAATACTCATCCCCAAACAGACTCAATTAATTTGTTCTAAAATTTTTTAAATATATTACACATACTCAAGCTAAAATCGAAATATTTCAGTAGTACAATGGTAGGTTGAAACTTTTCTACTCTTAATTGATTCTTCTCTTTCCTAATATAATCTCTTTGAAACCTCCCTATAATTTTCCAACAGATTTATACTATTCCTTTTATTTTCTTTCAAAAAAAATTTAAAACAAATTCCTCTTTAATGATTGTATTTTTAGAATTCAAAGTAAAAGACTTATGATTATTATTATTTACGTCGCATTTTAAAGCAAATATGAAGGCTTTAGGTGACAACCTTTGTATTTTAAAGCATTTTCATGTGAGGAGGATCGCACATGTAGTAGTACCCCACTTTTCTCAAACTTCTATGGCATGTTAATATAAGAATTTTGCTTCCCGCAGCGAAATTTTTGCGTGATCCATTTAAAAGCTTGGAGGTGAAGTAACAGATGAAGTACACCTTTATTATTGCACTAAAATTATGAAATAACCTCTTGTAGTTATGGAACATCATAAATTGAATAATAAATTGCTGCAATTGACGATATTTCATTTGGGCTGATGAAAATATTTGGCGATATACCGCTTACGCCCAACTAAGACAATAATACTCCTACATGACCTTTTATTCTTTAATATACCATAAAAATCCAGCGTAAAAACGTGCACTTTTAACACAAAAAATAAGATCGAAATTCAAGGGTGCGCGTTATACGACAGGTATAAAAATGAGAGCTGTAAAAATAATAAAGAGATGAGCATAAAAAATGCTTATTTGAAATGTTTCAATGTTTATTTTATTTCATGTTTATTTGAAAGAAATGACATTCCTTATGAACTTAAAGGGTTGTAATTCTAGAAATATACTATTTTTGTAAGGCTATTGGGATAATGCCTTGAATGAATGGCTTCAAAACAAAACAGCAATACATACGTACATCTACAGGATTCTTTGTGCGCGATGTAAGTTATACGGCGAGTGTACCTTAAAATAAAAAATGCAGCTTGAAAGTACAGGTGCGCGCATTATACACCGATTTACGGTACAAGTGTTTATGTATAACTTTAAATCTCCTTTGCTGAGTTAAGTTCAATTTCTCTCTGGGATATTTTTGCCAATTGCTTTCGCGTTGACTTTCAGTGTGGTGTTAAAAGACAATTAATTAAACCCTCAATTAATTAATTAAGACAATTGCCCTTGCTATTGCTTTACACAGCACCTTCAATTCATCCCAACCAAGTTAAATATTCATTCTGTGCATGGGAGCTGTAGTAAATCAATTGAAGAATTAATATCACCCAAATGATTGCGGTTTTGAGATTTTATTCTACCAAAAATTTAATTTGTTCATGCAATCCTTTTCTTCTTTATGGAATTAGGTAGTTATTTAAAGAGATATTTCTCTAGGTATTTTCACGATCCATTCTTTTATTCTCAATGTTTCCATCAGTTCTCATATTGTTTCTCGTTTATTCAATTTTAACGTGACAAATCTGCGTTATGCAATCAGCCATCCACCCTTTTAACGGCAACGGACTTTCCAAAGATCCCTCTCTCTATCCGGGAAAATAATTTCTAAAGGGATTATTCTGAGGGGATTTCCCCAAATACCTGACCTTACGCAGTGACCTGTCCATTTTTAATCACATAATTGAAGAACTAATGACGGGAACTGACGAAGATCCTTTTGCGCAAATATCGCCTATAACAAGAATGTCACGTAAAATCTTTCTAAGGAACACTTTTTTCCTCCCACCGGGGACGTTCCTGTCAACTCCGCAGCAAAGTCAACCGCAGAGTGACTGCCCCTGGTTATTTATAAGACCTGCGGTTTACAAAGCAATCGCAAAATATTTTCTTTGTCACTTTATGGTCTTAAGCACGCCAGACTGGATGGTATTGCACGCCTCCGGACAAATCGAGCCCGAAAGTTTTCTTTTGTGGTTGCTGCGTGCTCATTGATTTGCGTTAAAAGCAGCTTTCGCTTTGTGGGTAGGGGAGTTGCGAAACACGTGTTGGTATGTAAAAGAATTACAGCCCCTGAAATTAAGTGAATGGAATTGCGGGTTGTTGAAGCTTTGACCTGTCATACAACGGCGGCTCGCGAAGAAATGTAAGAACATGGAGGGATTATTGGAGAGATAAAAATTTTATTGAAGATAAAAATTCTGTCTCTTTGAAAACATAAAATACATTTTTCTGGCATTTGTCATCGGAAATGTTTTTATATTTCCCGTATGGTATTGAAATATTATTAAATCGGGAATATTGTAGTTTGTGCAAGGATGAATACAATGTAAAAATACTATGAGTTTCTAATGAAAAAAAAATTAGATTTTTTATTGCATTAAAAAGTATCAGGTTTTTTTTATTTGAAATATTAATTTTAAAGAACAATATTAGGATATTATGCTTAGTTCATAGAGTGTGTGGCACTGGCGTAGTTAGTTCTGAGTGATCCATGTATCAAAATTCCTTCGAGGTTCTGTTTTAGATACGATAGCTTTGTTATTGGGACTGCATTTACACATGTTGGGGGCCCTGTGACTTAGGAGTCTCATATCATTGATACAGTGGTAGCTATGCCCCTGGTGTATGTTTTTTTCTTTTTGAGTGGTAGTTTATACCAAGTATAGTTCATAGTATTGCTTCTAGCGTGTCATGAATTCAAGTCCTTGCATTATTTATGAGCCGCTATCTTGAAAGGCTCAAAGTCCTCACGTTGATTTGGCGTGGTTGGTTTTGGGAGTGAGAAGGAGATGTCCTAGTCATTTGGTCAAGGCTTAAGGATATGTGGTCCGTCGCCAGTAGCCATCGAGTAGCTTCAAAGTGTTAATAAACACTTGCTCTTCACTCTGGCATGTAGCTAATTTTTGGTGATAAATCCATGGCATGACATTTATTAGTTACATTGGTTAGAAAATTTAAATAAAATACGCTATTGTCTAAGGATTGTGTTTTCATTTTTATCCAATGAAGTCGCCTCTTTTGAGGGTCGTAATATATAGCTGGAGTTAACAGTTATTGATCCATATGAGATCGAGACTTGAGATCCTCTGCCCAATTTACGACAGCAGAAAACACAATATTATTCGATAAAAGAAATAATTCCTCGGGATGAGGATGACTTCTTAGCCATGAAATTGAAGACTTCGTCAGAGAGTTAATAAGGATACAGAGGGGAAAGCGAAAAAAAGTAGTTTTTAATGTCACAATAGTGTAGGTCGTTTCTCTTGAAAAGTCCTCTGGGTAGATGTGTCAACCCTTCAATCATTTGTCTCCTATGCTTTCTTTCAAGATCAATCTTAGGCGACCGCCAACAACACGTCGAACAGCTGAAACAAATAATGATCAAATCACTTGCTTAATGAATAGATAAGGTTAGAGAAATTAGAGGAAAACATTACATAGCTATATACATATAATTATTATAAAGCCTTAATAAGAAGTGTACCATAGTAACATTTAAGTTTTAAATTAAAATTCATTTTTGTGAATATTTCTAATCTTTCCTCAAGAAGTGATAGATTTTTAATTTTTTAATAAGAAGTGTTCGTGTTATTCCTTACGAGGCAAACAATTAAGTTATTCATGTTTTGCGAAAATACAAGTTTAATACTTCCTCATATTTTTGATAAATAGAGTAGTTTTTGCAGTCAAGGATGAATTGAAACGTAACGTTGTTCTTTTAGAAATATATTGAAGGTAATAGTGTTCTGTAGAGTTCTAAAAAATGCGCCTAAAGAAGATGTAATTATTTTTTGAGAATTTTATTCCTACAGCGTAAACATTTTGATTTACCTGTAATGTTTGTGTTTCTTAAGAAGCGATCAGAAATTCGTGTGTTTTTCTTAAAGATAAGATCATTTTTCACAACCAAATCGATGTAAATATAAAAATAACATGTTTTCACTTATTTTGCTTCTTAATAATGTACTTTGAGACACAAGAATATTGTTTCAATTTCTTGCGAATTATGAAATTATGAAAAAAATAAGAATCATTTTTTTAAAGAGAAAAAAATACAAAATTTAAGAAAATTATTCTTAAAAAAACCTTTCAGTTACAGTCTTTATATACATAGAATACAAAAAAAATTTAAAAAAAGTTTTTCCTAGAAATTTTTTCTTAAAAATAATTGATAAAAGAAGGTTTTTATTTCTCTAAGAATAATAATGAAAGAAAATACTATTTTTGTCATAAAGAAAAATTAAATAGAAAATAGCAATGTTTTATTTTAAATTCTCCCTCAGTTGTAAAAATTTAAATAACGGATTATACTAAGCATATTTCTAAAGAGTGTTGGTCAATTTAAGAAAGTAGGTACTTACATTCATATATTTTATGCTTCTTTTTTAACTTGCTTAAGTAATGTTTTTTTTTTTTTTACTTTTAAATATCTTTGTTACTTCTGTCATATCTTTTAATAACTTTCCCTGTGAAAATGAATTTTTTAATATCTGTTTATCTGTTCCTAGTTGTAATCCTCCTCCCTCGCCCCGAAAGATATAACATTAACGAAAAAAAATATAGTTTAATCCCCCTTTTTTTTTAAAAATTGGAATTCATCTTTTGAAGTTATGTTTTAATAAAATAATTTCATATTCCCCCTTTTTTTCCCTCTTTCAATATATTTTAACGCTAAAATGTGTGGAAAAATTAGAATTTTTCAATAAACAATTTTAAAATCAGTTTCTGAAAAAATTCCAGGGGTTCTTAGTTTTAACTTCATAGTAAAACTAGAACCATTAAAATTTTCCGAAGTTGCCATACAATATTTCAAAATCCTTTAAGAAATCCATATCTTTTTTTGCTTAAATAACATTCAAAATTACACAATACGATAATCACAACAATAAATAAAATTAACGGTCTGTATTCTACAATCAAATTGCCATTTTTTACGACCAATGTCATGAAATGCCACATACCAAATACGCATTTAAAAGGGACTGAAAAGGTCATCTGATATCAATTTCTTTTCCGTTTAATAATCGCCAATGAATATGTATGAATGCTTCAATAAATATCACCAATTTCTTGATGATCCTTGAGTCGGGAGCTGTTACATGCGTAAACATGATGTCCAATCCATGTTGGGTAATGTGAAAAGCCTATCGCCTTCAATGTAATTACCCATCCGGGTCCTTTTTAATTACATCCCACCTTCCCAAAGCCCCTTTGAACAGAGAAGGGGAAAAAAAATTTCCACTCGGCCCTACAGGTGACTGGGGAGGGAGGGGGGGCGAAATCACACAAAACAATTACGTTTTAGAGGACGACGATCGGGAGAAAAAATTCGACTACACCCATGCCCCGGTAATCCCCTTTTTTAAAATCCCCCCACATGCCGGTTGGTTATTCTTTGTTTTTTTTGGTTTTTAACATTGTACTTTTCCCCTAAATTATTAAGAAAAAATTTGTTTTTTAAGATTAATATTTTTAAAAAAGTATTTAAGTTTTTTTAAAAAAAGGTATATATGTAACTCTACTTTAAGTTTTAAAAAAGTTTTTTAAACCCCACTTTCATTTTTTAAAAATTTTTTAAGAAAAAAAAAAGGAACTGAACTCTAAGCCACTTTTGTATTATTTTTTCCTTGATACATTTTTTTTAGGCTTTTTTTCCCCGTAAATCCTGAAATGTTGATTAAAATTTAATGGTAGCCTGCTAAGACACTTTAAAAATACCCAAAAGGGCCCTTTTTATTTTTTTTTTATGTGATATGTTTTTTAAAAAATTTTTTAATTAAAATTCTTTTAAAATTAAATTTTATGCATTTGTTTTCCCACTATTAAAAAAATACAAAAATTTCTAATATTTTTTCACTTTTTTAACAAAATAAATTTTAAAAATTTTAAATTTTGATTTTCCCAAAATATAACTATAAATGTAAATAGATATCTTATAAAATTTGGTGATTTTTTTTAATCTGTGGTTTTCGTCCCTATTTCCTTTTACTGAAGGGTTTATGAAATTATGCCTCTTTTTTTTAATTTTGTGGTTGGTGGCCGGATGTGTGTGTTTTGTGTGTTGGGGGTTTAGGGGGACGGTGGCGTCACGAGGGGGGGGGGAAAAACCCCCCCCCCAACTAAAAGTGGCGTAAGGGCCCTGAAACCCCCCCCCAAAAAAGGAGGCAGGATTTTAACAGGCCCAAAACCTATTTTTGTGTTATGGTTTTACAGCCCTTTTAAAAAGATCTGGCTTGTTACTTTGCAGGAAAGGAGGGGGGGCTAAAATTTCCTTTACGCCCCTAATTTTTTTAATTTTACTATGGGTTACTCTTCGGGCTTTTTTCATTTATGTTTTTTAAAAAATTCCCGGCGGCCCCACGCGTCTTTTTCCAAAACCTCGGGTTTTTTTGGGCGGAAAAAATTTAAATTTTAACCCAAATCTTTTCCAAAAATCCAAAAATTTTGAAATGCTTTAGATGCAAATAAGATAGTTTTTTAAAAGTACAAGGTTTTAGTAAGCGCTTTGGCAATTTTTAAGAAAGTTCTTTTTGGGGGAAAAGATAAAAAGGTGAATTTGACGGCCTACCAAAAATCACGGTTCCCCTAGCCATTACTGGGGGCATACTATTGCACGCGCCCCCAAAAACCTATCTAAAGGGTTGTTTGAACCTTTTGCGTGGTTTTCCAAGGTAGGACAGATTTTTTTGATAAAAGGGGGTTTAAATATTATTAGAATTGAGAGTAGTCGGAAAATATAATTTTTTTAGAAAATGACCCAATTTTGCGCGATTCTTTTTTTATTTCGGCTACGTGGTTTTTTTTTATTCCCCCCAATAAAAAGGTTTTGTTCAATATATTGGGGAAATTTTGGGGGTTAAACTTTTAATAAAGTCATAAAAGAATTCTAAAATGTCGATTCATTTCGAAAAACCCCACACCTCTAATTCACGCCAAAAACCCAAGATATGGTCAAAAACCGACCATATCACAAAAAGAACCTGCCCCTAAAAACCAGAATTGTACGCCTTTTGCGGGTGACGTCAGCTTTTAAAACTTTTTAAAACATCCTTTTTCCCAAAAAGGGCGGGCCACTTAAAAATTTGTCTTTAAATAAAAAATTTTCCCTTATTGGCGAAATGAGGAAAAAAAAGGGGTTGGTTTTTTTTCCCCAGGCGATTTTATATAATTGTTCAAGACTACGGGGCCCTTTTTTGCCAGTAACTTTTGCTTTGGGAAATAATAAACCCAAATCAAAATTTATTTCTGTGGTAAGATGAGATCAATACAAGAACATTTTCTATTACCACTACAGATGTGGTATTAATTCTGGATAATGCATAATTTAAAACTTTTCACCTGGTTAAGAATTTTTTAAATTTCCCCTTTTTATAAAGTTTTTTAATTTGAAATTTTTAAATTTCCCAAGAAGGGTTTGGGTTAAAAAACCCCACTTAAACAAAAAATTGTATAAAAAAAAAAAAATAGAAACGGAAAGAATAATAATTATAATAATTAATTAGGAAATTAATTAAAATAAATTCGCCTTTTTTTCTAGAAAAAAACCCCAAATTAAAAATTTTTAATTATAACACCCAAAAAGACGGGAAAAAATTTCGCTTTCTTCGCCCCCTTTCCCTCGGTCTTCTGCTTTCAAAGGCCCAACTTCGCCCCCACAATTTTTTGCCTTTTCTCAAAAAGGTCAAAACCCAAAAAAAACAAAAAAAGGGAAACCCTTATTAATGACCCAAAAAATTTAATTTTCCCAGACCTTTTTTCGGAAAAGGTGGCTTTTTATGTTTTGGGATGGCGTGCCATTATGATGATGTATTGGGATGATGTCCCGATATTCCGGAAGCCCAGGGGTTCGCGTACGAGGCCCACCAAAAGATCTTTTTTTTTTTTTTTTTTTTTGGCCCAAAGGTTTTTTCAGGTTGGGGTTTTAAAAAAGGGGGTTTTTTGTTTTTTTTTTTTATTTCGGGCTTGGTCTCCATTCATCAGTAAGATGATTCCACAGAAAATTTTGGAACCCTAGATAAAAAATACCACTGGGGGATGGGGTTTTGATGGCAGTTTCCCTGGGAATTTACTAAAAAAAGAATTCTTTTCCCCCAAAAAAATCTTTTTGGGGTTTCAAAATTATGTAAAATTCCCATGAAATGAGTTTGGAATTTTAAAAGGAAAATATTATAGGGGGTAATGTTTTTTTTTTAGCATAAAATTATTTTAAAAGGGAAAAAAGGAGGGTAAAAATACCCCAAAATTCGTTTAAAATTATTTTTTTCCCACCACAAAGGGTTTGAACTAAAAAAATTTCTTTAAATATTGACTATATCCTTTTTGAAAAAATAATAAAATTAAAAAAGGGTTCCCGGGGAAATTGAACATTTTTGGAAATTGTTGGGTTTAATTGATTGGGTTATTTCTTTCTCTAACCCGGGGTTCCTTCACTAAATGAACCTATAAGTCTTTGGCCAAAGTTGGGCCTCAGGGGAAATTTGATTCGATGGTTTTTATTAACGTCGGACCCCTAAAACAAAGAAAAAGTTTTTGGGCGACGGATCTCGTCTTTTTGGGAATCTTGGTCAAGCGACGGGGAATGACATTTGGGAGTTGCCCTTTTTTCTTTTCCAATGTTCCACATTACCCCCAATAGAAGGTTTTGGGCCTCAACAGTTTTTAACGTGCATTGGGCCCCCTCTATGGGGGTTTTCTTTAAACAAAGGACAAAAACCCAAAAAGGAATAAAAGGGCCGGTAAAAAGATTTCCCACCCATAAAATCCCCAAATTACACCACCTTAAAACTTCACCTTACCTTATTGTTAAGGCAAGGGAAAAATATGCCCTTTGGGAATCCAGTAGGTAACATGGACCCCCCGCAACCCCCACATCACGGGGCTCCAAGTTCGGGGGCCGACGCAAAGTCCCGTGTGACGGGCCCCCTGGCGCGGGACGTATTTAACCAATTTAAAAAAATAAAAAAGGCAAAACCCTGACTTTTCAGGGGGGGGGTAATATTACCCCAACGCCATTGACAGAACCCAAAATTTCCCCAATTTTTAAATTTTCCCTTTCATCTTTTTAAGCCTTTATAGGGGGAGCGCAATCACCGAGAAAATTTAAACTTTTGATCACCGTTAGCCTGATTTCGTTTTGATGTATCAGCCTCACGTGGATGCCCCAAGATTTTTTTAAAACCCCCCCTTGACTAAAAAACACTGACTGGTGATTTAAAAGTTTTCCCCAATAATCCTAAGACTATGAATCCAGTTTTTTAATCTTTTTCTCCCTGTGTTTTTTCATTTTTTTTAAAAAAATTAAAGGCAATGGGGCTGTAATTAACTAAAATTCGAAATTTTAAAAAAATCGGGCTACCTTTTGGGAAACCGTGATTTTAAAAAACCTAAATGGATAATTTTCCCCGATAAATTTTAAAAACATTTAAATTAAAATACTGTAAATTTGTTTTTTAAAGGGGATTTTTTACAAAAAAAAATTTTTTTTAAATACAATATTTCAAAAAAATTAAATTAAAATAATTTTCCCCAAAGTTTCCTTTTTCCCAAAAATTCCATTATAAAAATATTTTGCCTGTATATAAACTCAGACCTCTCTTAAAAGGGTCAACTAAAATTTTTAAAAAAATTTTAAATTTTTTTAAATTTTTAAAATTTAAAAAATTATTGACGTTTTTTTTTTTTAAAATTTCTCCCCTGTTTTTGTAAAATATCGATAACCCCAATTTTTAAGTTATATATTTTAAAATTCTACTTCAGCCTCTGTACAGAAGGGTTTTAAACTATATCAGGCAAAATATAATTTTAATAGAAGCATTTTTTTAAAAAAGGGGGAACATTTGGAAAAAAATTTATTCTAAGTTAATTTTTTGCCGGGAAAAATTTATTTAAATAATTTTTTGTCAAAATGTCCTTAAAACAATTTTTATAAATGTAATTTAATCTAAAATGACACTAAAAATCAAAAAATTATCCATTTTTTGCGCAAAATCCCCCGGTTTCCCAAGGAATGGATACCTTTTTAAAGGGATAAGCATTCATTTTTGACTACTTTTTTTGTTTGGGGTTTTCCTTTAAGGTATACAAGGGGGTGGGTTTTGGGGGGGGGACGATCGCGGGTGTAATAAAAAAATTCCTTTGTTTTTTATCACTATGTGGGTTTCAAACAATAAAAAAAACGGAATTAATATTCTTAATAAAATCTTTTCCTGGGTGGGTTTAAACCCCCCATTTAGGGGGAGGGGGGCCTAAAAGGGGGTTTTAAAGCGGGTGACCTTAAATAAGTATTTGGGCTTGGGTCCCAAAACCCTTGAGACCTGGAGGGCCCCCTTTTTCCCTTTTCGCCACTGCTAGTTTTAAATAGGGAATTTTTCTTTTTGGGGGGAATTTCCCCAGTCCCAGGGGGCGCATCTTTCAGTTTTTCCCTTTAGTTCTTTCAGAGTCTGTAAAAAAGGGAAAATTTTAGCTTAATTTTAATAATTAAAAAACCCCAAAAGTCTTGTGGACTCCCAGGGGCCATGGACAGTTTTAAAAACCCTGTCCTTGGTATTTCCCCAATGGCCCCTTGGGTTGGGTTTTGGGGGTGGAGGGTTATAATCTATCCATCCCCAAAAAAAGCTAAAATTTTTCCCTTTTCCTTAAAAAAAAAAAAAGGGGGGATGGGGAGATAATGGGTTAAAATTTCGGGTGTTTTTTAAATTAAAAAAGGGATTCGATTTATTGTATGGGTTAAATAAAAAGTTCAACCTTTAAAAATTACAAATTTAATTAAAATGGGGACTAAATAGCTATTATTTTTAATGCCCTCTTTAAAATTCAAGATAAAATTTATATATATATATATATATATATATATATATATATAAACGTGAGATTTTAATTTTTGCAAAACCCCTTTTTAATTTCAAAAATATATACCAAATAATCTTTATTTGAAAAAATAAAAAGTTTTAAAAAATTTTCCACCTTTTTGAAAAATTTTTAGCCATTTGATCTATAAACCCAAATCAGATACCATTTAAAATTTTTTTAAAAAAATTTTTTTTAAAAAGAAATAAAAAAATTTTTCTTTTCTAAAAGCTATGCTTCAATGGTAAATAATCGGTGAACAGATAAGGTTTCCCCCGCCAACAATTTTAAAATGGTCTCCCATTCCCCAATCTTTTATCGCCTTAAAATGAAATAAAATTTTTTGCTTTTAAGGGGTTTGGGGGAAAACTTTTCAAACACTTTAACCCCCGGGTTTTTCAATTGGGTCCCAAGTGATTTGGGAATTTTGGGAAAAATGAAAAAAAAAAAACCCTTGAAAAGGGAAATTTTTTAAAAAACTGGAAAAATGGCTCAACATTGAGATAGATTAGGGGAATTTTTTAAAGGATTTTTTCGGTTTTCATAAAAAAATTCGATTTTCCGGGCTAAAAGGGGCCCACGGAAATTATCAACTTAATTGCCCCAAAAATCGACTGCCCAACCCCCGCATTGGTTGGAAATTTATTTTAAATAAAGGGAAAATTTTTTTTAAAAATTTAAATATCGTAATTTTTTTTTAAAGTGTGAAAAAAGTCGGGAAGGGGTAAAACCCAACACATTGATTGTAATAGAAATAAATACTAATTTTATGCATAAGCGAATTATTTTTTTTTAAATATTATTCGATTTATGCAATTTTTAATAAAAAAAAGTTTCGATATATTTTCAACTTTTTTTATTTCTACTTTTGGGTTTTTAAAATTATTTTCTGTGCCTTATTTTTAATTTGTTTTTTTTAAGGTATCCCACACGTTTTGATTTCTTTTTTAAAAAAAAGGGATTTTTAAAAAATTAAAAATTTTTTTTTAAACCAATTTTCCAATAAATATAACATTTAACAAAAAATATTAAAAAAATTTTCTTAATTTTACAAAAATCATAATTAAAATGAAATTTTTTGCAAAAATTTTTTTAAAAAAAACTAATTAGAGAAAAAGTAATAAAACTTTATCAGTACAAGTAATACTAAAAAAATTAGATGCATTTATTTAAAAGAGAGGGAATGTTTAAATTATTTGTTAAAAATTTTTAAAATTTTTCAGCTGATCGAGAATAAATATTAGAAGAAATGTGACATTCGTTTTTGGGACCATCATTTTTAAAAAAAATTTTTAACTCAAAAAAAATTCAACATTTAAAAATATTTTAGTACATTTTTGTAAAAGTAATATCAAAATTTTCAGGTTTTTAAAAAAGGTTTTTTTAGAAATATTTTATTAACATTTTGAGTTTTTCAGATTTTTAAAGACAGATTTTGAACAGTTCAAATGCCCTCCTGGGTAAATTTAAAAAATTTCGGTTTTTCTAATTTTAAAAACAAATTTTCCTTGACCTCTAAAAAGCGTAGAAACAAACCGTAAAGGTTTTTTAAAACCCAAAATATATTTTTGAAATTTTATTATTTTAACGTATTCGGATACCTTAAGAACTTTGTTTTCATCAAAATTAACCCCCAACAAATTTTTAAGGTGTGATCAATAGGCCGGTTTTTAATTTTTTTTAAAATTAAGACAATGCATTAATATAAGAATTTTATAAGCATTAATAAAATAAAATAATTTCAGATTTAATAACATAACTTTATCTACAAAACTTCGAGGGAAAATAAAATTTAATTGCTGTTAAATTTCACAAAAAAACAAATTAATTTTTTATACGTTAAAACAAACTATCGATTGTGTGTGTGACTTACATTATTACTACGGATATCTCTGTGTATGTTAAAAAATATGGGGAGAAAAAAAGTTTATTAAAGACTCGATTTAAAAATAGAGGGTATTAGGAAGGGATGCGTCAATTAAACCCAGTCAAGGACGACGACCACCGAGCTGGCACCCATCCCCAACCCCGCGCACCATCAGGGGATTTTTGACCCCACCATGCTTAGCTCCTCACGTCTTTTTTCGGGCCCGGGACTCAAAAAAAACCAGGATAGAAAGTAGGACTATTCAAAAATTTGACTTTTTTATTACTGAATAAGGTCTTTCAATCTGGGGTGTCAGTTATACAAAAAAATCATGAAAAAAATTACTTAGGGAAAAAAAACCGAAATAATTTAATTTTTAATGAAAAAAACCCTTTTTTTTTTTTAGGGATAAATAATTTGGGGTTGTTAAAATTTAAAAAACTTTTAAATCGGGTATATAAATACATTTATATAAAACGAAATTTTGCAACATTGTATTTTTTTCTGTTATATTTTGGTTTTAAATGTTTAAAATTTTACTTCCAAAATTATTACACTATAACATAATTGTATTTATTATTAATTTTTACTTAGTTTTTTTCTTTCTTTTTTATTAAATATTTAAAACATTTTGGTTTGATTTAAAACTAATCCCGAAATATTCATTTTCTTACTCTGTTATTTTTTTATCACCAACATAGAAGTGGGCCACGAATTTCAATTATGATTCTAAAAGATTTAAAATGAAATAGGTAGGAAATATTATATAGATCATAATGTCTGAGGAATTTAACCCTTTTTTCTACCACGGCTTTTAAAAAAGGAAACCATCTCCCATTTACATAAAACCATTTTACGAGTACCAGATGCTTTGGGCATATTCTTTAAAACCCTCTTCCAAAATATATGGGGACCAGGTTCTATGTAGTATTTTAGTGAAGGCGAAAGTTTTATAGCAGAAATTTCTTTCCAGCTGACATTTTTTATCGGATGATTGTTGAGAAGATTGTCATTTTTGTTCCGAAAAGTAGTTAATGTCAAAAGTTGCTTTTTTTTTTGTGTGTCAATGAAAACCTTAAAACGTTTGACTATTTATTTTAAGTGAACGTATTATAATTAATTTCACGGTTGAATATTTATTAATTAATTAGCCTAAAGGTTCTTCCCAAAGTTGAGTATTTGTTTATGAATCCCAATTTTCAAGTAGTGATTCAAAATAAAAAAATTGCATAAAAACTCCCGTAAATCTAATGGGTAGATAAAAAGGGGTTTAAAATTGAAAAAGATATAATATAGAAATGGTAACTTTCTTGTTTCTTAAATTTTATTGATAAAAATTTTATCAATTAAGTTATATAATTTTTTTTAAAAGAATGAACTGAAAACTTAAAGGGAAAAATATAATTGGAATGAATTGACCAAACTCTATATACGTATATATACGAAATATATCTCCTTTTATTTTTTGAAAATAAATAATTTCTAAACTTAATTTAAAATGTGAAACTTAAACTCTAATCAGTAACATCAAACAAATTGGAAATGGCTTGGTAATATAATTTCCCATCCCCATTTTAAAAAAACAAGATTTTTAATTATAAATATAATCATCACACTAAATTACTATAATTCTAACTTAAAGTTAAATTGCAAACAATAAAACAGCAAGACAGCACAAGACCAAATAGAACAATCAAAGTATATACCTATGAAGCAGAGGAGAGAGATCTCACAAGATTTATTTTATTATAATGTCAATAAAAAAAATTCATTCAAATTGTACGATGCGTTCAAATTCAATGATGAAATCGTTTGTGGTGTTTCCTACACATCTGGAAATTAATTATTGTAATAATAATGATTGGTTCGAAAATAATAACTATTTCTTCCCAAAAAAAACTACATTAAGTCACGCGACAAATGAAAATTTGCGTTACATAGAATGTTTTTTTTTCAACCTGAAAAAAACATTAAATTAAATTGTCAAAGAGTTGCTCACTCGTCAGAAATGCAAACTTAATTCACCCCCGGGTTTTTTTTTTTTCTTTTTCGAGTTACCAATTTAGGCTTGTTTTTTATTTTCCTATAAAAAAAAAGGAAATACAAAAAGAAAAAATATTTTTTGTGTTATTTAAAACCCTTTTTCAGAAAGGTTGCTATGAAAAGATGGTAAGAAATGCTGGCATTCCAAGAAGGGGGGTGGGTGCAGAAAAACCAGCATCACATCGATAAACGAAAAATTCTTTAAAGTCGCTTCACCGTGAAATTGTTCAGCGCAAAAACCTGCGTCAATTGTAGTATTCGTAAATATTTCAAATAACTCATGAGTCTTCAATCGACCGATTGCTTTTCTTCATCGTAAAAACTAAATCTTTTAACCTTTATTCCTTATCTTTCCACCAAGTGTGCGGTTTATATACCGTTGGTTAAAAATTTGTTTTAAATGTGGCAACATTTTATTTATATTTTCTTAAGTAGATGGTGGACCAATTAATACTAATTTCTTAAATTGTTATCTTAATTAGCTGAAAATGAAATCAATATAGTAAATGATTATTATATTTTACAATTTAAATATATTTCTTAAAAAAATTGTTATAAATTGATTTTTTTAAAAAAAAAAACTAAATTTTTTAAACTATTTTTAAAAGTGCACCTTGCGCATTAGTTTTTAAGACATACACATAATTTTTGTTTTATATATAGATAAACTACAGCCAAATATATCCGTGCATGGATTTTAAATTCGGAATAAAATTTTTGAATAAAAGAGATTTTCAATAGAATATGAAATATTTCACCAATTATCACACATTCGAGGTATTCAAAACAACACAAAATATGATCCGTTAAATTTTTCATGAAACTAATGCACAAATTTGTGAACTATATCATCTTTCATAAATTGTGAAAATTTCAGTGATATGACGTAATTTGAAACGCAAGGAGCATTTTACGCAACAATGAAAAGGGAAAAAAAAATTTACTAACTAAGAAACGTACATTTTAAACATTTATTTGTGTAAAATTAAAAAACAAGTAATATAAAAAAAAAAGAAAAGAAAAAATTAAGTAAATTTCCTACTTAAAAAAAAGAAAATTTTTTTTTAAGCTACTTTTTGTTAAATAGTTACAATTAATTAAATATGTATATACATAGGACAGAATCACAACATTAAGGGGTTTATTTTTTTTTATTAATTATCTTTAAACCACCGCATTGTCATATTCAAAAAAATCGAGTATATAAAAATTTTTATTTCAACTGAATACTTTTAAAACGGAAAAAACCCTTTTTGTTTTGGGCACAAGTCGCCAAAAATGGTGCCAACGTGTTTGTGTATTTGTAATTTTTAAATAATTAGTTTTAATCCATTTTTTTATTAATTATTTTTACATTTTGTATTGCCCATCCAAAATAAACCTGTATATAAAATTTCAGCTCAATTGAGCGCTTTAAAATGATTTTTTTAACGATTGAAAATTCCACCCAGATAAATAAATAAATTTTATAAATAAATATAGAGAGAAATTTTGAGCTAATAGAGAGTAGGAATTGAATAATTCATAATTATTAGTCAAAAAGACAAAAAATTTTTTTAATAAAATTTTTCTTTTTAAATATAAGGATTAATTTGTATAAAAAAACCAAATCGCAACTTTTTGACCAAAATTTGGGCACTGTGAAGGTCCACCCTCCCCCTTTCCCTACAAAGAATCGTATAGACCGGCTCCCCCAACTTTTTATCGCCGGACCGGCCAAGTTTTTTTAATTTTACCGCGGCCCGCTGAGGTGAAAACGTTTATATTTATATTTTTGACTTTTTTTTATTTAATAAAATTCAATTGTATTTATAATCGGGGATTAGAATAAAATATAGCTACACCAAAAAAAGAATATAAAAAGGATTTAACCCAAAGGGAAAATAAAGTGATTTTCATGAGCTCAAATCAAAGAAAAAATACCACAGTAAACAAATTTAATGTTTTTGGGGGGTAAAGGGCCGCGGACCGGGGTTTGGGGAAAACTGGGGTTTTGACGGGTTTAAAAAAGGGGTTAAATTTTTTTGTTCCATTTGGGAATACATGAAATTCAAAGGTTTCAGATACAAGTTCCAAGTCATGGAAATAAGAATACTGTTGGAAAAAATTAAGAAAAATACGTCGAAAAAATTTGATTTTTACTCTTAATATTAAAACATATCGTAACTATATAACGCACATTCACCATCTAATATATTGGAAGTTTGCTTTTTAGTGAATTTTCTTTTTAAACTTAGTATCCAAGTTCTTGTTTAATATTTCTTTTTATATTAACAAAAAAATCCTATCACGCAAATTTCAAATGTTTCATCAAAGATGACTATTGATTTATGTTTTATGGCTATATACTGAGCGTTTTACTACAAAACGCTTCAAATTTTGAATTTAGCTTTCAAATATTTACTACTTGGCGTGTTGCTTACAAATATGATTTTATTCACTGTGATCTTTCACGATACACTGTACAAACAAGCGTGCCTACTTGTGCATAAAAACAGTGACAAAACACACGCGTAATGCTTACGACGAACACAAAAGTGTTCTTCTTTCATTCACCAAAGGATTGCAACTCATATAGTTCTATTCTGAAATTTCGAGATCTTTCTTAAACTTGTTGAGACAAATATTATTCAACTCATTGCCAACTAATGGCTGCACAAGACAAGAGAGCTAATAAGCAAAATTGTAATAGAATTATTGAACATAATATTTTGAAAAGTAATTAATAAACAAACAGAAATGTAATAAATTATAGAACATTATAATTCGAAAAATAAGTAATTTTTAAGATGTATTTGATAATTTTACATTTAGGCATTTGTAATTTACTATATTTGGTATTTTATGTAAACTAACTGTATTTATATTTATACTTGTAAATCTGGTAGAAATTTCTGAATATCCTTCTTCAGTTTACCGGATTGGCAACAGTCCGTATTTTGGCATTAGACCAGTTGCAACGTTTTGATATTAGCACCACTAAGCCTAATAAGAATAAAAGTGTTCTTCGAATTTTTTAAAGCAATTTTCTATACTTTAACGTTATAGAACCAAACACTCATGAAAACTAAAATTATATTTCAGATTAGATGGGTAAATAAGAATTGAATTATTCGATGTTTTGGAGAGTTCGGGAATGAAGGAATTAAAGAAATAACTTTGAAAAAACATGAAATTGGGAATCTTTATGTATACCTCACGATAGTTAATACTGTTTTTTGGAAAACTTTTCACACAAAATTTGAAAAGAATCGCCGCGTTAATGCTAGTAAAAATCGATATAAACAGTGCTGGCGTTTGTGTACGGCGCTACATGGAGATGTAACACGCATGCACGCAAAAAGAACAAATTATGCAGTATGGTGTGAGAAAAGGAGAAAGAGCCCGATGTGGAATTTCTGCTACATGAATCGAGGAGTCTCAAAAAAGAGAATTTATACATATTTTCATATAGTTTTTGTGTAACTATTGAGCTGAAATCAAGATTATTTCATATTGTTTTTAATACCTTTGTAACGGCCTCATCGCGTTTTCTACTAAAAACTCCTCTTGGGTTTTTTGGGGCCGAAAAAGGCAAACTCTTTCCAACCAAATCCAGAAGCGAAGCGTGAGTATGCAAATTAGAAACCTTTTAAATAGCAGAAGTTTAACGTAAGTGATGACCTATTGGGAAGTGATTATGCTAGTCTGAGTTTAAGCGCGTGGACTGAAGGAAGAGAAGAAAGCCGTCATTGAGTGTGAAACTATCCGTGATAGAGCGATCAAGCCAAAGTGGATACTATTCCACGCGAGATAAACAAAAGATATTTAGGATCCGAGAGGATTGCCACTAAACAAAAGATTAAGGTAAGGTAGTTCTGTTATCTATTAGGACTGTGCATAAGTTGAGATTAGGAATAGGCGGGAAGAAAGTGATTAAAGTCGCGCTTATTTGGTAATACGTATTGTGTGTTTTCTCACCTCAGATCTGCTAAGTTATAATATAAATATTATCATTGTTGGGGTTTAAGTTAAGATCTTAATAAAGGCATTTTAAGATCATGGCAACGCCTGGTTCTTCATTCACTCCCACACCTCTAGGTCACGAAGATAACTTAGGAGTAAGGTATCACCCACGGGCAAATACCTCACACCTTTTTATGCCGTTTTCATAAAAAAAAGTATAGCCCACCATAATGGATTGAAATTAACTCTTTATCTTTTGTTATGTAAATTTAATTCCAATATTTTTAAAATTCTTGTGAGAGAACGATTACTTCGCAAATAAAGCTTTGTATGAACAAACATGTAACATTATAGAAAAAATTTAACTGCAAATTTCCACATTTGATCTTTCCACCAATATTTATATACAGCTGCATTTTTTTATATTAAGAATTAATGGACATTGAATTTTTTTTTTTTTTTTGAAGTACCATTTAAACGTTATTGATATAAATGTTTCTCAATTTTATATTTAATCACAAGTCTGTTGGAAGTTGATCCCAGTCATTCATCCTGACAGCCATAGTATTCAATACGGCCATAATTCTTCTTGGAGTCGTTGAGCGAAAAGCCGTCTTAAAATGTCCCATCGTAATCCCCGAGAATTCATGTTTTGTGGGGTGGAGAGACGCGCTTTTAAGAAGCTTTTTTATGTTCTTTCTTTTTATGGAGAGAGGTGAGCATCCCGAGAATACGTGATTGGAAGAGGCGAAAGAAAATGAGGGTTACTACATTGCCTGCCGCTTGCTTCGGCAAAGTGTGTCGATTCGTTAAAATATACTAAATATATGAGAGGTTTCCTTTTTTATTAATTTTTGAAGTGAAACTTTTTTGGGCTCGATAGTGAATGAGAAAATTGCCCAGTTTTGGGTAACAGTGAAAAAGCGAACGGAAGTAGTTCCCACCCTCCATCCCCTCGAATCGTCACCATGGTAAGGAGAGAGTTTAAGGAATGAAAATGCTATTGAGACTCTTCTAATGACAGCACAGATTAATACGGACTTTGTGAACCACCATGTGCCTTTAACTACAGAGCCCTCAACAAGTCTAAAGCGTGTTGGAACTGATGCATGTGAATCGAAAAATAAATTGACCTTTACGTTACAAAGACTATGATCTTAAGTAAAAATGCTCTCAATGAAAGATTTTCAAAAGCGATTCGTTGATAATCCTTTCGGTCACGGGTGTTCGATTTGTGATAGATTATAGTTTAGAGATGATTTGAGAGAACGCTTTTTTACTGAGCACAAAATATTTTACCGGGAATTAATTTAGAAGATATTAAAGCACTACAATTGCCGACAAAGTTTAAGTAGGAAAAACATACCAAATTTATCAAAATATAATGGTTTGCATGCCCCTGAAATTTCAGCACATTTTCCTACTTTAGGTTTGGTATCAGAAAGACTCCATTTCACGAATACCTTCATGCATTTCAGGGGTGACTGAGACATGTACACGGTCAGTTTGGATAGGGAATTAATCAATATGTTCCAACATCACCAAAAAGTTTCACTTTCATCGCGGCGTTCCACGCACCATTTTTTTTTAATAACTGTATTAAAATTTGTAGCGATTTTGTCGAGATTTGTGGAGAGATTTTATCCTTTATTAAAACCAGGGGACATGTTTGTTTTTTAAATATAGTCTCAATAAAATGATAGTTTTAATGCTAAATGAGTTACATCATTTCATTATCCAGTTGTCTCTCAATAGTTTGAATTTCCCATGCATCCGAGCTTACTTTCTCTTTTCATTTTCTTTACTAACATCACACTCTAATGCGATGATAGAGCAATTGTTGACGAACCTCACATAATTCTGGACCACGGTAAAGCGATAGGCTAGAGTGAGCCTTCTCAAGAAGCCTTTTCCAATAGCCTTTTCCTGCTAATGCTCTCCATTTTCCAGTTCTCAAAACTGGGAGGTCTTTTTCAAGGTCTTCAATCCGTTTTGTATTGGCCTGCCTTTTTTCCATAGGCCAATTGGTTGGGCTTTGTAGCCTTCTTTAGTCGCGCAGTCTTTGTATGTTCTAACAATTTAGCCTGCCCATATCCCTAGTTCATCGTACTTTGATGAAGTTAAAGATGCCAAACAGTGGCGAACACAGAAATTTTTCAAGGGGGAAAGGAAATCCACCATTCTCGTATCATGCTCCAATACACCACCCAACACATTCTTTTGGTTTTGTCGATTTTTAGGAGCAAAAAACAGTAAAACAATAATTATTGAATAAATAATCAGCTTTAATTAGTAAAATTAATTATTAATAACAAATGCTTAATTAAATTTTATGTACTATATACAAAGGATTATAATCAATCAAAAAAACAAAATCAAGGGTTTGGGGGTGTTCGGATCCACTCCCCCACCCTTGTAAGTGCCTTTGATGTCGTCATTTTCTTGAATTCCTCCAAAAATAATTCTTAAAATCTTCCGTCAGGGGCCCCACAAAAATTTTTGGGGGGGGGGCCCCAGGGTCAAGTCCACCATTTTTGGGATCATGCCCCTTTTGATTTTGTCGATTTGGGGAACAAAAACATAAAAACTAATTTGAATAAATAGTTCTTAATTAATAAAATTATCATTAATAACAAATTTTTAAATTTAAAATTTTTACATACTATATGCTTAGAATTATAATCAATCAGAAAAAAAATAAAGGGTTTGGGGGGGCCCGGCCCCCTTGGGGCCCCCCTTTTTTACCACTGTCTTCCGTAGATACTTATCTTATTCTCATCTGTTCGAGAAATGGACTGAGCTTTGCATGCATAAGCTAATACTGATCTTAAAAGACATACAGTAATACAGTAGAACCTTTTTTTTTTTAATTTCATTCGATTTCAACGCGGTTATATATTCTAGATAAAAAGAATTGGTAGATTTTAAAAAGAAAAACGCCGTGGAGCAGTTTGATACAATATTCACCACGTCACTATTTAAGTTTTTACTTTATTTGAACATTAAACCAACAAAACCCCGATTAAAACATATTGTTGACTAAATTCAATTTATTTAAATATTCCTTTGTAAATTCGGTAGTTCGAGGTAAGTCTGTTCCTATTCAATTGCCGAGTCGCTACTGTAAGTAAATTATTTTGCTTCTAATCAGACAAAAAGTTATGCTTCTGTTTTTAACAACTACTAAAACCCTTAACATGCTTTAATATTTTATTGTGGTATGTTTCCTTACTTCAGAGGACGGTTTACATATGCTATATCAGTTGAATTGATTATATTTCATTTTTCTCCACGATCGGTGTTAAAAATTGATTTAAATTTAAAAAAAAACTAAATTTGAGTTTTAAAATCATTTTTTTTTTTTTTTGCAAAATCTTCCTTTAAAATGTTCCTTCAAAATGACACGGAGAAACTGTTACACCTAAAAAATTCCATCAATATTTTCGAATTATTTTATTTTTACTTTTTGTAAGCACACTTTTTTCTCATCAATTTCTGTTTAAAAAAATCTATGAATTTCCTGTTCGAAAATACAGAATTAAAGCTTGAAATGAAATCTATGTAGATGTAGCAATGAATGAATTTCATTAATAAACACAGCACGCGATGAACAGAGCTAATTGTTGTGATCAATCAATCAATGCAATTAATTATTAATGCTTTTTTAACACGTTTTGAATTTCCTTCAGACTTCTTTAAACTTCCATTTAACAATTCGATCACCATTATTCTTATTCTGGTTTTTGTTGGTAATAGTCTAAAAATAATTAGGTGATGAGGAAAACAGCTTACATTGAATACAAGACAGGGATATCTCTTGTAAAGCAAGAAGAAAACATCTACTTAGTGAATGAAAGTATGCGTGATTCATGTTACCTAAATTTAAATAACTCGTTTGTAACTTCACAAAGGTGTAACTTATATAAAACAATACATAATTTATAACGTGGGATATGTTCATTGTATTTATCAAAATCTTTGAATGTGGTAAACCGCAGAAAAACAAAGCGCAGTAATTATATATTCTGTATTATGATTTACAAATCAAATAAAAAAATTTTTTAAAAAAAAAAAATCGGTTAACGTGAAAAATTATTTTTGTTTCAGTTGAAAATGTAAATGAAAAAACACGTGAATCATGATTCAATAACATAAATATTGTATTTCGAATGTATTTAGTTCAATTTATGAAAATTTTAAAAAAATAAACAAATAAGGAGCAATTTGGTGGGAATCTCAATCATAAGTTCTGCACATGTAAGCATTGTGAATCTAAAAATAATAAATAAGCTTTGTAAATAAATTTAAAAAAAAAATTTTAAAAATGCATTGCACCATGAAATAAGTATGATGAAATATTCAAAAACTGGGTGCAACTTTCAAAAACATATCTTCCTCGTCCATAATTTTCTTTGGGGCAAAACTGAGCCAAAAAGTTGTAAAACCAAAAGCCATTTGGGGCTTGTTTGGCGCGCATGCATCCACAGGTGAGGCGAGGCAACCTTCGAACTCTGGCATCTCTGGGGTCACGCCAAAGGTCCGCCAATGACTAGAAAGTCGTGGCTACTGTTTTTGCCCCTCTTTTTCTCATTTTGTTCTTTTGCCATTTTCTTTCTTTTTTGATCTACTTACGCTCTCCCCCAATTTTCTTCTCTTTTCTTTTTTTCTTGATGGTTGGAAAAGAAAGAATATTTTTGGCGGAAACGGGAGCATCTTCTTTTAATTACTCTTCAATTTTCAAAAAAGAAGTGTTTTTGCCTGTGTGTGGCTTTCGGCCAATTTACGATCAGCAAATGGCCGATAATTAGTTTCTCTTATACTATTTCAAGTGTATTTTAAGGAATAAAATGATTATGAAACAAGTTTTGCTTTCATTAATTAACATAAGTTTGAAGTAATCAAAAGAGAATAAACGCGATTTTTTCTCATAATGTATTTTCTATCCAAGCTTATTTGTATTTTATATTTTTATAAATAGGGCATGATTTTCAAATCATGATAAATTATTTTAATAAATATTATTTATTATTTTATTGGGAAATTATATTATTATTGAAAGTTAGATTTTAAATTTGTAAACGATATGAATGTATAATAAAATTGTATAAAATATTTATTTATTCATTTATTTTTTGTTAAATATTTGAATTAAAATGAGTAGTTTATAAGTGAATAAATGTTTATATTTATATCGTTATATATAATCAAATAATTAACGCTTTCAGTTTTTTTAAAGATACTTTGATATTTTAAAACCAAATGATGTTTTTTCTTTTTTTAATTTTTAAAATTAAAAGTTTTGCATTGATAAAAAATGGATTTAATTTTTTAAAAATTTTTTTTATTTAGTCAAATTAAATGCCCGATAAAATATTTCAAATTTTTTTTAGTTACAATCAAATTACAAAACTATAGTAACATTTTCAAAAATATTTTCAATTTTAAAAACCTTTTTAGTTAATTTTTAGAATATTTTTTACTTGTTTTTTTTAAAAGGAAAAATTTTAGAGTTAGATTTTTTAAGGATTAAAATTTTTTACTTTAAAAAGTCCCAAAACTTTTAAATTTTTTTTTTTTATTGTATCTAAAAAAGGGGAAAAAAACAGTTTTATTTGGGGGGGGTTTTTTTTTTTTTTTTTTTTTTTTTTTTTAATAATTAGTTTTATTAATTAATGCTACTTTTTTTCAATTAGTTTTTTTCGTTTTGTTCCCCCAAAAACAAAAAATCAAGTATGAGTGAATATTAACGTCGCACATTGTTCAGCTACACGAGGGCTTTTGGTGACGGACCACGTAATTTTGAACCATGGTCAAGTGACGTGGACGAAACCTGAGCTGGCAACCCCCCTCTTCTAACTACCACACCACAGCAACGGGAGGACGTTTCAGCTCTCGACAGATTTAACGTGCATCGCTGCCCTACACGGCGGGTCTTCAATGGTACTGGACTCGAACTCATGACAAAATCAAAAGGAGCATGTTACAAGAATGGTGAACTTTCGACCCTGGACCCCCCCCCTTGAAAAATTTCTGGGTGCGCTACTGCATACACATATTTTAAGACGGAAACATATGAAACAATTTTCACATTTTATTTTCAATAGTTTACTGTCATCAAAATCATGGAAAGTTCCAACTTGCTCCATGTTAAGCTTCTGGCGCAACACTAATTTTTTTCCCTTTTGTATTTCAAAGACAGTATTGGGGAGGGATGAATCTATGTATAAAAAATGGGAAAAAGAGAAGAGCTGTACTTCAAAATAGACTATTGCTACATTATTTTGTTTAAAAATTTATAATTTGAAGTTGATTTGCACTGTGGTACTGGAAGGTGATCTAGAGTTAGTATTAATACTTAGAAGAAAAATTTCAGAGAAGAATAACTGGAATTTAGACTCTGAAAGTTTAAAAAAACAATAAAATAATTATTAAAACTTATGTTGATAAATTAGAAATACCCTTGTTACTGTCGTATCAGTGCTTCTCAAAGTTTAAATATTTGCGACCCAATGTTCATTCATAATTTTCTCTCTTCGCCATCCTTCTCCATACAATAACAATATATTGAATTAAACAATACACTTTGACGCACTAAAGCTACAATACGACTTTAACCTCATAAGGCCACCGGCGTATATAAACGTCTTGTTCAGCCAAAGCATTAATTGCCCCGAACGTGTAAATACGTCTTTCCGAAATACGAACTTTTCTGTGCACTGCTATCCATAAAATTATTTCAAATTCTTTGAAATACAATAAAAGGACCTTGACAGTGTTTGCAAAGGGATTTACTTATTCAGAGGTTTTTGCTTGTTTTAATTCCTTTTTCTCCCCCCCCCAAACCACATACGTGTGCCTACGTGGAAAACGGTGGTATTGGGGAGCAAATCGCGTAACTTTTAACCCACAGTTGAAGAACTTATTATTAACTGTACAAATTATCAAGATAAGTGTTAATTTTTACATACAATTATATAATATGACAAGCCCATGGGGTCATTGGTAATTATTAATGGTGTTCTTAATTTAGTACTGTTAAATTAATTATAAAATACATTGTGCATTACATTATATATTTATAAGCGTATTATACCAGCGTAAATGTGTATTTTATTTTTTATTATGTCAGAATGTATTTTGTGTTTACTTTCAGTAAATTAATAATTTGTTTTAAAATATCTTTTGTTTTCGACTTTTCAAAATGTTCGCGCCCCCCTAAGGAGGCGCGCCCCACAGTTTGAGAAACGCTGCGCTATATAGATCTATTTCCTATTTATTAACGTTGCATTTCGAGATAACCCTAAAATTATTAGCGACAAACTTGAAAGGCAAATCAAATGAATAGCATCTCAGTTGGCACACCTTTCTTCAAGCTTCCACACCAGCGTGAGGACTTTGAACCTCCACAGGTTTAATGTGCGTCTTTCTTCGACAAAAAAAAAAACGTCAGCTACGAGTTCAGGATCATCATAACTTGGCTACATAGGTCATCAAATATTTATTTATAATTTCTCGTAAAATGTAGTAAAATAACATTTTATTACCTTCAACGGATGCAAATTTCTTTTTTACTTCGATTCACTCGACTTTGTGCTCTTTGAAAATTTTCACTATAATTGTTAGTTATTATGATCTAACGCCCTATAAAACCAAGTTTAAATTCCCTGAAAGTTAAAACATATTCATACCTTGAATGACGGACGAAACTAGGAAAAAAAGCCATGTAGTTTTGTCGTTTGTGGGACAATTTCAAAAGCTAATTGGCTGAGAATTACTTAATAGTTATGGTATTTGTTGTCCAATTCCTGTGTCCTTGACTTGTACGAGTCAAAACGTAATCTAATCAAAACAAATACCATGTTAGCAACTAATTGACGTTTGTTTATACATGTCTGCTTCGCCTCGTACGTCTTTTGATTACAAATATTGTAAAACAAATCGTTGTTTGTAATGGTTTGCAATGCAGATTGTTTAATAAATTGATTCTTAGAATTCCATTACCCAGAAGCAAGAGTGCAAGAAAAGATAAGACTTTCCTCAGTTTTTTAAAAATGTAATTTTAATCATAAAGTACGGCATTCACGCTCTTACGTAGGTATATTTTCTTAAGCGTATTCGTCGCATTATTTCGAAAGTAATAATAATAATAAAGCTAAACTTTATGCGCTAATTTTTTTAAACTCGCACTTCGTTTAATATTTTTTCTGTATTTCATTAAGCTTACATTTTATTTAGTGGTTTGGAAGAATTTAATTCAAACAGTGTTCTTGTTATATATAAAAATTGCGGAAATTCACAACTTATTTTGTTGACGTCTCATAATTCCTTTTTTGAACATAATGTTATTGAATTTATATATTTTTAAAAAGATAAAAATTAAATAATTTCATACAACATATATTTTTTGCAGAATTTTCATTTTTTACCCTTGCTTCCTTTTCAACCAACACCCAATTTAAGGTAATGATTTATTCAGTACTGGAATTAATATTTAAAAAACTTTTATATATATATAAACTCAAACTCAATGACTCAACAGCCCATGAGGTCCAGGGCCTACTGTGCCAATCCCAGTATACGTGATCTTTCGGGGCTGAGATGCATGAGCAGATGTCCCGATTAGGTGGTCAGTTTGAAGCGAGGCCCCCAGTGTTTCAGTCCTCAAGCAAGCTTGGTACTCATTTATAGACCCACTGCAGTAGGGATGAAATGCTGAGTCGACCTTGCCCACTTCAAGCAACGCGAGCAAGGGTCTGTCGCACTTCTTGGTGACAGACCTCTTAATTTTGAACTGCGACTGAGTGATGAGGATTACACTTGAGCTGCGTGTATGTATGTGGGGCTGTTCTCTCTCCAACGTTCCGTATCACATCAATGTGAGGATTTTGAGCCATGGCAAATTTAACTTGTATCAGCCCCACTACACGGTGGGTCTTCAGTGACATCAGGAGTCGATCAGTGCTTCAATAAAACCGCCACGTGTACGTAACCATGACCACTAGGCTACCATGGCCCCCTTTCCTTCGAAATACAATGTTATTAAGGAATGGATAAATAAATAAATCTTTCTCATGAAAGTCGGTCTGAAGCCAGGGACGTCTTAAAGCATGAGCAAACTAGGCTCGGGGTCAAGGCCTTGCCCTGGGTGGGGACTTCGTTTAGATCTCTACCCTGTTTCAATAAGATAATGATCCAGATAATTTTAATGGTCAAATATTATTCCCATACATATTCTCCGAAAAACAGGGAATTTGTAACATGCTTTTCAGCTGATAAAAGTTGTGAGACTGTATTGTTATGTGATGACAGTTGTTCATGTCTATAGGCCTAGGTCTAATACCATAAGCAATCATTGAACTCATTTAGTCGAAACGCGGCCACCGATTGAGGCGGTTTGTGCCAATTTTGCATTGGATTGTGAGCCATGCACATTTATTTGCTTCAAATTGCCGTTTGAAGGAGTATATGACAATGTATGCTATATACTGTCTACTTTTAAAGATCTCAGGTAGGACCTTCTTTTGTATAGGGGCCCAGAAGCTCAAAAATTCTTAAGACCTCTCACTGAGCCCAGGGCCTCAAAGTGACTTAAGACGTGCCTATCTGAAGCCTATTAGTATTGAAACCAAAATAAATTTCAAGGTATCCTCTCTCTGCCAAGAAATTTATCCTTGTTTGAAATTAACACTAAATCTGTTTAATTTTTTTTTCTGTTATGGGGCTACGTACTGGTATTTCTACCAAATCTATTTAAATAAATTTGTATATGAAAAAAATATAAGACAAATAAGTTAGTTATTTTCCTGTTCATTTCATCAATAAGTAAAAAAAAGAATATTTGCATTCCGTTGTCTAACAATCCTTAGATCACACAATCACTCACGCTTTGAAAGGAAAAAAAATAAATGGTCACGTTACGTACTGACTATATATGGACAATATTTTTCAAAACCAAACAGTTTCCACAGAGTTTATCCGAACTCGTTACAATGTGTTCTCCACTCCATCCATTAATTTTATCTTTGTCAACAAACTTTTTAAAAACTTTTCACTTGTTAAGATGGAATCAATTCATGGTAGAGCGACAAAAATTCCTCGTAAGACTCACAAGGTAAAAATAAAAGAAAGTTGTATTTTTATCTCGCTCAACACGGTAGGCAAAGTGATAATATGCACCAAAAAACTGAACTGGTTGGTTGTATATTCGTGTGCGCCCATTAAACTGCTCCCTGTATACAAGAGAATATAATATTATGCCTTGAAGATAAGGCGTTTACGAAGGCCCAAAAAAAGCACTGGATTCTTCTTTGCGGACGTCCATTTGGAAAAGCGCTTCTTACAAGACGTCCATGTTTTCTTTCTCTTGTTGTTTTGTTTTAAAGCCTTGATAACTTCACTTCATTTCGGTAGCGAAGTTCGTTATCTAAAAATTTTATCTGGCTACCGAAAACAGACGCTTTGTAAAAAGAAAAAAAAGGAAAAGAAAGAAAATAAAAATCACCTCCTCGAGTCTCTAGGAATGAAGCAACTGTCTGAAGAGTTATCTAAAACATTACTCAACGGCACAAAGCTTGTCTACAGCACAGGAGCAGTGATTAGAGCTCCAGCGGTTTGGATTGAAGTTCTGGCACAGGGTTTTTCGTTCCTTTTTATTTTCTGCTTTCTATCTGTGCTCTCCTGAGAAATTTCAGAATGATAAGTAAAAGACTCTTTTCTGGAATGAGGAGGTGTTTGAAAAATAGCCATTCGAGAGATTCTAAATAAATAATACCATGCAAATCCCTTCTGGACGTCACCTAAAACTGATAAGAGGTAAAAGAATAAATGAAACTGCGAGCGAGAGAGATGAGATAGTGTGTGCTCATTCAAGGTTGGATTCTTTGGAAGGACTTCGTATTCTCCTCTCTCGGATGAAGACTGTAATTAACTTATTTTTGAGAGCTTAAGATATTGAGTCAGCACACACAACAATACTGGTATTTTATAAAACAATATTTAAGTGTACTTAATTTTTGAAGCAGTTTGACTTTATAAATTTTTGTGTCATTTTATTTGAAGTGTATTTGTGGGATTTGCAAAATGCTATATAACAACTTTTATATGTCACACAATTTTATTTAAATTTCTTATTTCTAATGGCAGATTATGAACAGTTATTACAGAGTTTATCAATCTACCTAGTACATCACCGAAAGCTGGTATCTCTTTTTAGTGCGGTGCCATATTAGCGGATACCAACCACCGCAGGTAATTTTGACGCCCAGTTTCCTCCCTAGAGGGAGGCACCTGAGCTCTGACGATGAGAACCTGTGCTAGGATTTAATTTTGCCTATAGCACCATCCCTAGGAATCTTTTACATGTCATATAATCATACGACATGTCCGCTGTCGATTTTCTACATCATGAAAATCCATCGATTTGGGCCGGGGTTGAACCCGCAACCTTGAGTACAAAAGGCCAGTGACAAACCAACCACGCTACCCAGTCGACTTTTATTTAATTTATTTAAATAAATTCTCCTGAATTTTTTCATACGAAAGGAAAATTAGGTCCTTAAGTATTAACCTGCCGATCAATAATTTGGGGAAGATTTTGAAGAATTTGCGCCAAAGCTTATATATGTTTGCATAAATAACTAAATTTAAATAATATTGTAATACTTAAATTTCATTCTTTAACAACAAAAATTAAATTTTAAGTAAATGAAATATACAACAATTCCGTAATTTCGGCAGTTGCTTGTATGTTTTTAAATAAACAGATATATTGCGCCCTTTAACGCACGCTTTCTTTGATGGAAAGGTTCTAGAATCTTGGAAATACTCCTTTAGAAGTAAGATTCTAAACTTATATCATTTTAAGTAAAAAAAATACAAGAAGAAAGTAAGAGAACTTTTATAACCAAGGGGTGGTTATTATGTTCCAACACACGCCAGGAGGTCTTTTCATTATTGGTCGAAAATCACGGCTTTGGCGACAGATTTTGAATTGGCGAAAATGGTGTACAAACTATCATCAAATACTTATTGCACCGAAAATAGTTCTTTTTGTTGCTTAAGTCACTTTTCTTCTTTGGAATTAATAACTATACAGTATTATATGTAAGTTAAAGAAAATTTTTTGATCTAATATAAAACATGTCTTTTATAACTGAATTAAACATTTTTCTTATAATTTTTTTTGTGTGCATACGCATTAACGCATTTCTTAAAGAAAATCCCATAAAACTATTTTTATATTAAAAAAGAAAAAAAAAATAAGAGTGCAAATATATGGCAGCATTAAGTAATATGTTCACGAAAGTTTACAAATAAACATGTTTTTACGAATAAATTACGAATAAAATTAAAAACACACGTAGTGTGATAGCTGTAAATATAGAAACAAGAAATAATTTCTAATTGCTATGGTTTATTTTTGATTATTTATTAACTTCTCATTTTGAATCTGAAAAAGGATATTTCTGGACATGTATACGTAAGTGAGCTAATATATATATATATATATATATATATATATATATATATATTAATTCTAAAAAATGAAGTTCATTATTTGAATTAGAAAAATAGTGCATCATTCCTATATTCATAATTCTTTGCTTCGATATAGTTTTAGAAATGTACATTATAAAAATTAAGAAATGTCATTTTTTTACGTAAGGTATACAACAAGATATTTTTAGATGTTCTTAAAATATGAGCAATTGTATGTAACTAAATTCACACATTATTGAATTATTCATAGTATTTAAAGTTGGCTTCGAAATCAATATGGGAACTAGTATTGTTAAAATTCTAGTTTGATTCACACATTTGGCGATTCCCGTCCAGACCACAGACCTATGAATGTTTGGCGCAGTATAGCCAAAACTGGCTCTTGCGCCATAAAACACCAAACTCAACTCACACATTTGGCGAAGGAGAAGAGAAGAGGTGCCAAATCTGTGTGTGGACTAATCCAATGTGATGACAGTTAGTGATAAATAAGGGTGTGCACTAAAATAGATCAAATTGAGTTACAAAAAAGATACTTAGAACCATGTACATATTTTCAATTCCTACTATTAGCTCGCACTCTCTATACTTATTCAAATTTTCAATAGTTAATAAAATACTTTTTATTCATCCACTCAAGTTCAAATACATTTTTTAAAACTTGTAGTTGATGCCATTTGATCTTATACAGTTTTTTTCAAATACTAATTCTTTAATTAAATTTTATTTTTTAATTTTAAATATATTCTGACGCTGTTAGAGTTAGCTACAACAGAGGGTTCCATCGAAGTAGGAATTGACAATTTTTTTTTATATTACTTGTTTATATAATAATACATAAAAGCAATGGTTATATAAAAGCATAACATATATAAAACAGTTTATATTTTGTATCCTTATTTATGGCTTTACACATTAAAATATAATTCTGAAATCACATTACTTGTATTTTTTTTAAGTCAAACGTATTAATTTATAATTAAGGGAAAAAATGCACACATACAGATTCAAAACATTTCAAAATACGGTTATTATTATTTTAAAGAAATGCTAGACATAATATATAATATCAACGAGCTAACTGATGTAATTTGGAAAACAAAGGTATTTAAAAACAGTTACTAGCACGTATTGCATGTAAATGATATTAATAATTAAGTTGTGTGGAAAATATAAAAACCAATTTGTAGAACTCTGACTCAAGAACATATGTTATTTTTGGGATTGAAATTACTATGTATTTACTATTTATTTACTATATAATTGCTATATACTAATTTCAACTCCATTCTTAAAAGGGAAACTATGACTTTAAAAAAGTATTACCGATGCATGTACTCATGTACCAAATTATTTTAAAGAGGAAAAATAAAAAATTACAGTAACATTTCCAACCACCTTGTAACAGTTTTAGTTTATTCGAGAAAGGTGTTTTTAAGAATAAAAACTATTTGTGTGTGAACTGGTTACAAGCAATACAAAAATTGTATACCTGATCCATTTAAGTCATTCAATCTGTTTAAATTCTAATTGCTTCACAATCAAAACGTGACTTGCAATTTTTTTAAGAAACGCGTTATACTGTATTTTTAACACTCTTTTATTAACATCACTTGTATGTAACGGAATCTTTGAATTTAATTTTTACTCACTTTAAAAGATCAGATTAAATCTCGAAATTTTGTTCACTTGTCAAGGACCGAGGGCAATATAATAATTTAATAATTTTGTACCATTGTCCTGATCAGGATTATCGGGATTAACGATTTCCCATTTTCAGATTCCATCCCGTTTCTGGCGACAAATTCCAGATCCCATTTCCAGATTTGGCGACTAAAAGATTAAATTACAACTTGTTCAATTAACTACAAAAGTGTATTTTTTTGGGGGTTACACTATAATTTATCACTTGTTGAACTTTAAAATACAGATTTTGAAATACCCAATATTGCTGCTAACCAGAAAAATATACGTTCTTCTGGGGGAGTTATCCTAATTAAGCCTGTCAAAAGTGGCAACATATTTTTGAAGAATATTTTAAAATGATTTCATTAAGGTAACGGTAACGATTATACATTTACGTGGAACCTTAGAGAAAGCTCTATTATCCACTCATCATAATAAATTGAACCGAGAAGAATTTGTTGAAGTTACATATAAAAATAGAAAGCAGTCCACATTAAATGTAGCGCAACAGCACTGGTGGAGGGGTGGGTGGGAAACCACTATCCCAGTTGATTTAGTTTCTGTTTCGCTTTCGTAGGAAAACGAAGAGAAAATGACGTCACATCTCTATGACAGCAAAGCCCGTCTTTCAACCGTCTGCCGCATCTCGACGGAACGAGGAGAGAGGGGATATATTTCTTTAATAACAAGGATTAAGAGAATAATATTTTTAAGTCCGTTACACGATACCTCTAAGATAACTGCGTGTGGTTATTGAAAGGAAGTTTTAAATGACCACTTGGAAGAAAGTAAGAAAAGGTAGAGGAGTTTGAAATAAGATCATGAGGGGTGAAGTTGCCACACTAAACGCGATCAAAAACTTACATGGCGCGGGGGGGAATAATGATTTCATTAAGCTTTCAATGACTTTTCTTTTTGGATGAACTTATATTCCAATACAAGATCAAGAACATGGGCGGCTCTAGGGCCGACAAACCGGACCCCTGCCCTGAGTGGCAAATTTTAAAGGCGGCATTTAAATCGAATTTAAGAATTTTTTTTTGTTGTTACAAAGAATTTTATATATTTTCTGAAGTATTATTGGGTGGATTTCTGAAATATTGGTATTTTATTTAACATATCTTATTTCCTTATTTTGTACTCTGCATGTTTAATGCCAGTTTTCTTTTCTGTTGAAACGAAGTATTCGAGGCGGAAATGCATATTTAATCATGACATTTTATATGTTTACTCATCTTTCTATAGTAACTTTCTCCCCAACCCGCAGTGGGGTCACAAAGGACATTCCTTTCACCCATACGATGTCCGGTGTCAGCTATTCAAAACTGGAGAGAGGTAATAAGAGTTTTTAGTGGATAGAGAGCCACATGAGATGTTTTATTTTAGTCTCTAGTGTAGTTACTATAAATTAAAATAAATGCTTGTGATCCCCACCATCAGTAGACATTTTTTCGAAGAAATTGTTCCGATAAAATGGGCGATTCCTTCTCTTACATTTTGCGCGTTTCAAATAATAACAGGTAATTTTATTCTTAATTTAGAATGCTTTTGTATTTTTTAAGACTTAATATATATAATTGTTATGCTGCCTTTTTGTTCGCAAAAAATTACTCTAGTTTTATAGATGTGTGTCTATGCAGTGCCGTTTTATCCACTGGGCGCTTGGAGCGGGCGCCCAGGGGCTCGGAGGGTCCCAGAAGGGCTCGTAAAGTTGGACTTATTCAGAATTTCTGGTCTAAATTTCGATCCTTCAATTCAAGGGGGCTCGTAGATCTTCTGCACCCAAGGCTCTAAATGAGCTTAAAACGGCACTGCATCTATGTGAACAATTCATCTTTTTTCAGTTCTTACTATTAGCTCACTCTCTCTATATATTTTTATATTTTTTTTTATCTTGTTCAAATTTTCAATCGTTTTAATCGTCAATAATTTCTATTCATCCAATCAAACTCAAATAATATTTTAAAATTGTAGTCGATGACGCTTGATGTTAGTACAGTTTTTTCAAATATTAACAAATTAATTAAATTAAATTAAATTAATTACTGGTTCTTGGTTATTCGGTTTTTGGTTTAATTTAATTAATTGATGGTTACTACAAATACAAAAGTTGGCGTTGAAAACCTGTTTTTCAGCCAAATTAACCAAACCGGGTTTGCATTTTTCAATTTTTCAATTCCTACTATTAATTCACTCTCTCACTTAAATCACTCTCTCCCTATATATATATTTATTTATAAGTATATATCTTATTCAAATTTTCAATTGTTAATAAAATACTTTCTATTCATCCATTCAAAGTAGGAATTGACTTAAGAAAGTTTTTCTATATTATTTGTTAATAATAATTTTTTGTTTTGGAGAGTGGGGCGACATGTTTCCATTTTTGTCGGGGGTGGTAAGACTACTAGAGCTGGCCCTGCCAAGAATTCCTTGAAGAAAATGAAAAAAGAAAAAATGAATTTCAGAATGAATTAAAAGACGATCATGTTTTTAACTCAATACGAAGGTCAAATGAAAATAATCGCTATCGATAGATCTAAAAAAGAAGCCGATATTGTAATAATGGGCTGCTTTATGGTGGACTAGCGTGTCAAGATCAGTTCCAGCAATCAATGGGAACAAAAAGGAAAATGCTTGTTCACAATTACAACTTTACATATCACGGTAACCTTTTTATTATTTCTCTCTCTTTGAACAGGACATGAAAGTTTACCTTTGCTTTAATAAAATGATCAAAGCATCTTTCTGGATCTCGTTTATAAGCTATAAAATCATGGAATGAGAAAAGGTATAATTATGAGAGAGAGAATACCATTCTTAGATTTCTGCGAAATCTTCGATATTTATTTTTTCCCCTGAAAATTCTTTTATACGTATACTTTTGTTGTTTGTTTAATATACCCAAAAGGGGGGATCTTAAGAGAGTTGTGTGTTATTTAATAATGTTATTCATATTTTATGAACAATTATCTGATCATATAACTCCTCATCATAGGCGAACAATTATCTCTCGATCATCGTAATTTAAAACTCGAAGAATGGCAGCGGTTAGTCAGTAATTAGCTTATATCGTCTGAAGTAGAAGTACTTTCTTTGTTTAACACACCGTACAATCAAACTTAGCGGATACTATTACTTTTTTTTAAATGATCCCGAAATACGCATAACATACTTCAAATAAAACTCAGCTGCTTTCTTCTTTTTTCTTTTGCTTGAAAGATGTCAAAGACCTGAAAATGTAATCTTAATATTATTTTTTAGAGGAATAAATCTTGAGTAATTTCCACAATAAGGCATACGATGCAGAAACAAAGATTACTCCCAACTGCCAAATTAGTTATTTTGTATTTAAAGAGTTGAATTTATGAATGGTTAATTGTTTACATTAGCATCACATTTCGGAACTATTCTAGAATTACTGTTGACATACCTGAATTGTGGTAACCTGTTCTCCAAACTTTGGCATCACGCCTTCCTTTGTGGCAGCGAAAACCTAGTGCAGAGTCTCCTAAACTTTTTGTCTCATGGACCCCATGCAAAGTGTTTCAATTTGGTGTAGACCCCTGTTTATCTAATATTGAATTTTTTTGCAAATTTACCAATTTAAATGTATTTTTGACAGCTGGTATAGATATATACTTGCTTTAAACGATTTAAATTTCTAACTGAAGTGAAGCATGGTGTTTAAAACTTAAGAAAAACATGTTAATTAAATTAAAATTTAATCAATACATAAAATAAATGAGCAACAAACAAATGCTTTTAAAGAGAGGAATAAGTCTGGTGCTTCAATAACAATTTTTCAGCATTTGGAATCAATTGTGTCAGGTTTAACCCTAAATATCCTCGGTTAGTAGTGTCCAGAACTTAATTTCCCCCTTTCTTTCTTGATTTGGAGATAGGCAACCACGCTGAAACTCCTAAACAACCAAGCTGAAAAAGTAATCAAAAATATATTTTCTTACGATATTCCATAATTCATGATAAATGACAGGTATGTCTTTTTAAAGCCAAAATTGCGCACAAGGTTTTAGTTTTTAATAAAACGTATGCTGTCATCTTGTAACTACAAATCAACCTTATTAAAATTAGTAAATAAATCTATTAAATAGATAAAATCTGGTTTCCCCGTGACTAAATTTTCTTTTAAAACAAAAATCACATGATTTGGTTTAATAAGAGCCACCATCATAGACCCCCATTTACAACTCAAGGACCCCTAAATTATTTTTTCGCTGACGTGGACCCCTTGCAGGTCGTCATAGACCCCTGGGGGTCTATATAGACCACTTTGGGAATCACTGGCCTAGTGGTTATGAATGCGAGCTTATGGCCGGAGTGTTATGAATTCGATCCTAGTGCTGCTGAAGACTTATGTAACCGTGTAGAGCAGGGGTACTCAACCTTTTTCCCTGCCAGGCCGCATACATATGACAGGCATTTCACGCGGACCGCACCATGCGGATAGGGAAAAAATACACAGTATAAGACCAATGCAACATTGGACATATCAAAATTAATCAAGATCTTAAAGTCCCTTTTTTGCTTTTATTTTAATATATATTAACACTTTTTGATCAAACATACACACAAAAATATTTACTTTTAAGCATTTTTACTGAATTATAGATAATTTCTGTTTCTTTCATCTATGACCACGATGACTTTGAAACTTGTCATATTAATCACATGCATCATCCCCAACAACATGGCGTATATTTAGTACCACCAGGTCTGGAGTGAGTGAAAATCAACATCACACTATTCAGCTACATTAGGGCTTTTGGCGATGGACCTCGATAACCTAGTGGTAAAGATATCCGATCGTGGCTGGCTTGTCACGAGTTCGAGACCAGTACCACTAAAGGCCCGCCGTGTAGGCGAGCGATGCACGTTAAATCTGTCGAGAGCTCAAGCGTCCTCCCATTGGTGTGGTGTGGTAGTTATGAGAGGGGTACCCGCTCAGGTGTCGTCCTCGTCCCTTGACCATAGTTCAAACGTCATCGTCCTTGTGACCTGGCCCACCCCTTTCCAAACCACGCCACTCTAACGGGAGGGCGGAGCGTCTTAACCGGTACTAAGCTCGAACTCATGACACACTGTCCATTTCAGACACAAACCAGGTCTAGAAGCCTCAACTAGACAGAAACCATGCCGGTAACAAGTTCACGACCATGACCTCTCGACTTTAATTTACGGAACACACTTTTTAAAAATTGTTAAACGTGATTCTCAACAACAGTAATAGATAAAAACATCTTGCAATTATTTACACGCAACTTTTAAATACTTGTGACAATTAATGAACAACTCAATGTATAAATAAATAATTAACTTTAAAAATAACACAACACTTTTTTAAAAATAATATTTTACATATCTTCGTTTACCTAAATCGTGGTGGCCACGGTAGCCTTTGGTCAGGGTAACGGAATTGTGGCTGGCGTGTCATGAGTTCGAGCCTGGTAACTCTGAAGACTCACCGTGCAGGGGACGTTGCCCGTTAACTCTGTCGAGAGCTCAAACGTCCTCACGTTGGTATGGTGGGGAAGTTAGGAGAGGGAGGTGCTAGGGAATGTGTCGTCCTCGTCACTTGACCATAGTTTAAAGCTACGGGGTCCATATTCAAAAACCATCAAGTAGCTGAACAGTGTGACGCTAATATTTACTCACTCACTTTCTAACTTTACCTATATCGCAAATGAAAAATGAAATTATACATTCGAATATATATACCGAATTAAAGTATGAAAAAATGCAGTAAAATTTATTTTACTTACTGCGTGTGAATCATTCGCGCAGCCATCATTAACACATCCTATTATGTTAATAATTTTTATTTTTGCAGCAAACGACAATATCTTATTTCCTCATACTACATCACGTTTATTTCGCTACAAAACATGTATTTCTCACAGGTACTTAATATTTTCTTGTTTTAATTAAGAAAAACAAAAATTTGTTTTTGTACTCTGCCTCGGTTTTGAATGACGTCTTCCGTCTCATGGTCATTGTAATAAAGACGAAAATAGTCCTAATTGTTGAGACGATCCCATCAATTATGTCAACGCCGCTCTCTCTAGAATGGTAAGAATATACGGAGGATTATTGAGTGCAGATATATTGTGAAAATAATTAAAAAATCTACCTTCACTTAATATTAGATTAAGTTATTTTAGCCATGTATTATTTATTGTATTGTAATATATATATATGTATACACATATATATTGTTCTTTCTTCTTATATAGATCACATAATATACAGTCGGAGCTCTATTTAACGATGTCACAAAATCCCGAAAAAAAGTTCGTTATGTAGAAAATTCGTTATATAGAGATTCATCTTTCAATTTTCCTTATATAAACCATATAAAAAACATTAAAAGAAACAAATTAAAAGACACATTAAAAGAAATTATTCACACCTTTTTGAAATTGATATATATTTATTTTATATATCTTACCAAAATAAAAAAAATAAGAAAGACATTACAAGAAAAAGTTTCTTGGCGCCTTTATCCCCTTTCTGAAGAATTAAATTTTTTCTTTGATGTTCAAGCGCTTACGTTTTGATATTTTTCACCTACAAGAAACGAACTTAACTGTATGACTGATCAATACTATAAATCAGCGGTACTCAACCTTTTTATCAGCCGGTCCACAACTATTTCTCGCAGGCCGCAACGGGAAGGGGAGGGCAGTGGACGCTATAAGATCAAAGACATTTAAAATACAGAAATTGATCAAAATATTAATAGTTATGGATTTCATTTTAAAACTATATTAAACTCCGTCAAACTCAACTCACAGAAAAAAAAGAGTTTAATGCATTTGTTTACCCTGTTATGGGGTAATTTCCATTTCCTTTCATCAACGATCTCAAGTCCGCCCCCTCCTCAAATATTTTGTTGCTGAAAAAGACGGAGGCATTGAAAGATTTGTGCTTAGTGGTATAGTGACGAACAAAATTATAATTTATTAATAGCATTTTCATGACAAATTATACAAGATGTTAATCCATGTTTGATTTTTCTTCGAAACAGTCAAGATCCCAATCGCTTGAAATAACAAATATTCTTAGATTAGATTAATTAAAAATCAGTTTCACCCATAAAATAGTCACTATTCTGCTATTATTTGTTAACACTAACCATAACAATTATAAATGAAAAAATTTATCCTACAATTCCTACCAGCACCACGTTGATAGCAAAATCGATATATTTGATTGCTTGATTGATACAATTTCTCGCTAAATTTTTAATACATTGTTCTTAAATAATTGAACTTGTTAGTGAAACGGGACATGACTGGGCCACTCAGAAAATTCCGGCTGACCAAATGCGGCACGAGGGCTCGTTCAAGGATACGAGACTCTACTGAGAGTGAAAGAGAATATTGAAGATGTTTCCAGTGAACTGGACAATGGGGGTTGAAGGTTGCACTTCTTGGATGAAATATCCAGAATTCTATTGCTCTCGGTGAGTTAGGCACCGAATAAAACCAGTTAAAGATTTATGACTACCATAAACTGTGTTAAAAGAGAGAATAACTTGAAATTTTCAGAAATAATTTTAAAACAGGGAGAAAAAAACTGAATCACAACTAAAAAAGTTAGTTACATAGAAAATGCACTTCACTATAGAGAGGTTGTTTTATGAAGAAAATCGTATTAAGATATGTTGTTGGTCTACACAGTAAAATTTTCGCTGTATAGAAAAATTCTCAATATAGAGGTTCATTATATGGAGATTCGACTGTATATACATATATATATATATATATATATATATATATATATTTTAAATATATATATATATATATATATATATATATATATATATATATATATATATATATATATATATATAATGATATAAAACTGATAGGTTCTTTTATAGTTCCTTTTAGTATTTTTCGATCTTCATGTTTTGCTTTATATTCTTATTAAATTATTTCTTATTTATGTTCAAATTATTTTCTGGTTTTGGAAATATTATACAAATTTATTTTATATATATATATATATATATATATATATATTCGGTTCCTTTGAGTCTACTTCTTGAAATCTCAGAGATTGTGTGGTAGCCTAGTGGTTATGAAACAGGACTCGCGGCCGGCGTGTCATGAAGTTCGACACCTTGTGTCACTGAGTGGCTGCCGTAGACTAGTGGTCAAAGTAACGGACTCGTGACTGGAATGTCAGCAGTTCGAGCCTAGTATGGCTGAAGATCCGCTATGCAGAGGAACCGATGCATGTTAAACATGTCGAGGTTTATGACCTTCCGTTAGTGTGGTGTGGAAGTTAGAGGAGGAGGGCGTCATCTCAAATTACTTGACCTTCAAAATTCGGGATCCGTCACCAAAAGCCCCCATGTAACTGTGAAAAGGTGTGACGTTAATATTCACTCACTCACTCAGCGAAAATGAATGTCCGCCGTGTAGAGGAGATGATGTACGTTAAATGTCGAGGTTCAAAGTCCTCACGTTGACGTGACGTTGAAGTTTACAGAGTCAGATGCCAGCTCGGATGTCACCTTCATTACTTGACCATGGTTCGAAATTCCAAGTTCCGTCGCTTATAGCCCCAGTGTAGGTTCTGAGAGCGACGTTAAATCAAACTTATTAATCTGACCGGAACAGGGCACATCAGGAAATTACGGGTAGGAGAATTTACATAAGTCTAGTATACAGAAGTTTGTGCAATATTGGTCATTCATAAGATGACAGACACTAATCAGTGAGCGACGAAGAAGTAGCCAACCCGGATTGAGCGAGTGAATATTAAAGTCGCAGTATTCAGCTACACGAGGGCTTTTGGCAATGAACCTCGTCATTTTGAACCATGGTCAAGTGACGATGACGACACCTGAGCTCGCACCCTCCCCCCTCTCCTAACTTCCACACCACACCCCTGGGAGGACGCTTGAGTTCACAACAGATTTAATGTGCATCGCTTCCCTACATAGTACTACAGTGGTGCTGGGCTCGAACTCATGGCACACCAGCCACGAGTCCAATACCTTGACCACTTGGCTACCGCGGTCCCAGTAGCCAACCAGAGAATCTCGCGTAAAGGCCTCTGATGACATCGCCACTCTTTTATTATTGCTTTGGTGTGAACGAGTATTTACTATATTACTTTTTTTCCTTCTGGTATATAGTTGTGGGCTTGGATAACAATCTAGTGAATTTGAATTTGCATATATTACCCTAATTTCCTTCAAGTAAGTGCTTGTTTCTGTCATTTATATATAGCTAATAATTCCAAATATGTTATTAACTCAGGTTTTCCACTTCTCAGTGCCAAAATACTTAACAGATAGAGGATGGATGATGTATTGCAGATCCATATCCCTGTGACGTGAAGAAACTGAAGAAACTGAAAATATGTTATTAATGAAATGAAATGAAATGAAAGAATTAGTGGTAGAGAGAGATTACTTGAATGAAGTCTTCTGAATGACCTCTGGACGATACTTTACTTTGGAATAAATATAACGGAGATCATTCAAAGATCTCCGAAATGATTCCAAATGTTTCTACTTGTGAACAAAAGGGGCTGAAAAAATTGGTTAACGCAAAGAGAATTGCTTTTTGGCGTTTACTTATTATTTATAATAGTTTTATTTTAAGCACAACTGTACAAAGTTTAGCTCATTATTATTCAAATGGTATTTGCTTATGATACTGTCGATCAACCACGTCAAAATACAATGCCTAATACCGTGATATTCAGCCAGTAACGTAAAGCCATTCCCGCGTATGCTCGAAAATAATAATATCGTTTATATTTTGTAATATTATTCTCCTATTTTTTGAGAAAATTAATTAAAATTTGGGATTTATCATCTACATCCGGTGAGTATATAAAAATTTCGATGTTTCCAAGGCTATGGAGATCTAAATTTAGATTTATATTTGTGCGTATTTATGTGGCAAATGCGTGAATATTAACGTCGCCCTATTCAGTTACTCGAGGGCTTTTGGTGACGGACTTCCTAATTTTGAACCATGGTCAAGTGACGAGGACGATACCTGAGCTGGTAGCCCTTCTTCTAACCTTCACACCACACTAACGAGAAGACGTTTCGGCCTCGACAGATTTAACATGCATCGCCCCCTTAAACAAAGGATCTTCAGCGATACTGAGCTCAAACTCATGGCATGCCGGCTCGGAGTTCGTTACCTTGACAATTAGGCTACCACAGCGACACGAATTTATGCAGCATTTTCTACAAAAAGAAGGTTTATTGTTGTGGTTTTAAATGCTGTTTCGGAGTTCTAAACTAAACTTAGAGGCAGAATAGCCCATGAGGACCAAGACCTACTGTGTCCATCTCAGTTTTAGTGACCTTAGGCTTTGATGTGCATGAGCAGGAGTTCCGGTTAGGTGGTAAGTCCGACACGATTGCGAGGGCTGTGGTAGACCAGTGGTCAAGGTATCATGGCAGGCATGTCATGAGTTCAAGCCCAGTACCACGAAAGACCCCCGTGTAGGGGAGCGATGCACGTTAAATCTGTCTAGAGCTCAAAAGTTCTCCCTTTGATATGGTAGTTAGGAGAGGAGGTGCTAGCTCAGGTGTCGTCCTCGTCACTTGACCATGGTTTAAAATTACGAGGTTCGTCACCAGAAGCCCTGGTGTAGCTGAACAGTGCAACGTTAATATTCACTCACTCATCGACACAATTGCGTTCTAGCAGCCTGAAAACAAGATCTAGATCAAGTAACAAGATCTTATTAATTTCAAGACTATGATTATTTTTTTAAATGCAGTATTTTTGGTTCTTCTAAACTTTTATTAAATTATTTATCGACGCACTAATACAGAAAAAGCATGCACAGGAATCCATGTTCACACATGTGTGGCAACGACGAAAGCATTTTGCGACGTTTTCTGTTTTCACGAAATTGGTCCGTGGGTAATACGTAAGTATCATTCAATTCCTTTTATATTTTGTTCAATCTTGAATGCGAGAAATTTCGGGTTTTGTTTTCTAGTTTTAGAGGACGATCCAGGAAGAATAATATAACAAAAATTTCATTGAAATATTCACAAATTTTACTTGAAAAAGAACAGTTAATCTGCTCTCTCTCTCTTAGAGGTTTGAAACAAAATTAATTTACAAGGAAGAGACATAACACGTTGATTTTAGAAAAATTATACTTTCCGGTACAGGTTATTAGAATAACGAAAGCGGGGGACCAAATTCTGTGAATGAAATCTGAATATTTTCTTGTCTTAAGCAATAAGATATTCGCATATCTGCCGAGTTCATACTTTTTGTCAAATTTAAGTACTTCTACATACTTTTATGGAATAATAGTATCTAAATTCAAGTGTGTATTTTATCACATACCACAAATTATATCCATTGCAATAGCCTTAATTACAGTATACATTACTCTAAATAAATTTCCTATTTATTTTCGTTCATTGTACTTAAGAATCTGGATAAAAAAATTATTTTTTGTATATTTCTTCCTAAAATAATTAAAAAATTATTTACTTAAAAAATAATTGAATTGACATTTAATTCTGTACTAAAATAAATTACTCGTAATAATTCGTTAAAAAGTTTTATAAAACGAATACGTGTAATAAATGAACATTTATTTACACGCGATTCTTTTTTTTAAAGAAGCATTCACAAATAAATATTTATCGAAAATGATTAAGGTTTCCGACTACTTGCGACAACTTTTTTTTAAAAAAAATGAATGTATCAGGATTCTTTTTTGTTAGATTTATTTAGTATATTTTAAGAAAAATCTTAAAAATGTGAAAACAGAAAAAAAAAATTTATTATTATTAATTTGGGAAAAAACTGGGGAAAATGTGCAAAAAGTTACATAAACTCTGTACAAATATTTTATGAACAAATCAATTTTGATCAAATTTGTTTTTTTAAGCTATTTCAATTTTGATGTGTTTTTTGTGTGAGATATTTTAATTTTTACAAAAGCTAGAGCACTTTATCTTAGTGATTATATGAATTATCTTAAAAAATCAGTGATTTTATTCACATAAAGGAATGTAAACTATGAATAAAACAGTGACTAATAAATCTGAAGGTAAAAACACTTCTACTGTTATACAGAACATACACAAAAAGTTTCAGCAAATTATTTTCAAAACTTTTTGAGCAATCGCTGTCCCCGTTTGAGGGGCTGTGGTAGCCCAGTGGTCAAGGTGTCGGATCATGGCAGGCATGTCATGAGTTCGAGCCCAGTACCACTAAAGACCCGCCTTGTAGGGCAACGATGCACATTAAATCTGTCGAGAGCTGAAACGTCCTCCCGTTGGTGTGGTAGTTAGGAGAGAAGGGTGCCGGCCCAGGTGCCATTCACGTCACTTGACCATGGTTCAAAATTAGTGGTCCGTCCACAAAAGTCCTCGTGTATCTGAACAGTGCAACGTTAATATTCACTCACTCACTGTCCCCGTTTGAGCTTTTCGAAAAAACATTTCGAGTAAAACTCATTGTAAAGTTTGACTGATTGATTGAGTTTGGAGTTTTTGGCACAAGAGCCAATTCTGACTATACTACGCCAAACAATAGTTAAAACATTATAAGTGTAAAATGGATAAAAAGGTTTATAAAAAGGACGGTGCTATAGTCGAAAACAAAATAAAACAACATAAAGTATTTAAAGAAATATACGAAAAAGAAACTGAATTAAGGCAATACAAAATGTAAACCAAAATATGTTAATAAAAAATGTAAGTGTTCTCATTAGAAAAAACTAATTGGAACTAGATATGTATGTCTGTGGTCTGGACGTGAAAAGAAGAAAAAGAGAAATGGGATGATAAGAAAGAGGGTCGAAAATAGAGAAGGATCACTAGGGTACCCCGGGTTGGTGAAGCCCATGTTTACCAAAGCAGTTAACCCCTTGAGAAAAGGAAATGATCACTAGGGCACTTCGGGATTATTGACACCCGTACTCACCTAAAGGTGAGCCCCCTGAGGGGTGTAAAGTTTGACATTATGTATCAAGTTATGGCATCTTCTTTTACTAAAACACTTGTAGTTTTTGTTCTGGTGAATTAAAATAAAAAAAACTTGATATTTTTATTAAGCTGATAATATGGCTTATAAAATTAAATCATTAAACAAATTTGTCAAGTTTTGAAAAAAATCATGATTTTAGGGTAGTCGGAAACCTTAAGTACAAGAAACTCAATTGCACTTCATTGAACAAAAAGTTGATTAATATTTATTCTATAGTTAATTGCATTGTGGCTCAATTACTTTTATTCTTCTTTTGAGAAAAGTACATTTAAATAGAAAATAACAAGAAGTGCTTTAAAAATAGAAACTATCTTCGTTTTTTTAAAGCGGTACCTAGCACGACCTTACAAAAATGAGACGACGAGAAAACTTAAGCCCTCAGACAGAGTTAATCAAGTGATACGACTAAGTTCAGAAAGGTATTACGAAAGGGTGACAGGCGGTAATTCCTTTTACAACCATTTTTCGTCACAGAATATTACATAAATTTTAAATAACAAAAACAAAATCCACTAATAAAGAATTGAGACTTCTTTGTGTTGGAGGTGCGCAACTTCATTAAGGAAGAATAAAAAGATTTATTTTCTTCTTTTTTTTTTTAACTTTCACCTTATTCGTACGTTTAAAAATATAGGTATAAAATGAACACACTATTTTCCATCTTGTTTCCTCCAGATGTCAAAACGGTGTTTATGAAATGTGGAAACGTAACTTGAGATTTTCCTCTTTCGTTTCTTCGAATAGAGTAATTTATTCTAGAAAAATTTGTGTTGCGAGCTTCGAAATATATACCATTAATGTCGAAAACAACCCACGCTGCTGATGAAGACTTTTTATTTTTATAGCATGGATAAAAAGTGTTAATGAAAATGATTTTACTGTATTTCTCTTTCCGAATCATTTGGTGTTTCCGCGGTAGCCGAGTGGTATAGGTATCGGATCGTGGCTTGCCTTGTCACGAGTTCGAGCCCAGTACCACTAAAGACCCGCTGTGTAGGGCAGTAATGCACGTTAAATCTGTCGAGAGCTGAAATGTCCTCCCTTTGGAGTGATGTGGTAGTTAGGAGAGGGAGTGCCAGCTCAGGTGTCATCCACGTCACTTGACCATGGTTCAAAATTACGTGGTCCGTCGCAAAACCACTCGTGTAGCTGAACAGTGCGACGTTAATATTCAATCAATCAATCAGTACCGCGGCCACTCGAGAATTCCACACCGAGTCAACTAAAAGATATTTGACCCTCGGAGATTTATTGTGTATCACAACTTCTACGTGACAGAATGGAATCTGGACTTGAACGCACGGCTTGACCAACATATTACCTGTGATGAAGCATATCTCTTTCACCTATTTTCCAACAGATCCCTTGCCCCTTGCCAACAGAAGCTGCGAAAATTCCAGGAATTTCCCTAATTGCTGGGAAGGAATTTCGTAACTGGGTGGTCGAGTTTCGGCACCTTTTTTCCCAGCTGACCGGACTGTCAAAAAGAGGCGCCTTATCATTGTGTATTCATTTTCCCACAACTCGTTGACGACGGCGCGTCTGAGAACGTACAAAGGTGCACCCAGCCTCGGCGCTTCTTTGAGTCTAGCGAACAGGAAATGAGAACGATTTGGCGCGGCAGAAGGGTAAGAGATCAAGGGAGCCGAGACCGGAAGAAGGCAGAAAAACCAGAGGGTTTGAGGCTAACAAAGAGATGAGAGAGATGATAAAGGGGCGAGAGTCCGGAGACTGGACTTGAAGGGAGCGTTCGGACGTCTTAGCTAGGAGAGCGATAACGGCCGCGGTACAGTGGCCTCTGGCGGAAATCAGGGACAGAGTACGAAAGAGCTCGAAGTGTACGGACCAGCCCGCAGTACAGCGGTCTCCTGGAAAATCAGGGAACGGAAGAGAGTGCGAAAGAGACTCGAAATTGTTACGGATCCTTTTGATATTGAACTGTGAAAGAATATACCATTTTATTTATTTATTTTTTTTTTTGATGATTTTCATATTGGAATAAATAGTTAACCAAGAGCTGAATGAAATCATTACAAGCTGGTGAGGTGGATCATTCTGCTTAAATGGCTGCTATTTTGATTTGAAGAATGAATATTGAAGAAAATAATGATTATATATATATATATATATATATATATAATTATTTGGCACGAGTTATAATTATAATGCATTTTTAACTCTATGCTCAAATAGATTTGGTTGCTTTTCAACGACATACACTGAAGCTACACTAGTTGCCGCAGTAGACTAGTTGTCATGGTCACAAATGTCATGAGTTCGGGCACCAGTGCTATTGAAAACTCTCCGTGTAGAGAAGCCTATGAACGTTAAATCTGTCGTGAATCAGTGTAGTTCAAGAGATGGGTGCCAGGTCAGGTGTTGTCCTCGTCACTTGACCGATTTTCAAAATTACTAGTGCTCTTGTGTTGCTTTATAGTGTAACCCTAATAAACACTCCTTTACTTGAAGCTGTTGCCCATCCTGTATAGTGGTTAGCGACTCTGACTGCTGTGCCGTAGGGCCTAGGTTCGAATACCGTGCAAGGCATGGATGCTTGTAAATATATAGTGCCTTTGTGGCATAGGGATACTGTAAATAGCCATCGAGCCGCAAGTCTTCTGTAAAGGTTGGTGGAAAAGAGGTGGGAGGCCCTGCCCTACCCCTAGGTGTTCCCTCAAAATTGGGTGAACCGGGGAAAAAGTATTGTCCCTGTTTGGTGCTCAAAGCTACTTCTAACGACAGGCTTAAATATAGCCCTTTGCCGCGATGAATTTTGTGGGCCTCAATCAGACATTGTCAAAAGGTCATTATTAACAACAACTTGAAGCTACTTTGCTGCTCTTTGCGATTCATCTTATAATTTTGAGCCTTGGTTCAGTGAACGAGGAAGATATCTCCGTTCAGGAAGAACAATAACGTAACTGCAAAAATGTGTCAAATACAAATAAGTCCATAGAATATATCAGAAACACATCCCACACGCAGGTGAACATAACGCAACTACCCTCTGGCGGTCCTGAGTGGAACTACAGTTACGTCCATGTTCCCTTGTGTGTGGGGATGTGTTGATATTTAATGACACTTATTTAGTATCTACGAATACGTCTGAAAATCTTCCGGAGCGGCTATATGTGAACTGATTCTCCGGGTTTCCATACAACTCTAATGTTAGGACTTTGATTCGACAACTGTAATGTTTAGAAAAAACTAGATTAATTAACTTTTAAGAGATTTCTCTTCCGCACTCACTTGCTCTTTAGAATTTTCACTTCCGAAAAGAAAAATTATTTTTCGAAAGAGCCGATTGCACCGACCTATGATTTCTGAAAACTAAACAGAACCGTATTTTCATTCGGAACTGAATTTCTCATCCATTCTTACCCAAACTTATTACCCGATTCAACTGTTTTCCTGATCGCTCTCTTTAACAAGCACACATTGATTTCGTCATTCGGTGGCTAACTGTTTTGACCATGAACTGTCTCCGTTAAAAGACTCGTAATCGCCCTTTGGGAGGAAAAGGGGTAAAAAAGCACTCTGTTCCAAACACGGTTTGGGGTTGATTAGAAACGAGACTGCTGTAAACATCCTTCGCTCGGATCGGTCACGCCATTGTATTGACGCCGCACTCACATGATGCAGATGAGTTGAGAAAACAGCCCTCGGCTATTTTATATACGGATAGTGTATTTCAGGGAACATGTAAACATTGACTTGACTTAACTAAAGGCTCCATTCCTTTTTTTTTTTTTTTTTTTTCCTTTTGAGTCAGCATGAGAACGTTTTGTAAAAGACGTTTGCTCAATTCGGTTTAAGGGATCCGCTCTTTCCCGGCCCTGATTTAAAAGAATGTAAATGGATAATATTTATGATATTTAGTGTCCAGATTAAAAAATATATAAAAAATTGTTTAAGAATATATTACAATAAAATTTTTTAATACAATATTTTGAAAAAAATGAACATAGAATGCCCCTTTTTTCAAAATATTCTCCTTTTAAAAAACTTCTATTATAATAATATTTTCCCAAAAAGCTCAGCCCTCTGTTCAGAGATTCAACTAAATTTTTTTGAAATATATGCTTAGAATGGGTTTATCCATGTTTCCGATAACGGGAAAATTTTAAAAAAAAAACGCCAAATTTTTTTTCAATGGTTGTAACCGAAAATAATGTAAATTTTCCAAAATTCATTGTTGACCTCTGAACAGGTTCAGCTATATACAAAAAATATTATAAAAAACCAAAAAGAAACCGAAAACAGGTTTTTTTAAGTTAATTTTTTTGGGTATTGTATTTAAAAAATTTTGTCAAAATGTCCTTTTAAAAAAATTTTTTATACTTAAATTAAGTGCACTATATCTAAAATTCCATTTAAAAAATCACGGTTCAAAGGGATAAGGGGGTTAAATTGGCGCCTTTTTTTTTAAAAATTCTTGTAATTTTTTTTTTGGACAAGAAAAAGGTGAATTTGGGGAGTTTTTCTTTTATTTTTTTTATTTATATTTTTTTGGGTATGTATTATAAATGTTTAGCCAAAAATATCAAATAGAATATGAGTATAGCGCTCTGAACTTGTTGATTGGCTTATCAGAAATTTAAAAAAAATTAACGGTGTTTTAATCTATAAACTTAAATGCGCAGAATGGACTATACCCAATTGAAAATATGAAGAATTGGATTTTTGGTAGACCTATGAAAAGAAATTTCGAATTTCTCATGGTTTCTTTGTTATATTTTTGTTACAGAAAATAAAAATATTTTGAACTTTGGGATGATCGTAGCTCATTTGGTGCTGTAATGATTTCTCTCAGCTCTGGGTTAACTATTTATTTCAATATAAAAATTAAAATAAAAATAAAAGGCTATTACATTTCCCAATATAATTTCGGTCTTTTTCCCTTTTCCGTTCGGTTTTCCCAAAAACCAGGAGCCCGCTTATTTGTGGGCTGGTCAATCACTTCGAGTCTCTTCGCTCTCCCTTTCCCTCGATCTTTCAAGCCAGGGCCGCTGTACTTCGCGGGTCGTTACCCTTTTCCTATCGCTCAAGGACGTCGAACCGCTCCCTTCAAAAAACCCGTCTTTTTTGTCCCGGGCTCTCTCGCCCATATCATCTCTTTCTCCCAGTCAGCCCCCCTATTCTTTTTCGGCCTCGTCCCCGGTCCCGCTGCCGCCTTCGGTCTCGGGTCCCCGATGCGGGGCCCTGCCGCCAAAAAGGTCTCGTTTTCCCCTAGTCCCAAAAAAGGGGAAGGCTGGGTGTACATTTTTATTTCTGCGCGCGGCGTCCCGGCTGGGAAAAAGAACCACAAGAGCGCCTCTTTTGACTGATCCGGACGGGCAAAAAGGGGCGCTCGCCCCCAACTCGAAATTCCCTTCCCGCAATTAAATTCCTGGAATTTTTTACAGCCCGTCGGCAAGGGGGTCTGTTGGAAAAAAGGGAAAAGATATGCCATACAGTGCGTATATAAGTGCTGAGTCTACCCAATAAAAATTTAAATTCGGTCAAAGTTCTTGAGAAAATGAGGAGGGAAAATTTGAAAAACACAGTTTTGAGATAAACGGTTTAAAATTTTAAGTCCCTTAAAAAAATGAAAACAACAGCGCCCAACAACTGCTCTTCTACCGGGCTTCTTTATAACGAATTTGAATTTTAAAATCCTTTCCCGGCAACTTTTTTTCTCAGGGAGTCAATTTCTGACTTTAAGCCTTTTAAGCTGTGCTTGATTTCATTGGGTATTCCCCCATAGCCCATTTGTAGCTTCAAAATATGATTTCATACTAAGAAATCAATCAATCATAATTTTTCTTAGAAATTAAAAAATGTGAAAATAAGTACTAATTTTTCCCCTTTTAGGAAAATCCGATTCATTTTTTTTCTCTTTTTATTAAAATGTCTGATCAGGTTGGAAAGAAGACAAACGTTTTTTTCCTTGTTTTGATAATTACGTAATCACAGTAAAATTGAATAGTGAATGGATAAAAAAGAACTTTTAAAAAAATAATATAAAAAGGAAATTAGTAACCAAATGCAAACACATTATCGACAAATATTCATATATTCCCATTCAGAAGAAATAGAATTACTTTATTTGTGTTTTTTGAATTTTTTTTTTCGACTGCCTTGAGTTCTATCGCCGTGTCGAGAGATGATACATGTTAAATCTGCCGTGGCTCAAAGTCTTCATTTGGTTGGTGTGGTAATTTGGGGATGGTGTGCCAATGTCAGGTGCCTTCGTCACTTGACCGAAGTTCAAAGTTACGAGGCCCGTCACCAGTAGCTCGCGTGTTGCCTAATAGTGCATTCTGTCTCTCACCGACATAAAATTCGTCAACCGCATAATAGTATACTTAAAACCACAGTCATCAAGAAGTAAAAACATGAAACGATTCTCCATTGCCCACATCAGGGGTGGGGGATTTTTCAGGGTACGGGCTACTTGTACTGTTTTTGAGGTATTTGCCGTCCTCCCAGTGGCGTAGGTGTGCTCATTCTGTATTAAAATCGTATATTAAAACTTGTTTTCGACATTGCATCTCTCTTTTAAAGTGTCATATATTACTATTTTTACCCTCCACCACAAAAAAAAAAGCACAACACAATATTGTCAAGTTGACTGTTTGAACAATTATCAGAAAACGACTGCAAGACAGTGGGGGTAGAATTCTATTGGGCCCACAGCCTGACTGACATTAATGAAAACCTTTTGTAAGGTCCGGTTTGGGACCCAAAATCTAACTTCGTTGGGGGGCCCTAAAATTCATATTACGCTACTGCTGCAAGACCAAGAAGCATGGGCATATTTAATGCAATGAAAAGAGAACATATGTGAACAAATTCATCTGAAACCAACATATGAACTTATATATGTTCAATGTCGATTTCCACTCCATCGTGGGGCATCCCATCAACTCAATACCGTGGAAGTGCGGGGTATGGAATGATGTCTCAATAGCCAATCCCATATTTTCGCGGGAAGAGCTGATCATCAACATTTATTCTCTCCATCAATCAGCGTGTAGGGAAACATTCATATCTACGACTTGCATCGCAGTGATTGCTTGTTTTCCCTTACAATGGCAGTGAGCGCGTTCAGCATCATCACTCGCTTCCAATGAAGGTACAAGTGTCGTCTACACATTCATTGAATCATTTGATTAAGTAAACATATTCGCATCGATTGTGATAAGCTAATTCTCCAGTCTAGCTGGCGTCGGTGCTCCATAAATACCTTTGTTTTAGTAAACACGTCTTAAGTCTTAGTAAAGAAGGCCACTCCAAAATGTCTAGGTAATCTACCGGTCGATTGCGATCGACTTTATTATCATTTTTGGTCCACATCAACACCACTTTAACTTCAGGAGTTCCGACAGATTTAATGTGTATCAACTCATCTTGGGTCTTTTGGGAGGATAAGACTGGAATTCAAGAACTGCAATACGAATCTTTTACATTACCAGTTTGGCAACCACGATTAATCCGATTATCATTTCTCAAGTTTCACATATTAAATGGTAACAAATATTCCTAGCTAGTAGCACGCATAAGAATTTTTCAAGGGGAGAGGGGTCTGGGAGACAAAAGTTCATCATTCTTGTATCATGCTTCTTTTGATTTTGTCGATTTTCGGGAACAAAACACAGTAAAAATTAATCTTTGAATAAATAATTAACTTTAATTAATAAAATTAATCATTAATAACAAATAATTAAATTTTACGTACTATATACATAGGATTATTATCAATTTGAAAAAAAATCAAGAGCTTTGAGGAGGTGCCCAGATTCGGGGATTGTGTGCGCCACTGTTCCTAGCACATCCAAAATATCCTATCCGTAAGTTATGGTTCACACAAAAGACTGAAGGATTCTATGGATAAAATTCAATAAAAACCACGAAAAATTTTCAGAAACTACTTTACTTGTCTCAAACAAATTGGCGATTTCGAGATATATCACATGTATTAACCACCATGCTTTATTTTTTGAGAAAGCAAACTATTTTGAAATCCCACCAAATCTCTTACATAACCTTGTCCATAAAATTGTACGGCGTTTCCAAGATTATTAACATAAATTTAAAACACATTTTTCCTCAACCACCTCGTAATATTTCATATTTAAATTAGGATATATAACGGATGGAGAGAGAGAAAGGAAAAATATTAATAATTGCATCCCTCTGCGGTAGTGACCCTGATTCCCCTACCCCTCGTTCAACCACATCATTAAAGCGAATCTAATTTTCTTGATAAACCCTTTCGGACCAAGGGTACTTTAATTTCCAGTACATGTCCGAGATTCCCAAACTCGAAATTTATCCTCATATTTTTTTCCTCCTCTTCGGTGTCGGACCGGAGACCTTGGGCCCCGCCCTAAGTGCCCAAACGCAGAACATCTGGACCCTGAAAGCTGTTGACCTTGCACCAAGGCCGAGTGGACGAGACGGGATGACAAGAGCCATCCCGCGACTTCCTTGATCGACAACGACGATAGCAAAAGGGGTGATGGTCAATTGACCAAGCTACATTCCCTCCAAAGGATAAAAAAAGATGAAGAAGAATGGAAATTTGTAGCCTTTTTCGTTCCACTCTTATCTTCTTTAAAATATGCAAGCATCACGGACAAAACAAGCAAGGGGAAAAAGTGTCTGTTTGATAGTGAACGAAATTCTTCTTGCTTCTGAAAATTCTTGTCAAAGTCGATTTGTAAACTGGTTATGGGAATTTAATGTTATCTGATCGAAAATGTTTCTATGCAGAGAAAAAAAAGAAAATAATGGATTTTAAAATGATTCTAGTGGACGAGCGTCTTTAATCGCTGCCATAGCCTCGAAAATGTTGTTACATATATTAGGATTGTTACGTTTTTGTTGCAGATTTGAAGACGTGTGAGTGATGTATGACCTTATGAAAGAAATTTATGAGAATTCAAGACAAATTCACAAATAAACGGTGACTTAATGGGTTTTCTCGTCATTGGAAATGAGATACAAATTGACTTCAAGGCAATGAATGCCAGTTTTATGTTCTTTCTAGCACAACTACTACACGTGATATATATCTTATTAGTAAACAAACATTTTGTATTAATATTACTGTAAAATCTGGCGTATAGCACTCACTGTTGTATAACGCATACCTATACTTTCAAGCTGAAATTTTTAGGGATATTCACTGTATAAGGCACACCCTCTTTTACCAAGTCTGTTTTTTCTCTCGACCCAATATTCAATCATGATTTTCATCGCCCCCCCAGCTCTCCATACAATAACAATGTATTGAATTCAATTATACTTTACATTGACGTTAAAGGTACAATACGACGTTAACCTCTTAAAGGCCGCCGGCATATATAAACGTCTTGAGTCAGCCAAAGCGTTAATTGCCTAGGACATACGTCTTTTCAAAGAACGATCTTTTCTGTGCACTTATATTCATAAAATTATTATGAAGGCTTTGGAATGCAATAAGACCTTGACAGTGTTTGCGAAGGATTTACTTATTTTATAGAATTTTCTTATTTATTCCTTTCTACCTCCCGCTGTTAAACGGTGGCTTTGGAGAGAGAATCGCACAATTTTTAATAGAAATTCTGCCATTAATTATAGACCGTACAAATTATCAAGATAAGAGCTAATTTTTGTATGTATTATTTTATACATGGCAAGTTCATGGGGTCAATGTGTGTTCTTAATTTAGTATTGACGAATTAATGATTAAATACATTTTGCAGTACTGATACATTTATAAAGGTTTTATATCAGTGTAAATGGGAATCTATTTCTTATGTCACAATGTATTTTATTTTTTACTTCCAGTAAATTAATAATTTTTTAAAATAATCTTTTGTTTTCGACTTTTGAATATACTCGCGCCCCCTCGTAGAATTATCTCGCCCTCCTACGGGGCGCATCCCCTCAGATTGAAGCTGGTTTAAGCTCATAAGTTATGTCTTTTAAATAAACAGTATTTCGATATACATAGAAACCCTATTTTTTAATGCTCATATCTTTTTATTTTTAAAGCTATCATTTTTATACTGTGCGTATAACACGCACCCGTCAATTTCAACCTTATTTTCAATGATAGAAGTGTGCGTTATACGCCGTATTTTACGGTATTTCTAAAATCTTATTTGTATATTATCTTTTATTTACAAACATTTTCTTGGCACGACTACGGTACTCTGGAGGTCTTTGTATCAAGCTCGAGATAGATGATGTTTTACTCGAGAAGAATGTTAATTATAATTTCTTCATATAGAGTGAATATATTCCGTTAAATATGGATACACTACCTACAAAGTAAATTATAAGATTCTGATCGAGTTCAAATTTATATTTATTACGGTGCTAAGGTATTCGACTACGTTCGGAATCGTGATTTTGCAAAACATATATAAAATTGTTTTAAGAATATTATTACAATAAAAGTTATTTAAGTAAAATATTTTGACAAAAAATGAACATAGAATGACCAATTTTCAAAACATTTTCCTTTTATGAAAAATGCTTCTATTATAATAATATTTTTCCCGTATATAGCTCAGACCTCTGTACCGAGGCTGAACTAAAATTTTTGAAATATACAGCTTAGAAGTGGATTTATCCATATTTTACAACAGAGAGGAAAAATTTAAGAAAACAACGCCAATAATTATTTCAATTGGGAGTAACTCTGAAAATAATGTGAATTTTTTAAAATTCCTAGTTCCGACTCTCTGGAGAAGTTACTACTTTATATAAGCACACACAAAATATTATTGTTATAGAAGCATTTTTTATAAAAAGAGAATGTTTTGAAAAAAAGATTATTCTAAGTTAATTTTTTGCCAAAATATTGTATTTAAATAAATTTTTTTGTCATAATGTCCTTAAAACAATTTTATACATGTATTCTAATCTAAGTGACACTAAATATCATGAAAATTATCCATTTATGCGCTTCTTTAAAATCACGGTTCCGAACGTAGTCGGATACCTTAACTATAATAATGTTCTGTTCTAAGAACTTTAGTTTCTCCCCCTTTTTTAATGTTATTCCGTATAAATAAACGAATATATATATATATAAATATAAAAGACGATAAATTCTAGTTGTATAATCTAATTTTATATGAAATAAGTTCTCAGAGATAATCAAGAACACACAGATAGGATCAGATGAGTTTATGAAGCTCTCGGAACATATTATGTTGCTCTTAATTTTATAGTAGCTGAGTTAGATTTAATTTGAGATATGTCGAGGTTTGATGTGTGATATAGTTCTTAAGCCTCGCCTGCATTTTGCATTATAACGTGCATTTGTTTTTTCCATTTCTGTTAGTGTTGTTCGCCTTCTTTCGTTATATCTTTCAACATGAGCGAATTTGTGTATAAGTTTGTTGAAAATAAAATAACTGTTAAGTTCTTCAACCCTTAGACAACCCTTAGATCGAGGAGGCATCCTTGAACTCTTTATTTTCAGAATTTTAAGAAAGTCCATTGTCATATGAGAAACAAATGTCAAAATTAAATACATTGTCCTATTATTCCCCGAATGGTTGAACAATTTTTGAGAGATTTCAGGTCACTTCAGCACTTTACAATTCAACAGAATATTTAAAAAAAGCAGCTCTTATTTTTAAGGAGCAATTGCAGTCTCGTGGCCAGCGTATCAGGAGTTTGAGCCTTTGTACCACTGAAGACTCACCATATAGAGGGGATAATGCAAGTTAAAACTGTCAAGGCTCAAAGTCCTCCTGTTAGTTGAAGTTTGGAAAGGTTGGTGCCAGCTCAGGTATTGTCCTCAGAGAGGACCGCCTTCTTTCCTCAGTAGCTCGACAGCCTAAAGAGGGACTTGGCCTTTTCCAGGCCAGCCTTCTTCTTGATAGTCTTCTCCAATGCTTAGTTCTCAAAACTGGGAGATCTTTTTCTAGGCCATCAACCCATCTAAGATTTTGCCTATTCTTTCTTCGTATGCCTATTGGTTGGGCACTGAAGACTTTTTTTAGCGGTGCGGTTTTCGTTCATTCTGACAATGCGACCTGCCCATTTTATTCGTTATATTTTGATGAAGTTAACAATGTCAGATTTTTCATATGAGTAATAGAGTTCTAAATTTGATCTTCTTGTCACTTTCATTTTTTTGAATTCCCAAAAAAAAATTTTTAAAAAATCTTCCTTCCGGAATACTCATCGAATCTCATCTGTTCAGACAGGGACCGTTTCACATGCATTTTAAAACTGATCTTAAAAGTTTTTATTAAAAGAACTTGGTTTTTTTTGATTAAATTAAATTCCCATATATTTTGTATTCATTGCATCAGCATAGTAATTTTTGTTGATTTCAGTAGTACAATTTTTCCAAACGGGAAACCCTACTTGCTGAAATTGGGAGTCCTTTAATTTTCGCGTTGTTTTTATCGTGCAACGCTGATAAATACTAATCGTGAGGAAACCTTCAGCCCATCAGCTTCAAGGGTAAAGTCACGGTCCTAATAAATCTACAGAAAAATTATGATAATAATTAAAAATATAGGCTAAAAAGTTTTAGAAATTTTTAATAAAAGTTTTAGATTAAGGGGTTCTTTTATAAAAGTTTAGATAATTTGTTCATTTTATAAAAGTCTTAGATTAATGTACGTTCCTTAGATTTTAGTGGGTGAGCCGCCGTAGCCGGGGGATGGTACGAATTTGGTGTCAGTCGTGAATCCTGTGGCGCCACTGAAAATCTACCGTTTATTAAGACTGACGCACGTTAAATCTGTCGAGACTCAAGGAAGTTACATTGTCACGCTGTGGAAGTTTGGAGAATGAGGTGATGGATCTCGTCACTTTATTGCGGTTCAAAATGATAAGGCTGTTTTACAATAGCCCGCATGTTACTTCGTGGTGCGTTGTTTGTAAACAATAAATCGACAAGAACGACAATGAAACTAGTACGTCCCTCACCATCCCAAACATCCTATATTAGGAATTTTAGACCAATTTGTATTTAATGTGTAGTATAGCACGCATTACTTGACTGTGTAGTACTTTAAGGAATTAATTTGCATCTTCACACCATTGCATGTCATTCTGCCCTGTTAAAAAGGTACTACGTCTGTCAACAATCTGGATTAGGGTAGTTACCAATGGCATTCTAGCTTTCAGTTCTGTTTCGTCGTAATTGAATTGGACAATTTAAGTACTATCTTCTTGGTCATTCGGTCAGTGCTGCTCAAACGTTCACTATTTACGACCCAATATTCAATCATAATTTTCATCGTTCCCCCTCCCTTCCTCTATACAATTACAATGTATTGAATCCAGTTATACTTTAACGTTTTAGCTACAATACAACTTTAACTTCTTAAGTGCCTCCAACGTATATAAACGTCCCCCTTTAAAACTAATTCCCCCGGACTTTATATTTACTTTTTCGGGTACGATTTTTTTATTTTACTGCTATCCACAAAAAATTTTTCCTAAACCTTTTTGAAATGTTTTAAAAAGGATTTTGACGGTGTTTGTTTTTTGGGAGGATTTGTTTATTTTTTTTCCCCCCCCTCCTAATATTTTGACAAAAACCTCGCCTACGGGGGAAAATGGTGGCTTTGGGAAAGCGAACCCATTTTTAAATTTAATCAGTAGTAAGGAAAAAAATTTAAAAACCGTAAAAAAATTACCAAGAAAAATATTCATTTTTGGATATAATTTTTTGTATGACAAGACCATAGGGTCCCACCGGTAATTATTAAACTTGTTCTTAACTTAGTATTGTTAAATTTATTATAAAATACATTGTGCAGTACTGATACTTTATTAAATGTATTATATCAATGTGTATATTTTATTTTTAATTATGTCGGAATACATTTTGTTTTTTTACTTTCCATAAATTAGTAATTTTGTTAAATCTTTTGTTTTCGATTTTTCAATATGCTCGTGCCCCTCATTGAGTTATCACGCCCAACAGTTTGAGAAACGTTGCATTAGGTACAAACTACCTCCTTCAGAAAATGTATAGTAGAAACGATAGTTTACTAGACATGAAGGAATCTGTATCTTTCCCTGACAAAGGGCCCTCAATTCTATAAAGGGGGGTATTACATTTCTTTTGTAATTCATGGGAAAAGCCTTTTTCCACATTTTTCCCATCATTTTAAAGTTAAAACTGAAGTTGGCTGAATTTGGGTTGAAAACCCTACCCCCCCTTCATTTTGACAATGCAACCTTTGGGGGAAGGGGAGAACGCAGTGGCGTAACGGAGAATATTGGGACCCCTGCAAAATCAGGTTTTGGGCCCCAAGCCCAAATATGTACTTTGCATCAGTCAAACTTTGGGCCTCCTGGAGTCCCCCCACGCAATGGGGTTGCGGGGTTGTACATTACGCTACTGGATAAGTGATGGGAAGCTTGAGACTTAAGTCATTAAATTACTGGTTTTTTTTCCCCCTTTAAATTATTGGGTTTCAATATGTACATTTGGGTTTTTAAATTTCCCTTTTAGTTTCCATCCTACAGAGAAAAAGGGGAAGAAAGACCCAAAAAAAAATTTTTCAAGGTTGTTTTTACTTTTGGGAGGATTTTTTTTTTCCCTGGGTTTTGGGCCATAGAGTAAGTCCTTTGGGATTTCCCCATCTTTTAAGAAAAGGGAAAAACCCTTTTTTTTTTCCCTTTTGGGATAAAAAGGTGTTTTTTTCCCGGGGCCGTTCCCAACGGGGGGGAAAAAAAAAGGGAAAATATCCCGGTGGGTTTTTCCTTGTTAAGGGCCGTCTGAAGTATTGGGGGGACTGACCCCGGGTCAAGCGGGGGTTTCAACTAGACTAAAATTTTTTAAAGGGTTTCAATAACGGACTCGTGGCCCGGTCAAAGGGCCGGGTGCCGTTGGGACCAACCGTGGGGAAGCATGCAGAAATCGTAAACGGGTCCAAAAGTGTATGCCCCTGGTGTGACAACCCGGGGGGGGGGGCGGACCTATTGAAAAGGAAAAAAAAAAGATTATTTTAAAAATTATTAATTTACTGAAAAAAAAAAACATTCTGACAGATAAAAGAAAAACACGCATTTACTGATGTAAAACATTATAAATATATGTTACTGCGCAATGTACTTTAATTTATAATAATACTAAGTTAATAAAATTTAATAAACCACAAAACCCCCTGGCCCGTCATATATAAAATTATATGCAAAAATTTAAAATTTTAATAATTTTTCTTTTATTGTCCCTAAAATGCCGATTAAAAAATTTGGGGTTCGCTTTCCCAAAGCCTGGTTCCCCCCGGCGAGCGATGTATGGGGGGGTAGACAAGGGAAGAGCAAACCCGAAATAAGTAAATCTTCCGCAAGCAGGTCGCCTTTTTTTTCCCCAAAACCGGGAAAAATTTTTAAATAGCAGTTCTGAGAAAAGATTTTTCGGAAAAGGGGGAAACAACCCCGAGCAAGAGAGTCCCGGGACCCAAGACTACAATCGTTTTCTAGTTTGCATCAAAGTATAGTATAATACTTTTTGTGTACATTGTATTCAATACATTTTGTTTTTGGGGGGGGGGTGAAAAAATGAATATTTGAAAGAAAGTTTTAGAACATTGGTGAACAAAAGAGGGGGGTGTTTAAGGGGGGGGGGGTATTCCGTATTTCCCCGCCAATCAACAATATTAAAAACGAGGTCCGTTTCCAAAAGCCTGAGCTGAACAGGGGGTAAAAATTACTACCTAATTAATAGGTGTGGATGTGGAAAAAAAAAGAAGAGGAAACCTCAGCGAGGGTATAGTCATGGTTTAAAATTGCGAGACATATTGGATGTGGAAAGTGAACTTGCGTCAAGTGGAATCAAGCCAAACCGGAGAGGAATACTTTTTACGTTATATATAAAAAAAAAATTAATATCGCCCCCATCTAATATATTACGCCTGATTGATTGATAATTACTACTAGATGTTTTACTTTGAATCGTTATCAGTAATGTGTAAGTAGTTTAGGAAAATTTGATTTTTCGTAGAGTCGGGGTTCTACATTTCGATGGTTAAAAAAATTTCGTGGTCCGCGTCACCAAAAACCCTTTGGAAAGGGGGGAAAAATTTTTAACTCACTCCTATCTACATTTCGATTCGAATTAAAAATGAGCATGTTTAATAAAAAATAAGAATGACAGAAAAATTTTTTGGATTTGAAAAAAATTAAAATGGAAAACTCATAAATTTTTTTAAAAAAAAAAAAAAACCCCCTTCCGGGGAAACACGGTATTGTCATATGGGAGAAAATTTCCAAGTTGTACGTTTCAATTAAATCTATTAGAAAATAATCATGGAATATTGCCGAAATTAGATTTGACGCTACAAATAAATTGTACCTTCATTTTTTTTTTATATATTATCTCATTAAAAAGACAACAAATAAAAATTTAATGTCGAATTGTCAGTTTTCTATTGAATAACATATACCTTTTTGTATTTTGATGAAACGTGTTACTCATTTCGGTAAAAATACATTTCTGAATAAATATTTTCCACAACATATTAAAATAAGTTCTTTCACACAAATTGTCAAAAAATTATGTACCACAAAAGACCTTAATCACTCTGTTATGGTAATAAAAAATAAATTTTATTCCAGTATAACAACAATTGGACAAAAGTAAAAGAGAGATTTTAATTATTGGTCTGGAATTTCAAAAGAGTACTATTTTTTTGAATAGTTATCTGACAAAATGTATAATTGAAATCATATTTTCCACTCGCTTGTAAAAATTTTTTTTTATGTTATAATAATCTACTACTTAGAAATTCATGAATAATAAAAGTATGTTTTTTAAACTTACTATAGGGAGATACCCCCCTGACCACCTGACAGCGGACTAACCCTCCTTTGAATAAATTATACAGTTCTTCATATTTATTGCTCAAATTGTAAAACTATTTATTTTTTATTGAGAACATTTATAAATCCTCGTGCACAACAAAGTCTCACACAGGGGCTTACAGAAGTAAGCATGATGCACTCATTACAAATGAAATAAGGAATCTAAAGTCCTGAAGGATTACAATTCAAGTATCCATGCCTTCTCTGGTATTCGAACCCAGGCCCTAAGGCAGTGCTCCGCAACCTTTTTATCGCTGCGGACCGGTCAATGTTTGATAATTTTAACGTGGCCCGCTGAGGGTGGGACACGTTGATTGTTTATATTTTAGATTGCTTTGATTTAAAAGTTTTAATTTAGTTACATTTAAATATGTCTTCAGAATAAAATATAGTTACACCAAAAATGAATAAAAGTGATTTAACGTGGAATATGAAGTGATTTTACGTGGAATAATAAGTGATTTCCGAGGGAAGTTACGCACAAATCCGAGAGAAATACACCATTTTAAATAAAATGGCAATAGTTTAATGTTCTTCAGGCGGCCCGGCACCATTTGATCCACTGACCGGTACCGGTCCGCGGACCGGGGGTTGCGGATCACTGCCCTAAGGCACCGCAGTCAGCGTCACTAACCACTATACCGAATGGACGGCTAACTGTATTTGCTTGTATTATGTTGTTCTATAATTGGTAGAAACATTCTGCAATTATAAAAAAAATTAAAACTATAAAAATAAATGAATATATTTATTTTTTTTATAATTTAATCCTCTGCCCAGAACATCCGTCTCTCAGACGGGGATGATTTACTTTGATGCACGTAGACAACGCTGTGGTGTGATTTTTGGGGTGGGCTATCTTGACATCTTCAGTTGAACTCTACCCAGTAGGAGGATCATGTGATGGTACATGGCGATTTGTTTCAACTCACGATCTGTGCGATTTTTCTTATCTGTCACCGTCTATCACACGGATATTCCTGTAGTTTTTTGTGTTTAGTATTATTATTTTTAATTACTTTTATATGAATATAAATAATTTTAATCGGTTTTAATAAAAATACTAGTCACAATTCCAGTGGTGAAAATATATTCTTGTGCTTGATTTAACCACACACATCTTATTTGAGCCATACTCAATGTCATGAGCTATAAGAACATTTAAAACTGTCTTTAAGGTAATAAAATTGAAAAAAAAAAAAAATGTGCGTACCCGTGTGTCAGACGTATGTTTCTCAGTGCGGCAAAAAAAAAAAAAATGGATGTTTCGGACAGAGGGTTAATATAGTATTTTGAAAATATTAATGTATCATAATTCTCGTAATATGTGGAGTTGTAAAAAGTAAGCCAAGTATCTGCGAGGATAAGAATATATGTGCGGTTAATTCAGGTGGATTGTGATCTACGCTCTATATATAAAAAGGATAAATTTAATTAAAAACATACTCTATTAAGCTATATACTCTTGGTTTTTATTTTGAATTTCGTGCGAAGTTCTGTATTTTTGTGCACATGGAATTTTATTCATAATTGGCAGTAAAATTTCAATACATCGTCACCTTTAACTATTTTTGCATATTCATGCAAAGCTCTTCAATATCATCGTAAATATAAAATTACCCAAATTGTGGATATATATAAAAAATTTATTACAGCAGCACACGAATAACTTTTTTCAATTCCTACTATTAGCTCACACTCTCTATTTATTTATCTTGGTGAAATTTTCAATCGTTAATAAAATACATTTTAAAGCGCTCAATTGAGCTGAAATTTTATCTACATGATTCTTTTGAAGGACTATAAAATAGTTTAATTACAATTAATAAAAATTAATTGATTAAAACTAATTCTTTAAAGAATTAAAAAATACAGCCCCGTTGGCATCATTTTTGGCGACTTGTGTGAAAACGTTAAAAGATTATTTTTCTCACGTTTTAAAGCATTCAGTGTGTTGAACTGAAATTTTATATTCACGATTGTTTTGGATAACTGTACGATACTTTAATGATAATTAATAAAAATTAATGACCACTTAATGTTGTGATTCTGTCATATGTATATACATATTTATATTAATTGTAACTATTTAATAAAAAGTAGCTAAAATAAAGTTTTTCTTTGTTGATCTAAGCAGGAATTGAGACTGAATTTTTTTATATTACTTGTTTTATTGAGAGATAAATAAATTTTTCCATAATTTGATAGAAAAAACTAACACGTGAGAAATATTTTCAATATCTTGCTAAAATTAGCATTTAAATTGAAAAATAACATTTAAATTATTGAAAATATTGCAAAATAATGTTAAATAGAAGAGCATCGCATTTTTTTCATTCAATTTCTTTCCTGGACATGCCCAGTAGGGAGATTAATAAAAAAAAATTCAATATTTTTAAAATGTTCCTTTCTTGTTAATTTCAAAAAAAATGGTATTAATAATTTTGTTTAGATTTTTTAAACTTAAAATAATTTTGAATAACAACAAAAGGAAAAAAAAAGAAAAGTACGCATTATTCGAATATAAAAAAAGATAAAAATTATTTGTTTATTATTATTGCATCTATTGAATGAATACTGTCTTAAATATATTCTTATTTCTCATAATAAAGTAAATTTTAGGTAGATGAAAGTATATTTTATGTTCAACTCGCGCGCGAGAACTGAGTTAGAACAAAATAATTTTATATTCAAAAACATTCGATCCATAAAAAAACTTTATAACTATGCCTGAACTTCAGCACAGTTTTGCAGTGAAGGGAGTTTTTTTCCCCGCAACGCGCGCGCGTTGTAAGATTTGAACGTTTGACTGTTTTGAAAAAATTGTCAATTAATAATATCTTATTTGAAAAATACAAGTTAAACTTCTTCGAAAGTATATATATAAGTAGACTAAAGACTTTTATAGAACCCTATTTTTTTTTTTTTATCTGAAAAGATATTTTGTTCCTTTCCAAAATTTAACAAACAACGATAAATTTTGCATCGAAAAAGAAGTGTGTTCTAAAAACCACAGTTTGGCAATACATTTTCTTAAATATTTAGAAATGGTTCATTACCCGAGACACTCTCTGAGGAATTTCTTACAAATTAAACGAAGAAATTCCAAACAGGAAAGAGCATAATTTCAAAACATCTGTTTCCTCCCCCATTCAATCTTTGCTGAAAAACTTTTCAACATGCTCTAACATTCCAAAGATGAGCTGAAACGGGCCATCATTTGAACCGAACTAATAAACAAACAACTTATAGCTTTGAATTTTTCTAAAAAAGTATGTATTTTTGGAATCGCTTTCAAAAACTGTTATTCCCAGTCACACACCAGCAGTCTTCAAGTATGTGTTTTGAACAGAAAGAATTAATCTGTGTTGTTCTAAAAACCCTTCATGTGTATCACACGAAAAAAAGTTACATTCCACGATTGTGCTGAATAAACCCGAATATACATTTGTTTTAATGATTTAGACACTTCTATTTTCATCACTTCTAACATTTGTAAATATCATTTTAATCTTAATTTTTCGTCAGATTCTTGAAGAAAGACATGTAAACATTAAATCCTTGAAAGACATATGTGTAAACAAAACGCGAATCCTACTCAAGGTAATTGAAAAGTAATTCAAACTCATTTTGGATTAGGTAACAGAGAATGGTACCTACTATCATCCGGTTTTTATGGGTGAGAGAACAATTTTTCCTTGCAAATCGTTTCTGTATGGATTTCACGTTGCATCGCATACCGGTCTTAATACTCGGATAGATTTTAATAGGGAAGCAATTCATATGTTTATGCAATCGTACTTGTAATGTTAGTTTTTCCTTTTTTTTTTTTTAAATGATCAGTTTGTTTTGATTTTACCTGTAACATCAGGTAAAGATTTTTTATAATAAAAATTGTGACAATTATTGAAATAATTGCACGTCTATTAATTATTGTGTTTACTTTTTAAAACATCTACAACTGTCGCCTTAAAATGGCATTCTTGTACTGAATGATACCATCAAAAAGTAACCAGTTCTTAATCCCGTTTTAAATTCTCCTTCCTGCCTGTTGGTTGTACAGAACACCGAAATGAGAATTTTGTGACATTAATCATTGAAAGGTCGTTACAGTGTTTAAATATATTATCAGATCAGCATCTTTATGGTATGGTGTATTTTAATTAATGAAGGACAGAGAGGTATTTTTCAAATTACACACACATAGACCTTGATCAGGAAATATAGATTTAAAACTTATTCATGTCCAGCTTATGCTGTGTTTCCTGGTTGCCAGAGTAACCGACTTGTAGCCCACGGATTCAGCTCTATGGTAGTATTAACGACTATCAAGTAGTGAATGTGTGTGTGGGATAAAATGGATTCTAGCTCCTATATTGCCGTTATCACTTGAAAGTGGCTCAAAAATTACGGGGTCCGTCACCTATTAACCACATACTTCTTTTAAAGCTATTTTGTTTTAACTTTTTCATGCGCTAAGTTTTTGACAAAAATGCACTAGAGGGAAATGATTACAAATATTTTAGATAAATCTCACAAAACTATAATTATATTAAACAAAATTTGGTGTACATATTAATAATATTAAACACTTTTTCAAATAAAGAGTGTCCAAAGTTTTAAAAAATAGGTGGTACATATTTTGTACCATCATGTTTCAAGCAGCGTGATGGTTGTGGAAACATAATTTTTCTTCCCTAGGCACAATGGAGCTTTGCACATCCATTCTGTTGTTGCTGTGGTTGACGTGTTTTTTTATCCAGGGAACATATGAGATACAAGTGAAGAACAGAAAGCATACAATAGAACAGAAGAATATACACATTTATTACAGATGATATATATGATCCCAGCATATAACAAGAAGGGGTGCGCTGCTTTCCTTTCGAGACGGGAATCCATTACAGGCGAAAGACTGACTTCTTTGCCGAAAAGAAGATACAACCATATCTTACTCAGGATTCGAATCCAAACCCACTCGGTTACAAGCCGAGGGACATAGCCACCATACTGGCTGGGCGACTATCCATTCTGTTCGAACTAGGATTGCTTTTGGGATGTAAGCAGCACATCGCGTCTTCTCGAGGATCTTTCTAGCTGGTGGGCATAGTATGAGTATGAGTGAATATTAACGTCTCATTGTTCAGCCACACGAGGGCTTTTGGCGACGGACCTCTTAATTTTGAACCATATCAGGCAGAACGAAACCCGAGCTAGCACCCCTCTCCTAACTACCCACACCAACGGGGGGACGTTTTGGGCACCCCGGGCAGATTTAAAAGCATCGCTCCCTGGGGCGGGTCTTCAGTGGTACTGGACTCGAACTCATGACACATCAGCCACGAGTCCGTTAACTTGACCACTAGGCTACTGTGGTCACTGACTGGTGGGCAGAGTTCTCCTGGCGTGTTTTTGTGGTGGTGGGGAGGGGTTAGGGCTTCTTATTCTCGATATGAACACTTCTGCTGGTTGTTTGATGCTTATTTCTTGAAGTAATGAATGCAGTACTGGGACAAAATCTCTGGAGATATCTGTTCTGAAATCCTCCAAACTCAACTTTGGAAGAACCAAGTTAACTCTTCGGACTTTTGTGTATTTTTTTGGAGTCGTTATTTTGAATATTTTATTTTCAAGTTTTGTTTTTGTAATTACTTTCAAAAGTTTTATTTTTTGTACTTTTTTTAAATAGTTACAATTTTAAATAAAATAACTGGAAGAACACAACAATGGTAATTTAGTTTTTTTAAATTTTAAAAGTTTTTAAATTTTTTTTCAGTAATAATGCTTTAACATTGAAAAAAACCCCTTTTTTTACAAATAAATTTCCTAAAGTCCCAACTGGTGTATTTTAATTTTTAAAGTTAGTTTTTAAATTAATTTCTTTAATAAAAAAATTTTGTTTTTAAAAAGTCCTTAAAAATTTCGCTAATTCAGCATTTAAAAATGTATTTTTTAACAATTGAAAAAAATTCCACCAATAAAAAATAAATAAAAAATAAAAAAAATATAAAAAATATATAAATAAATATACAAATAAAAATAAATAAATAAAAATATATAAATAAATAAATATACAAATATATAAATAAATAAATATACAAATATAAAAAAAAAATATACAAATATATAAAAAAATATACTATAAAAACAAAAAAATATACAAATATAAATAAATATATAGACAGTACAAGTAATAGAAAAAATTGAAAATGTAATTTCCCAAACTTTCTATCTGGCATAAAATAATCCCCTTTATTAAAAAAAAAATAAGGGGAATGCATTTTGCATTTGAAAAAATGGCCAACTGCTTGGTGATACATTTTTGGACTCTCTTTTTCATACTAGCAATGCACATGTGAAAATAATTATTGTAAGTTGACTTATTTAGTTACAAAAAATTACCCGTTTTCAAAACCACAAGAATCACTTTATTTTCCAAAAAAACACAACACAGTCCCTTCCCAAAAAAATCCATAAAAACTCATATCAAAGAATGAACTACTGCATAAATCGATTTTCATAAAATTTAAATTCAACTTCTGTTGAAAGCCGGGGAACTGTTAGGAGGACCCCTATTGGTTCTGAGAAGTACCTTCAACATCAATTTCTGAGGCATTCAAACAAGTGGTACGTTTTATGATACCATACAATAAGAAATAATTTGTGGTTAACATATGACCCCAGGCATGCAAAAGTTAACGAAAACTTTCCTTTCCTTTTTTTTGCCCATAAAAATGTCTTACAAAGCTAGCTTCAAACTTTTTTAAAAAATTTAAATTTTCAACTAAATAAACACTTTTGTATTTGTGGGGATAAAAACCGTCCTTTTCAATTTCCAGAAAATTTAAAAAAGGATGTATTGAAATTTTAGTGAAATTTTTGTGGCAGTTATGGTAAAACCTTGTATTGAAACTTTTTAGGTATATTTTTAATATTTTTACGTAAAACAAATAACATCAAACTGTGCTTGAGCTTAAAAATTTGTAATACTTTTGAAATTTTTTGAAATACATCATTTTTTTTTTTTTTTTAAGAACTCAATTTTTTTACAAAAAATTAATGTTGTTTTCTCAGAAAAAGTGCAATAAGATACATAAATACACACACAGAGCTAAGATTATAGTCTATACTGCAGATATAAAACTAAATAAAAAAACTTTTAAAATTTCAATTCAAAATTTTTTTAAAAAAACCCTTGTAAGACCCGTAAAAAAAAATTGCCATAGTTTCCGGAAAATGCATTTCAGATTTTAATACAGTATAAAAAATTTTTACTGATTAATTTTTTAAATCACCATATTTAGGTCAAATTTTTTCCCTTTATGTTTTTTGGTTTGATTTTTAACCTTTTTGTTTTCTGGGGAGTTTTATAATAAAAAATTTATTTTTTTGGCGAAAAAATTCGGTTTAAGAAATTCTAAATTTTTCAAATAATATTTATACAGTAGGGGATCTTTATTATGTTAGGAATTAAAAGATTTGTAATTTTGAAAATTTTTTAAAAATCCAAATTTTTGGA
>BMAV01018016.1:0-26053 GCA_019973955.1 Trichonephila inaurata madagascariensis | reverse complement strand
TGGGGAATTTTTAAAATTCAAATTAGGTATATTCCACGTTATACGGGATTTTACCCGATTTTTGAATCATATTAGAGTGAATCCATACTATAAAAACACTGTGTTATAGAGTGATGCTCCTCAGTGGCTTAACGGAGAATATTGCCCTCCTCCCTCTCCCTTGCAAAGTCAGGTTTAGGGCCCTAAGCTAGATCTTACAAAGGATTGCAAAACCATAATCTTTGGGCCCCTTAGAATCCTACCACTCCCGCGTTGCAGAAATTTCGCGGGTGTGTACAGTACGCCACCGATACTCCAAATACTCGAACCGTGCCAAAGCAATTCTGTGCTACAGAAGTGCCCTGTTATTCTGAGGTCATATGTATGTTATCTGATTTGTGATACGGCGTAGTTAGGAAGATTACTAACATTAATATATATATTAATAGTGAAGGGAGAATGATAATTTTTCTCCTTGATAAATTTCCAAATCGGTTGTGTATTATGAAATTTTTTGTTGTGTTTATTGATTTATTACCAATGTAATGGATTATATATATATATATATATATATATATATATATGAAGCGATGTTATTTTGAAAAATACTACTGTCACGCACTGCATTTCTGGATTACTGATCTTGACCAAGATGTTAAAGTAGCTATTTTTAGTATTAGCTGATTGCTATACAAAAAAAGTAGTATAACTGAATAAATAAACTACAATTCCAGGGTATGATTGATATACACTGATGGCCACCGTAAATGCAACACCAAGAAAGACAAGAGATAGCACAACAAAATTTATTTTGTAGATAACATGTTGACCAAGTATCAAATGACTAAATTCATAGACTTCTGTGAAGTGTGGTTCCTGCCAGAATCAGTAGCCAGAGTAGCCACCATTGTTGGAGATCACCGCTGCCACACGCCTCGGCATTGATTCAAAGAGACTTGAAAGTGTTCTTGGAGTACAGCAGACCAAGCAGCTTCCACACGTTGCCAAAGTTGATCTGGTGTCAGCTGCTGGGGGTGTAATCTGGGTCAATCGTTGAGCAACCATGTACCATATGTTTTCTATCGGCGAAAGATCCGGAGAGCGAGCCGGCCAGGGAAGCAATTCAATCTGGTGACTGACGAAAACCCCTTGGACAATGCGTGCCACGTGTGGTCGCGCATTATCCTGTTGAAATATGGCTGTAGCCAAGCCCTGAAGGTAAGGAAGGACAACTGGCTCCAACACTTCAGAGATGTAGCGCTGGCTGTTTAAAGTACCGGCAATGCGTACTAGAGGAGTGCGAGAGTGATATCCAATACCGCCTCATACCATAATACCAGGTGCAGGACCAGTGTGGCGGTGCATAACGCAGCTGTTCAGCATCATCTCTACACGGTGTCTCCAGACTCGAATCCGACCATCGTGATGTTGCAGACAAATGCGTGACTCGTCAGTAAAGACTACTTCATTCCATTCTGCCATCTACATCCTTCTTTCATCGCACCATTGGTGGGGGAGACGTGTGTGATTCTGCGTCAAGGGTAGACCAAGCAATGGACGTCTTGCGGACAGACCACTCTGCTGTAAACGGCGTCGAATGGTACGCGAAGACACTGAATGATGCGTTACAGACTCAATGTGCTGTGCTATGGTTCGTGATGCGACTGAGCGATCTGTCACTGCCATGCGCACAATTTGCCTGTCCTCACGTGAAGTGGTGCACTGAAGTAGATACGATCGACCACGTCGGTCCGTCGTACCCTCCTGCATCCAACGGTCACATATCCGCATTACAGTTGTTTGGTTTAGCCCAACACGACTACCGATTTTCCTGAAAGATAATCCACAATTTCTCTGTCAAACTCGGATACTTGATCAAATGCTGATCGCTGTTTTCTACGAGACATAACGGATCGTTTTTTGAAAAAACCACAAGAAAAACACAATTGCCGAACTTGAAATCGTTGAAATCTCCAAGCCTTAAATAGCGCTTTGAGGTGGCGCCACAGGTGTGCGTGATGTGTGTCTGCGCTGAAATTCTAATCATTTGCATATCTCACCTGCCTTAATGCATGTTGTAAATTTCACGTTATTTGCATGCTTCCTTCAGGGTGTTGCATTTACGGTGGCCAGCAGTGTAGATGGTTATGGATAAATTACCCAAGATTATAAAATAAAAATATTTGAAAAATGTATTTTAAGTGTTTAATTCCACGGTTGTAGTTGTTTTTCCAAAATTCCAGCTCGAATGAGGTCCATCTGTTGATAATGTAAATCTTTATTGCCTTTAGCTTGGAAGCGAAATTAGTTCGAATGATTTTTAAAATTTAACGTTAATGATAAATTTTCAGTTGCCAAATTTGTTTAATTTATGTCTCTAATTTCCCATTTTAGACAATCTAAAGTCTTGTGGTTGATAATTGCAGAAAAGTTTTTCTGTGGTTTTAAATTTAATTAGATTCCTGTTCAGAAACATGGTGTATCATAAAATAATTTCGTAAGTTCCCCCGCGCGTATGAACTTCAAACATTTTAACAATGTTCTTTGAGGAATCAATAGGACCCATCTGTGCAAATGTCATTTACTTTACAGAGAGGAGTTGAAGTGTCTTCTCAACGTGTTACCAACTAGAGAAACCTATTTATTAGATTGTTTGATTGATTTGAGAATTTTGCTTTAAAACGTGATGTATGCAAATTAAGTGATCTAAAGTGGATTATTTATTACAGATCTGAAGTGGGATTTTGGAAACTGTTGAGATTGTGTGTGTTAATTGTGAAGAAACGCTTAGCAGTCGTAAATGTAAAGAGTGTCTTTGACTAATTGTGATTAGAATTAAGATATTAAGTTACATATATAAAAGTTATTGAGTTTGCAGCTGATCCTTCTTCTGCAAGTCGTAAACAACAATGGAGAGAAATAAAAGCCCTTGTGACGCTTGGGAAAACTGGTGAGTACCGTGAGACTTAGGAAATTAAATTATTGGCTTATTACGTCTACAGTTGTTATAATTACATTATTTACATTTAGATATATAAGTTATATAAACTAATGAGTATTTCAGTTCTGACAATGTATTATTTGTGATGGAGGAGACGAAACACTCCACTTCTCTTATCAAGTGTTTCACATGGACTGCTCTCTCCCCTCTCTTTGGGGGGGGGTCCCTTCTTTCACCTCGAATTTCACTCGAAGCTCTATTCCCAGGTGGGATCCAGCTGTTGGTTTTCGCACGGACGTCGGTAGTCGGCGTGATGTCAGATGAAAGGATCACGTAATATTTTAGGGGTGCACGTGTGGATATGAACGGCTTAATACTATCTGCATAGGGAAGCTGATCTTTCAGCCGGGTGGCGAAAGATTAATGACTGGGCCAAACGAGGAATCCCTTTTGTCCAAGTCGCCTAACGCAATGCTTCTCAACCTTTTTATCACCGTGGACCGGTCAACATTTAATAGTTTTACCGCTGGCCCAATTGAGAGGTGGGGGCGTTGATTGTTTCCGTTTAGGTAGTTTTGATTTAAATACCCTCACTTTTAACTGTATTTAAATAAATATTCAGAATAAAATACAGTTACACCAAAACATGATTTATTTAACATGAAATATAAAGTGATTTCCGTAAAAAGTTGCACAAACCCTAGAGAAATGCACCCAGTAAATGGTGGCCAGAGATGTGGGTGCCTCTTATACTCATTTTGACCCACGGACTGGTTGGGGCCTGGGAGTTGCACTTCACTGTTCTAACGTGCGGGTGTGCAAACTTTTCTTTTCGACTGCAACCCCTCTTTTTTGTAGAGAGAGAAAATTTTTACATTTCAGAGATAAATGTTCACAAATACGATGTAAATAGGCGTATTTCTTTTCTGTTTTATCAAATAAAAAAATAATCATTTCTGGACAAATATTAATATTATTTTATAATTTGTAAAAGAAAAATATTTTTGTATAACATAAAAATCAGTGAATTGCCTTTAATGAGATGTATGTGGCTGCAAGTTTGATTATCTCATCGATGTCTGGATGTATGTTGCTAATTGCACCTCGCATATCATCTTCAGGGCTCCAAACGAGAGCGGTATTTAGTTTTTATTGAAACTAGTTTGATAAATCCAGTTTCACATAAATACGTTAATGCAAATTGTATTAGTAATCTGATGGCATTCTTACATAGAAAGGGATATTGCTTTTCCACGGATAGCCAAAATTTTCGGCAAGGCTGAGTCTTAAATTGATTTCGAAGAGTATAATCACTAATCAAATCTATCAATTGCTTATTCTCACTAATTTGAAGAGTTGAACTGCATATGTCGTAGGAAAATGGATCACGAATCCAACAAAGATCGTTTTCAGGAAAATCATCGAATCTTCTCGACAATTTTCTTTTAACTTTTCAATGTGATTGGTGATGTTTTAAATGTAAATATATCTATATTATTTTCTCCTCCCTCTTGATAAAATCGTGTTAAAGCAAGGAACATGCTTGGTGTTGTTTTATTCAGTTCAGTTTAACAGAGACTCCGGGTTTATTTTTAAAAGCTTGAATTTTACTGGCTGAAGTTATGATAGTTGAATTCTCAGCCTGCAAGCTCAAATTTAAGTCGCATGTGGTAAGTTTTTCGAAAATATCAACTAAATAGCTCCGTTTTCCTAACCAAGCTTCATTCATATAATAACTTGCCAATCTATGTTTCTTTTCGCTTAAGAACATGTACACTAAATTTCTCAAATCAAATATCCGTCGTAGTATTTTCCCACGTGAGAGCCATCTGACTTCGTGTAACAGTAATCTTCTCTCGATACTTTTGAGCCCATCTCATTGCAGTATTGAAAGGAGACGGTTGTTAAGACTGTTATGATTTAATGTAGTTAATTGAACAAACAGCGCCTTGTAATATGTTGTGCAACTCTTCATCCATATCTTTTGCAACAAGAGCTTGCTGATGAATCATACAGTGATTAAATACCATATGAGGTGCCACTTTCTGATTGCCTCTGAACCTTTGTTCGAACCTGTTAATGCTGCAGCACCATCAGTACGTAAACCGCAACACAGTTTGCCCAGGTAAGGACTTTGCTTCCAAATATTCATATATTACTGAATATTTTTCTCCAGTTGTTTTTCCTTCCAAACTTTTGCAACATAAAACATTTCTGTTATATCTTCATTAAAATAAAATCTAACGTGGGGCCAATTAGTTGTGACATTTTAGTAATATCGGTGTCTCTGTCCAGTTGTAAAGCAAATACAGATGAATTTTTTTTATGACTTCTGACTCGATATTTCGTGAAATTTCGAAATCCGCCAAGACACGGTACCTCTTGGATAATGGTATTGTTTTAGTTCATTTCTATATTTATCGCCATGCATAATTGATGTCATCTTAGATGCTGCAGGAAGGATAAGGATTCTCCAATCTGTATGGGGTTTCATTGTTTTTCCTATTAGGATAAAACTTCTAAAGAAGCTCGTAATGCTTTCTGAGGTATTGTTGTAAATTTCTTTTAGATTTGCGCTTTCAGATTTTTGAGCTCGTTCCTTTGGAAAAAATCGGCATGTTTATTTTGAATTTCTTTATGTTTAGTTTCCAGATGCCTTTTTAATTTAGCTGTTTTCATGCTCTCATTTACTAATTTTTCGTTGCAAATGACACATATCGGGCGTTCTCTATCATCAACAACACAAAATGTAAAACCACATAATTTCTATCTCATTGTATTTTTCTTATTTTTTTTAGATGGGCATTTAGTTCAGAATTTTGAGACTCTGATCAGTATTTGTTCGTTTGTTAGCTGAAGGTGTACCTGGTGTGTACTTATTACCCATTTATCCATTATGAATATAGGGTTAAATTTTAACTAAAATAAATAATAAAAAATTATCATTTTTTTTCGAGAAATTCAATAAAATTAACAGAGATTTTTTCACGATAGCACATACCCGATAACAAAGAGCAGCAAAGCCCGATAAAAATATAAAAACTATAATTACACAACGTCACATGATAAAACTCAGTGAGAAACTAAAAACAATTTCAGGCCAACTGTTACATGCTACAACCTTACATGGATAATCATAGCGTTATTATTACCGTTCAAAGGATAATTTTGGTCGTTTGTTGGCCTGCTTATAATGCATGTCTACAAGATGACTCTACAGCAATTGATTACCATCGATCTCTCGTAATACGGTGCGCATGCTCAGTGCGCACCGTTCGATACAGTACGTATAACATCAATACGTCGCATAAATAGATTTTGCCAGTAAAAACTGGCGAATTATCGTAAAGAGGGCGTCATCTACCGGAGTGAAAACTTGCGTCTTCACACTTTACATACATTGGCGAATTACAGTCAAAGAAAGAGAGCGAACAGCAGGAAATTGCAATGTCATAAAGAGACGGTGTTTCACTCTTTATATGTACACTGCATGGTATGTGTGCAGCATGCAGGCATAATGCATTTCATAAAAATTTGGCGACCCCTAGCTTGTGCACCTCTGGTCTAAGACATGCACGGAGTAACTGCGAACCGGTAGGTTGCTGGTTCAAATAAACACCCCTGCCAAGGTTCCTCAACTGCTACGCGAGAAAGTTTTAAATTGTTTCTTGATGTATCTCTTACCAAATTGTTGAGTTCTGGTTCAGTTCAAACTGAAATTCGTTTTTTTTTTAAGTTCGATGCTTACTTCTACTGTTTACAGATTCTCATTTCATACTTTATTCAAATTTCACTAAAATTTTGCAGTATGTAAATTGATTCATAGCGAATTCAGATATAATTGAATGTTTACTTTAAAAAGAATTAGAGTATTGCATTCAAACATTGGGAGAACCTGTGCAAGAGATATAAAGGAATGAAAACATGAAAAAATTCATATTAGACTCGGTATAAACATTATTTGAAATATTTATATTAATGTATGTGTAATTATTTCTTTCTTTAACAAATATCTAAATGATAGAGAAAGTCACAAATTAATTTTTTTAAATTTTATTTTATTGAAAGTATTGATCCGAAGAACACTTAAAAAACTCAATGTAACTCAATTAAACTGAATTGTATGGATTGAAGGAAAACAGCATTCGGTTTTTATGAATCCGATAAAAGGAAAATGCTTTTACCTTATTAAATAAAATAGTTTTTATGACCACAAATTATATAGCAGCAAATATATTTACTTACAGACTAAGTTCACGAGGAATCATAGAGAAATCTTGAGATTTTGTCCTTAATTCCGAGCTTAGACAAACTTTGAATCAAGATGGCGGTGAAATGTGATGGAATAAGCATCCTACCGCTGCTTTTCTTTGTTAACTTGTTTTAAGGTACATTGTTTGAAATAACAATGATTTAGTCTCATACTATCACTGTTGGGATTGGGTGTTGTTTAAATTTAATTGTTAATTTAATTCACTACTTACTTAGTTCATTTATTGTTCCATTTTTTTTCAAAAAGTACATTTAAGAGTGAATTTATTACGTAAAAATTATGATATACAGGGAACATCGCGCGCTTAACACGAAACTGAGGGGACTGAATTTTTTCTTTTTTTTAGTATGTTTTTATGTTAAAGGATATTGCACAAAAAGAAAAAAAAACCCATATATTCAACAAATTTAAGTTTATAAGAAAACATTTTATTTACTTAGATGTGTATCTATGCATGTATATAATAAAAATCACACACAATAAAGCAAAAATATACACAAGAACTTTAATAGAAAACTAGCTTTTACTCCCGACTTTGTTCGCGTTGATGTCTTTAAATAACTGTTAAAGTCATAATCATTGTCATTGGAAAGTAAATAAAATAATATGATAATTTTTTATTGCCTAACTGGTACCATAAAAATTTAAAAAGTCTAAAATTGAGCTTAGTTTAAAAACTGAAAACATACTTTATTGTAATTATCAACAACAAAAATTCAATAACTTAAACTATTAATATTTTAAAAAGTTGAAAATATCAACGTATATAATTCCTCTTTAAAAGAGCTCAAAGCATAATATTATCCTAAAATATTACTGTATACCATATTATATGTTCTTCTGTCAATATGTGAAGATTTCGGGCATTGGATATACGCGAACAGGCTACATATAGTTGGCCATGGGAAAAGCATGGCTTTTTCAAATGCAACCCTGCTACCTGCAATGTTTACCCTTGTGCTTGGTAAATAGTAACAGTAAAATTGAGTTTGGTTGGAAATTGAACTCGCGCATGAGCTTGAGGATTTAATACAGGCTCTGATTTCATCTGCCGTTGTACCCCTATGGATTACTGGAAGAATTTGTCGGAAATCCCCAGCCAGTAAAACTACCATTCCTCCCATAATATCTGTACCATCTCGTAAATCCTGAAGAGTCCAATTTAATGCCTCTATTTTTCTTGTGAGACATCATACTTTCATACCACGCTAAAAGCTTAGAATGTCGAAGCATCCTGCCTCGAGAGTTATTTTTGCTTAAATTACAGATGGGAGAATCTTCATGTGCAAGATTCAACAGTAGTTTTAAAATGGAATGTGCAGAACGACCGCCGGTCAGTTGTGTCTCGGTTATACAGGATGAAACCACAGCAATGCTATCTTTTGGTTTCTCTTTGACTGACATTAAAAATAAGTTTAGCAAAAATGTTTTTCTGTTCCTCCAGGGACGTCTAGAAAAAAAGAGTGCACCACTGCCGGATTCTATTTTACGTAAAACTTGATGAAAACATGACTTTATTCTGGAATTAATTGAGGGATTAAATCTGTTACTTGATGTTGCAATGCCTTGAAATCGTAGTCTAATTCTCGAGCAATTTCATTATCAAAGTCCTTTCCGTCTACTCGTAGTGGACTAATCAATCCAAAATCGTGTAGTTTCTTCCCAACCATTATGAACACCTTATTTTCAATTATTATTAGTGTTTCGTTGTAGATTTGTTCACTAAAAGGCATATCTGCATGTATTTGCTGCAATCGTCTCAAAATATCTTCCGCCATGTACTATTTGTACTTATTCCAAAGAGTTTGAGGATTATAAAGACCTCAAGATGATATAAGTATTGCGTAAAGTTCCCTAATTTTATTCGGCGATTGGCATTGTATAGCTTCCTCCATAGTAACATCTAGTATGTCTTCATAGTAATACCTCCATATAAAATATCTAGGTTCAGTATAAGTGAAAATTTTTGTGCAAAATCTAGCCTTATATTGGAATTAGTTTTTAAAAAATTCAAAGTATTAAATATTTGATAAATCAAAACTTTTTTTTTATGAAACTGTCATTTAATATTATCATAGAGCTTTAAATATAACGCAATTTGCTAAAACTTAATGTCATTTCTCTCTTCAAAAGTGGGAGAAAATTTTCATTAATGTTTCTGGGATTGTCGGAATAGAGAATTTCTTAGCCAACTTGATGATATTTCTCAAAGATTGAGTTTGACATTAAATAAAAGTAACTGTAATAAGCGTTTGACATACAATAAAAAAATCATTTAAAAAATTACTCTTAGCAAAGATGCTAAATTACACTATGTTTCAGTAATTTGTTACAAATGTGAGAAATTTTTTATTAAAAATTTCTGATGTTGTTTATGCCAACTTAGCAGGGAGTAAGCAATGCCCCACGGTTTCATCCGCGTAGTTCCCGTTTCCATAGAAACACGGGAATAAAATACACTCTATGTTACCGTTGATAATGTTAGACGCCCCCTCGGGTGTTCTTCTTTTCTAATGAACCCCTGCCTGACTTGGCAAAACTTTTCCAACCCAATACCAAGAAGAAGAGAAACGGATCGAATATGCAAAATGAGATATACTTTAAAAGCGATAGAAAGTTTGTGAGATATAACGGCAAGCCTAGAGATAACTGAAAGTGAATTGTTTGGAATAAAGGTTAGACGTCCTACAGCTTTGGAAGAAGGATACGCTCATTGCCTTAAATTATAATGAGGATTAAGAAAGCATGAGTCTTCATCTAAAATTAACATAATAGGAATTTCTTCAACCTAGGAAGGAAGACACCTATAAAAGGTAATATTTTGCATAGGAAGTTAGATTAGACAGTTAAATAAATATAATTAAGATAAAGTGTTCTAGTTGTAAGATCTGGACTTGAATATAAGGTTTAATTGTTGGCTTATTCTCACTTGTATTGTTACTGTTATTTAGAATTAAGTAATTTAAGTTATTCTTAATAAAAGTTGTGTTAAGAATTACATAATGTCTTCATCATTTAGATAATCCCACACCTCTAGCTTACGCGAAACACCCCAGACATAGTCAATACAGGATGGCTATGTCTCAATGGCGCCCGAACTCTTTAATTCTGGGTTAGGTAATGCAGGTGGATGTAATGTATTACTCCTGAAATGTATTTTTTCAGGTCAGAGAACATTGCAGAGTTCCTCGAAACAATAGATAACCAAATACAGTTACTTGAAATCCCAAAATGGTCTGGTCATGTGCTTACTTGAAAAGTCATCTCAGGGAAGGGCTCAAGATTGGTACTCAATATTGACCGGTGTTAGTGCAAAATACAGCCACGGATTTCCTCGCGCAGCTCAAGGCCGAATTAGCTTAAAGTTTTCCCGCAATCAAAATAAGAAAGAATTGCTAGCTCAATTTTTGCTTCATTAGAAGGAAGAAATCAGGAACCCAATTGATTTCAAAATACTTATTAAAAATAGAGAGAAATTTAGAACTACTAGGGATGTCGCAGGCTGAATCTATATCATTTTAATACTATGTTTTCCCCTCCGCGTGTAGCGTGGTAGATACGAAATATAGTTCGGTAGATTTAAGAGAACTAAGTTTGCTGTTGATCCCCAATTTTAAAATATCTAGCCAGAATATTAAAACAGCTTCTGTAATCCTGAATATCTTTTTAATTTTTCTGAGAGTGTTTTAGGGGTTTTGAGTACATGTACTGTATCAAATTCAAGAAAGCTCGCGTTCACATCTGACACGAATATATTCATTTTAAATTGAGAATGTACACGAGTTCATTTTTGAGTAAGTCTTTTTTCTCCGTGTATATCAGAGTAAAAGTGCATTTTTTATTATGTCTGAAAGTATTTCTTTTTGTCTGAAAGTATTTTTTTTCTCCAGTAAATTAATTAATTTTTAAATCTTTTATTTTCGATATGCTAGAGCCCCCTTCGTAGGGGTATAGCGCCCCCCCAGGGGGGCGCGCCCCACAGTTTGAGAAACACTGTTCTAGAGTATTCGGTGATGGCAAGGATGAATTGAATACAAACTGTGGAATTACGACCGGAACAAAAAGATCCATTGTTTCTAAGACGCAAGAGCTTCTTCAATGAAAAAGACAATTAATTCACATTGACGTCTCCACTATTGAGACTATGTAAATAATTATAGGTTCATAACATAAGGACAAAAACAAACCGTTATAACTTCCGTTAACAAATAACAAATGAAATCTGTTAGAAAAGTTTTGTTTATACATATAATTAAACATATTTTTTTTTTTAAAAAGCTCAAGTGCACTTTTTTTTTAAATCAACAAAAAATTTCTTATGATTTTATTTTATATGCCATTTTATTAGCTTTATAAAAATACGAAGTTTTTTTATTTTCCATTCACTAGAACAAAAACTACAAGTGCTTTAGTAAAAGCAGATGCCCTTAATTTAAACAAGATGTCTAACTTTAAAAGACGTTTTACTCGAAATGTGTTTTTTTGAAAATGCTCAAACGGGGACCGTGATTGCTTAAAAAGTTTTTAAAATAATTTGCTTAAATTTTGTGTGTATGTTCTGTATAACAGGAGAAGTGTTCCAACCTTTACATTTATCAGTTACTGTTTTATTACAAAATTTACAGTTCTTACTAGCCCTCTCTCTCTTGTACCCTGCCACGCTTTGCTGTGGCTCAGTACGGTGGGGATAAAAAAGGAATGAGAAAGCACACTTTTCCAATATTTTTAAAAATTTGCACTTAAGTACGATTCTTTGCATTTGCACTTAGAGTATGACTCTTTTTCTAAAAAAATAAGTATAAATGTGCATAAACAAAACTTTTCTAAACAGATGTCAGTTGTTAATGGAATACATGATTTATCACACTTTGTTTTTGTCCTTATATTAGGAACCTAAAATTATTTATGTTGTCTCCATAATGGAGGCTTAAACGCATTAAATTGGTTGGTTTTTTTGGTGAAGACGCTTTCGCAGTTTAGAAACAATGGACCTTTTTATGCCAGTAGAAACCCACAGAATCCATTCAATTCATCCTTGCCATCACGCATAAAGTACGTTTGTAGGAATTTATGTTGACTATCTGTGAATAGAAGCAGGGAGCCAGCTTTATGATAAATTTATCTTTTCATTTTGAAAGTTGGCACGAATTGCTACAATTTCTATTAAAAACGATGTTTATTGGAAATGTGAATTATATTTCCTGATGTAAAATAGGAAATGCTTTCATTCCAGAGTATATCTGGCAAGCAAAGTTTTAAATGTCTCAAGTTGAGGCACTTTAATTTTTCTAGTATTACAACACATCCATTTTGTTTCTCTTTTAAATTTCAGAGCCATGTAATTAGGACACACTTCAATCATTGTGCCGATGAGAATATCCTGGCTCAAACAATAATCATTAGCTGGGTTGTACGGAATGCAAGGTGATTGAAATTTATGTTATTGCTTTGCACAAGTCCCCTTGATGCTTTTTCCCGTTGACATTTTTCAGTCATACGCAGCCTACTGTGTTCCTTTTGTTGAGAACAGAGCTGATCTGATGTTGCGAAATGCTAATGCTGTGCTCAGAAGCGTTCATCGTCAAGTCTGGCTGCACGTTGCTCTGCTGCTTCCTCAGCGAGTATTTGATTCAATATTTGTCTGGTTTCCTCGTTCGCTGATACCTGTTCTTCCTTAGTTTGATGTGCAATTACTCCTCACATTGCTTTTGCAAGGCGAGAATGATGACTTGGATTTTCTGCAACACATTATTTTTATAGACTGAAACCAATTGAGTGCACTTAAAAAAAGGAAGGTTAAAATAAAAAGGTATGAAATTGAAAAAAACAAAATTAAAAAAGGAAAAAATAAAAATTGTAACATCTCTCGCGTTCTTCTTCTAACATAACCCCAAGTTCTTTGACGGGCCCCGATTAATGGCAAAACTTTTCCAACCCAATACCAAGAAGAGAAACGGATCGAATATGCAAAAAGAGATATACTTTAAAAGGATAGAAGGTTTGGTGAGATATAACGGCAAGCCTAGAGATAACTTAGTGCGGGAAATTTTTTGGAATAAGGTTAGACGTCCTACAGCTTTGGAAGAAGGATACGCTCATTGCCTTAAATTATAATGAGGATTAAGAAAGCATGAGTCTTCATCTAAAATTAACATAATAGGAATTTCTTCAACCTAGGAAGGAAGACACCTATAAAAGGTAATATTTTGCATAGGAAGTTAGATTAGACAGTTAAATAAATATAATTAAGATAAAGTGTTCTAGTTGTAAGATCTGGACTTGAATATAAGGTTTAATTGTTGGCTTATTCTCACTTGTATTGTTACTGTTATTTAGAATTAAGTAATTTAAGTTATTCTTAATAAAAGTTGTGTTAAGAATTACATAATGTCTTCATCATTTAGATAATCCCACACCTCTAGCTTACGCGAAACACCCCAGACATAGTCAATACAGGATGGCTATGTCTCAATGGCGCCCGAACTCTTTAATTCTGGGTTAGGTAATGCAGGTGGATGTAATGTATTACTCCTGAAATGTATTTTTTCAGGTCAGAGAACATTGCAGAGTTCCTCGAAACAATAGATAACCAAATACAGTTACTTGAAATCCCAAAATGGTCTGGTCATGTGCTTACTTGAAAAGTCATCTCAGGGAAGGGCTCAAGATTGGTACTCAATATTGACCGGTGTTAGTGCAAAATACAGCCACGGATTTCCTCGCGCAGCTCAAGGCCGAATTAGCTTAAAGTTTTCCCGCAATCAAAATAAGAAAGAATTGCTAGCTCAATTTTTGCTTCATTAGAAGGAAGAAATCAGGAACCCAATTGATTTCAAAATACTTATTAAAAATAGAGAGAAATTTAGAACTACTAGGGATGTCGCAGGCTGAATTGGTGGATCATATTTAGTTCGACCGAACCACAGATCCAGGACTACGTGGAAGTGCGCAATCCGCAGAACACGTGCCAACTTTTGGAAGTCTTAGCTAAATTGAAGAGAGAGGTGTATTCTTGCAAATGAAAAGGTTCACAGAATAATGATAATGTAGAAAGACGAGGTCAAAAACACGCATAGGATGCCTCAATTCTTGATGCTAATCGCAGAAACTGGAGAAATTCTGAGGTTGGACGTAGACCAAATAATGGTAGAAATGATTTTTATGAGAATAGCCGTCAAAGTAATAGAGGGTCTGAGAGGAATAGATTTCAGAATAGTGATCAGAGATTCAACAATTAGGGCCGCAATTTCTGTTCTGTTTTTAAATGATAATTTTAATAGAGGGACCGTAGAAATAGGGGTTCGAGGAAAATTTCAGCCTATGCGATAGGATGCAAAGGACGATTACTGTAAAGTTAAAGATCAACCTCAAAAGTATCAATAAGAAACACCAATTAAGCTTTCTCCGATATGTGTATATCACCCGTAGAATCCCCCCACGTTCCTATTTTACAAACAACAACACATTTTTGAAAGCGCTAAGGGACACCGGAGCAGATAAATCCATTTATATCGGAAGAAGTATATAGAAAATATTTTTATAAGCAAATAAAAATCAAGTGAGCCCAGGTAATTGTGCACATGGTGCGAAAATGCCAAAACATGGGATTGTAGAATTGAATATTCGCATCAGACAATTCTGAAAGAACGTGGTCATTTCATGTGTTGACGGATTTGGAATACCCATGTATTCTAGGTGTTGATTTGAAGTGGATCAAAGATTATTTTAGATTTTGATCAAAATCGCTGGAAAATTCAAGATTCGCTGGTTGAAGATACGAGGTAGATAAAGGAATTCATGCCAATGGGTCGTGTCGAAGTTAAATATTGTGGCTAATGTTTATCGAAAAATCATATTAAAAAGTATAGTAGGAGAAAAAAGCACTGTGCCATAATAGGGATTTAGTACTTACTCTGCGGGAACAGCACAACAGAACAGAAAAAAATGACCTGAAAGAATTAGGTCATATCTATAGATATTTAGAAAACCCGGAAGATAACTCGGTTAATGCAACGATATGTGAGAATTGGTCCCACGATTTCCGTCTAATTGAAGGTTTATATTTCTGCGAAACACGTAACGTCGTTAGGTGAAATGCGTGTACATTCCAAAATCTTTAAGGAATGAAATAATGAGAGAATTTCATGACAGGCCAATAGTAGTAATACTTGGGAAGATTTAAAACGTATCATAAAATTCGACGTTTGTTATTTCCTCGTACATGAGAAAAAATTCATTGATCACATGTTCCCTACATGCCATATGTGCTGGCCAAAGCGACAACTATAAAAACGCGCTACCAGCTGGTCGATTAAATCCAATTATATCAAATTATCCAAATGAGATAGTGACGTTGATTTGTTAGCTCCGTATCCTATATCGAGAATAAGACGTAATCGCTATATTTTAAAAGTAATAACCGATCATTTCAGCAAATGGGCTGAAATTATAAATTTTAAAAAGCCCTCGTCTCGTATAATAGCGGAGGTTTTTTGATAACTTTATATCGCGTTTTGGAGCTCCAATAAAATTAATAAGTGATAATGGTCCCCAATTTATATCCGGAAATTTTTGAGCACTTAAGTGAAAGATTAGTGCGCTGGGTATGTGAAGACTGTTGCATATAGGCCACAAGCAAATCGGACTTTCGAAAAGAGTAATCGAGATATAGTACAAAATGATAGCAAATTATGTTAATGATCAACACGATACTTGGGATCAATTCCTTACGTGAGTTTGCTTTATGCTATTCGTACGGCGGTGAATGAAACAACGGGAAAATCACCTTGCTGAATTATTTTTGGGTCGAAAATTGATTACCCCATTTCCAAAAATTAGTTATGATTTCGGATGGTTCGAATTCAAAGTACAAAATATAGAAAGATTATTCAGGAAGCTAGACTAAGCAATGAAACTAAACAGAAAGGTGGGAAAGATATTATATTGTGACGAAGAAGAGATATACAAATTAAGGTAAAATGATTGGCTCTTATTAGAAACACACCCCTTTAAGTTCAGCAACTAATAAAAATATACGCTAAATTTAAACAAAAATTTGTATTACCTTTGTGAGTATTAGAAGTAAGAAATAACAATAATATTGTAATATGGGAAATCAGGAAAAAGATTAACGGTTAACGTTGATCAAATAAGAATATATCGTCATAGGAAATGTGACGAGGTCGAGTTAGGAACAAGTAGCCCAGATAGTATAAGATCACGTCAGGAAACGAGTACTTCGGAAAATGTACATCAAAGATTAAATGAGTCACAATATGGGAAAGAAAGATCTGCGGTGAAACGTAAGTTAGAGGCAAAAGGATTAATCGCCAATCAAACAATATAAAAATGGTTGTATAGGACCGGTAAACGCAGATCACTGGTCAGATCGCTTCCTAGTTCATTTAAGAACGACAGGAAAAGTAAAAGGCAAAATTCGATAAGGGAATGAAGAGGTCATACAAACCAGGGGCAAGTGGACCACAGAGAAAGTGGCACAAAAAGGGACACAATAATATTAACAAAAGACCATTATCATCCAGTACTATTTATATAAGTAGGAAAAAGAACAAGACAGAGACAACTGGAGTTCAAGATGGACCGAGATACAACCTACGTCCACGCCAAAGAAACGATCAGGAGTCCCGACCGGCCAAGGAAGCAACACAGGAAAGTAAGGAAAAGCGACAAGGAGACTGCTAATCCCTACAGCAGGCAACATAAGGAATTCCAGTGCAGCCGAGGAAAGAGAAGACGAAAGAACAGTGGTAAGCACCTCATCATTGACGTGTCATGGTGGGGGGACTGAATATAAAAAATCAGGTTGTATTGTTTCATTTTTTATGATCTTTCCAACAAGTGGTGGTCGGAAGAATTATTATTGCAAAGAAAAGGAAGTCTCGGCGAAGCTTAAAGTTATGTTGCTAAAAGTTGACACTACAATGAGTGTGTATATTTATTTTTGAACTTTCAATTTGTTAAAAAATTTTTTTCTCTTTCTTTTGGAGAAAAACAATTGTAATTGCACATTTGTTTGCTTCTGATGTATGACTTCGTGAGATGCGAATAAATTCCTTTGGTTATTTGTTTTAATGGTTTATTGAAAATGTTTGTAATTGTATGTAATATGTGTATATATATATATATATATATATATATATATATATATATATATATGTTGTTGCATTGTTCAGTACTATGAGGCATCTGGTTCAGGGAAACGCGGCGTAGCTTCACTGTGGGCGCTAACAATAATATTAAACGATGTGCGCGGCTCATTGGGAGTTTTGTGGAACCAGATGTGGGGATGGAGATGAAAATTTATTGCGATTTACAAATAATATATAATGCATAAAAATTGTGAAACTTATTGGTATTATGTAAACATAAATTGGAAACAGTAACTCAGAGAGTTTTTCATTTCAGGCGACAGACCCCGAAAATTGTAGCAATAGATGATAGGTAACTTAACACGGAAAAAATGGAGCAAAAAATTCCAGCCCATATGAAATGATGATACGGATGCAAAGTTTGGGTCTGCGCACCCAGGAAAAGTTCTAGAAAATTAAGTGTATAGTTACTTTAAGAGTATATATGTAAAAAGTGAGAGTGAACCAGAATTAAACAGCAATTATTAATTTTGGGCCCTAGTTAATGGAGTAAAATTTATTGTCACGAGTTTAAATTTAAAATTAAGTTGAATATTAATTTTAATTCTAGGATGGAGTAATGAAAATTAAAGTCAAGATAAATATTGGAAATTATAAAAGTTAAAATGAGATTCAAGATTAAAATTTAAATAAAACTTAGAAAGCGAAGAGATTCAGAAATAAAATTTAGGCACGTAATTTATTGGGCATTGAGAACCCTTAAATAAATCACGTTTTTCTTCTTGGAGGGTTGTGACGTCTCTCGCGTTCTTCTTCTAACATAACCCCTAATTTTTTGACGGCCACGATTAATGGCAAAAACTTTTCCAACCCAATACCAAGAAGAAACGGATCGAATATGCAAATGAGATATATTTTTAAAAAAGGATAGAAAGTTTGTTGAGATATAAGGGGCAAGCCTAGAGATAACTTAGTGCGGAATTGTTTGGAATAAAGGTTAGACGTCCTACAGCTTTGGAAGAAGGATACGCTCATTGCCTTAAATTATAATGAGGATTAGAAAGCATGAGTCTTCTCATCTAAAATTAACATAATAGGAATTTTTTCCCAACCTAGGAAGGAAGGTGACTCTATAAAAGGTAATATTTTGTATAGGAAGTTAGATTGACAGTTAAATAAATATAATTAAGATAAGTGTTCTAGTTGTGCGATCTGACTTGAATATAAGGTTTAATTGTTGGCTTATTCTCACTTTTTAAAAAAGTTGTTATTTAGAATTAAGTAATTTAAGTTATTCTTAATAAAAAGTTGTGTTAAGAATTACATAATGTCTCATCATTTAGATAATCCCACACCTCTAGCTTACGCGAATCACCCCAGACATAGTCATCACAGGATGGCTATGTCTCAATGTAGCTGTCTGTTGGTGATAGAATTTTTAAAATCAGTCTTGCCATTTTAGAGATTATCTGGAACAAACAGACAGACAGACAAAAATCTTAAAAATTGATTTTTTTTATATATAAGTACCGTATATACTTTTAAATGCATTTAGTAAAAAATTGTTAATTTGAAATAACAAACAGCCTCTTCAATTTTATTTATTTGTATAGACTTTCAAATAGTTCTTTTTTTGGTTTTTGAAAACAAAACATTTTTTTTTTTGAATTTTTGGTAAATAATCTAATATTTTTCTTTACATTGTCTTTTTATCATCAAATTGTCAACAAATTGTTTGATGCCGTCCATTTTTGTATTCATTTCACCATTGGAATGTGCTTCTAAATAACTGCGCAAGAAGCTGTTGTTCTTTATTTCATTTTCCTAGCTGGAATCTGCAAACTCCAAAATATCTTTGGGTGCCATAATTGGGGATGTATACGCATTATCATCATCTACTGCAATGAATGTACAATAGGACAGTCCAATAGTACAGAAACTTTCTCAAACATTTCATCTGGTGTTTTCCGTATTTTGTTTATTCCTAGAACGAAAATATTTTCGTGTTAAGCGATTTTCGGTTCGGGTAAAGAGAAAAAATGCAAATCCATATTACTTTGTCGGGACCATTGTATTATTTTGTGCTAACCGATATTTCCTCTTAAGTGTTTTTTTTCTCGTTAAACGTACTTCACTATACATAAATGTAATATTTTAAGAAAAGTTTAACAAAAATAAACTGTTATTTTCAAATAATTATGAATTCCGCCCAATTAAGAGGACTACACTATCATTAACGATGTATTCATGTAATTTAACTTACCTTACTATTTTTGAAAATGAACAATTTGCAATTTCGCATACAGCTTCTAATCAGATGAAGTTATTGTGAAAAATTAAAAAATAAATTTATCTATAAATATTAAAATGTATTTCTATGTTCGAAAATATTTCTATTATCTTATCTACTAATAATTTTCCGGCAACTGCATCTTTAACCTAGTTTGGGGGAAGAAGTTTCACATACTACAATCTAGCTAGCATCATTTTAGTAATAAAAAAGATTTAGCGATTAGGAGTCTTGAAACTAGCTAGCCTACTTAGTCAAACAGAATACTCCCCCCTCCCTCCAGCAACAACGTTTTGGTTACTTACATAAAAATAGATTGATGATTTTTTCCCGATTTCTAATCTTTTGACTATTTTCCAATCTTTCAATTCATATTGAATCCCATCAAAACTTTCGTGTTATATTTGAACATTAAAAAATATTTGGGTATGAAACAATGATAAAACAAAACCAAAAACCCTGAAATTTAATTATTTCAAGTTTGTGATAAATATCTATTCCTTTCAACTGTTCATATATATTCAGATTCCTAAAACTAATTAAACTTTAAATTTCGAAGGAGGATTCGATTTCAAATCTACTTACCATTATTTATTTATTTTTAATTTTGGGTTTTATCAACTTCTCCCCCCCCCATCCCCCCGGAAATCCGGAATTAATTTAAGAAAACTACAGCGCAGCATCATTTGTAACGTTACACGCTTTTGAAGAACACAGAGAAGAAAAAATACAGTAACTATGGAAACCCCATAACTCAAACTGTGAGACAACAAGTGCTAAAAATAGCTTTATCGATTTTAGGTTGCTGCGAGAGGCTCCGGACAAGGATTGGAGGAGATTCTAAGAAACGGAAAAGGCACTAAGCAAAATGATAACGCGTTTGTGTCTTCTAAAGGTTTGATACTTTCTTTCGTAACAAGGATATTTCTGGAAAATTACAGGTGTCTTTCATATTAATTAACAAAGTGAACAGAAAAAGCCCCGTTGCAATTTAAAAAGGAAATAGCTTAATAATTTTTTTAAAATTTCTTTTCATTATCTGAAACCCAGAGATTGGGATATTAGCTATAGATAAATGCATAACAAAGTAATGTGCGGAAAAAAACATCTATATAATGTTACTACGCAGATAAAAAGTTTCCTTATTCTCATATATTACATACATATGTGTTATTTTCTTTCTAGAAGGCTGTTATCTTTCCTCTGAGATATCTCGGAACATCATTTTTTCTCTTAAATAAACCTAGAGCCATGTGTGTGTCTCAGTTCAAAATCAAAATTCGTTGAGGAATAAAAAAAAACAACAAAGAAATACAAAGAGCTGTTTTGAAATATGTTTGATAAGAAGAGAAAAAGCAAAAAGTTCTCATTTTTTTACCTTTGAACTATTGTACTTATCTAAGAGAGGTCATTTTCTATACTTAATTCAATAAACAGTTATGCATTTGTAATTGTAAGGAGATATTTTAAGTCGACACTGTGTATGAATTCTTATGATTATTTTGGTTATATGGTTAAAAGCATGAATTAATTTTTTAAACTTTGTCATTAATTTATGTCCAGGGAGATCCCATTTAACTTGCTATTCCATTCATGCATTTATCCATTCCAGGGATTTCCAACCCAAATAATCTTATGGGCCACTTTGGAAAAAAACATTATAGTCCCGCGGGCTGTACATATAAAAACATATATTTTTATTTTAGATTTGGACCCATTAAGAACATTTATTAGAATAAAAATTTAAAACGAATGAATTATATTATTATTTTCATTATTTTTCATAAATACAAACACTGATAATTTAATAATGTAAAGATCAGATATACCTAGCTCTAGCAATAAACAGCACAATGAACTTACAGAAATCAAGCGTGGTGCTACAGGGGGTCGCTACAATGCAACACTGTCCACTTCTAAATGTATAAAAACAGGAGAAACGTAATAAAATAGAAAATGGGGATTTGTTACACAAAACACTACATTAAAAACAAAAATATTAGACGAAACAACCGTATTTTGTAAAGTTGTATGTGAATCTCGAGGGTTGCAAAATTATTCACGGTGAGCCACATGTGGCCCTGAGGCCACGGGTTGGCCACCTCTGGTCCATTCCCTCCCTCATATTTCATGTGTTACTTCTTTCAAAATCTTGTATTACCTGAAGAAAAATTCGATTGTTACAGTTTCTTTCTCCCATTTCGCGATAGTTTCATTTATTCTAATACAGTCGAGCAGGTACTTTACATGAATTTTCGGTACTTACGTGTTATTGCAACCTATTGGCGACAGTATATGAAACGAAACACATGATTGTCAATTCAATGCATACGACTCATGCGAATTTGGGGTTGCCAACAATGGCGAGTTATCTTGAACGTTGGCGATTGTTACGATAATGCGTAAGTACTAAATTTTCTTGCAGTAGGCTAGAAGAGCAGATCACAAATTTACTTTTAATTTCTCGCAGGTAAAATCATCCCTATTCATATTGGAAAATTTTCAAATAATTTTTTTCGAGGAGATCGATGTGAAAGCTCCAAGCCCTTGATGATCGAAGATCGCCTGAGTATAATAATACCCGAATTTATCAACGTTTTTGGAAAAATTAGCATATTTTCGTCCTCTCCAACACCAACAGTTTGATTAATCTCTCCTCTCGACTATATATGAAAGCTGCTGCACTTTATGGGAAAGTTTATATAAAAACTAGGATATGCAGTTCGTTTCTTAACATAGTAATATCAATCAGCTTTGGGAAAAGAACTTGAATTTGCTGAAAGAAGAATTTTATAAAACGGAATAAAATCATGCAAAAGAAACAAGAACGAATCTCTCACAAAGGGTTGTGATATGGTCGATCTTTGTCGACCATATCGTTGTGGGTCAGCGTAAGTTAGAGGTGTAGGATTCTCGAAATGAAGAGACATTTTAGAATTCTTAATATGACTTTTATTAAGAGTTTAACTTAAATTACTTATATATATTGAACAAACTTATATTAAGTGAGAATAAACCAAAACACGTAGCCGTAATTAAAACAGATCGCGCAATTGGATCACTTATCTAAATAATTATATTATCCGCCTACTCTCAATCCTAATAATACTTCGAATTCGGAAAATAATCTTCCTACCTTGAATTTCCGCAACGGTTCAATCAACTTCAGATATTCAGTTAGGCTCGAGTGCAATAGTAAACCTTGTAGTATTGGCTAATGTCCGTGATTCTTGGGTGGCTGTCAAATTACACTTCTACCTTTTAAAACTGAACTTTCTCAAAATTGCCATCCCTTACTAAAACTTCTGTCCTTTTAAAGGCTATCTTATTTGCATCTATACTTTCGTTTCCCTTTTTGGATTTGGGTTGGTAAAGTTTTGCCTTAATCTTGGCCGTAAAAAAAGGGGTTATGTTAGAAAAGGACGCTTGAGCCGTCACGGGGTAAAGATTCCTTCGTTCACGACAGGTTGCCGTTACATCACTCTTTTTTGGGCAAAAAATAAAAAACCCCCCAAAAAAGGGGGAAAAGGCCAAAAAAAAAAGGTGAAATTTTTTGGTAAAAAAAAGGAAAAACAAAAAAAACCAAAAAACAAAATTATCTAAAAAATTGAAAAAGTTAAAAAAAAAACCGGTTAGTAGAAAAATTTTGCCGGTTTAAAAAAAGATGCCACTAAAAAAAAAAAAAAATTAAAGTGACGGTTGTACAAAAATGCTGCGTACATTTTTATTCAAATAATAATTAAACATCCAAAATAATCGAAGTAGTGAGAATCACTTAAATAAATACAGTATCAAATGCCTTAAGTTTATGCTCTTATTAACATTCCATAGGATTCGCTGATAATTACATAAGTAAGTGAATCAAATGCATCCATGAAATAATCACCGCTTAAAAGCAAAATGTGAATTATATTTTCAGAAAACGGCACAAAGTGTGACTTATAACCTCTTAAGCTTTTTTCACTTACACCATACAGGCTACGGCAAATTGACCACAGTTGTTTTCCCGAACACTGTACGGACACTGATATTTTCTTTCTTTCTTTGATTTGTGCGTACCTTTAATTCTCTTATAGTATATTATTTAGTAGTAGTATTTTGAAAATGGGATGCTGTTTTTCTGTGGCACTGAAATGCTTTTCGTGCAGCATTTTTTTTCTGGTGAAGGCAGGAACTACTAAGGTGTTTAGTTATTTTAAAAAAATGGGTCTTTTTTTTAAACATTTTGTGTAAAAAAATTGACCACTTAAAGGGACAACTTAAAAGGTTCGAAATCATTTACAATTCAATTCAATTCATTATTCATATTCAAAATGTGTACATGAGAGCGTAATGTAATACATTTTTCAAACATATATCGGCTCAAGTGTAGTATAGGAGGGCCACTTTGGATTTGGCAATTTTTATCTAAATGTCATGGTGAGATAACGAATTCATTCTAAAATAAACAATAAATAATTCCGAATAAAGTACCTTCGCGACCGCTTTTAGTCGCCAAAAAAAGAACTGAACCAAGTGCCCCCCATGCTACACTTTAACCCATATACAATCTAATTGCAACGGTTGATCTAAATAAGAAACGTCAGATACACGAAAATATTACTTAAAATCAACTAATATCAAAGAGTTTCTACGATAATAATTTACTATTTAAAAGAAAATTAATTTACTCACGAATTTTCAGATAACTTTAAAAAATAGAATACTCTATAAAAGAAGAAGTCATTTTGAATTTCTGTGAAATGATTAGATTTTAAGTCAATGAAATAGTTTTTGCAAGCATGTTAATGAAATCTCTGCGAATAATTGTTTGATATTTACTGTTCTCTTTTTTCTTTGAAGAGATCATTGTTTCAAACAATGATAGCGTAATCGAGTCTTTATTACGATATTGAATTATTTTCATTTTGCTTGTAGTTTACTTCGCTAAAATTTCATTGTTTCAATCAGTTTAAAAACCGCATTGTTGAAGCATTGAACTGAAAGAATTTTTTTTTCTAAAAAAGTGATGCATTTTGAGTTCCCTAGTTTTGAAAGAGATGTATTAAAAAACTTTTCTATCAAGCTTCAGAGATTCTTATTTTCTAGAATTGAATCTGAAAACCCATATTTATAAGAAAAACTTTACTTTAATATTTCATTCTTTCTAATGCTATTAAAGTATTACATGGTACGAATAAAAACTGCGTTTTCTCGCTGATTTTGAGCTCAAGATATTTATGTGATTTAGGAAAGAAAACATTAACTTGAAAATAATTTAGTCATGAACTCTCATTGCCATAAAAATTTGAGCACCAAGAATAAATCGTCAAAATGAAACGAAATTTTGCATGTGTAAGTACTACTTTGATATAAGTAAGTGATAAGAAAATCAAAGAAAAGGGATCGGAATGGAAATTAGAATTTAGAATTTTCGGGTGCCAACGCCGAAGTTGTTTATACCCAGTGTGAGGAGAAAATGTAAGCCATGAGAGAGAAATAAAAATCAACAACCCCTCCGAAAAAAGGGGGATGAACGAGACGCCGAGCGAACGGGTCGCCAGGAACTAGCGGGACTCAAAAGCGATCCAAAACTAGCCGGCTCCGAAGCGGCACGAATGGAGGAAGAGCTAGGAAGGAATCCATCGCCAAAGGGGACCATGGGGAGCGGAGAGGGGTGACAGTCAACAACTGACCCTGTTTTGAATTGCAGTAGAGCGTTTAATGTTGTTAAGGTGTGAAATTAAAAGTGTAGCTGTTGAGTTATGGCGGTTTGAATGGGATCTGCCATTTTGCTGTGGCGTATGCGTAGTTTAATTTAGAATGAGGATAAGTAAATAGTGTTTGTGCTCTGATAATTGGATTTTCCTGATTTTCGATTGATCTGAAAACATTCCTAGCTCGCTTAGTGATGAAACTAGATATCGGCTCCATATGTAGATCGTTGTGGATCACCTCGTTTCTAACGTACCAAGGTGCGTTAGTCATCAGGCGTAGTATTTTGTTTTCAAGGGATAGAGGAGATTTTTTCCGATGAGGGAGATAGCTAAATGAATTCTACCCCAGAATTTTTCTGAGAGATAGTCGATATGCTTTTTGTATGTTAGGCGGCTATCAATGTGTAGACCCAGATATCGAACTACCGAGACCCACTGGATGTTGTCATCAAAGAGTGTGAGTTGGAAAGGGGGGTCAATGACTCCCCATTTCCTGAATATAATTGCTTGTGATTTATCAACATTAATTGCAATTCTCCATTGTGTGAGCCAATCTTGTAACTTATCAAGGAAGTGTTGCATGTTTTAAGTGTATTTGAGCTGGGTACCTTGCGAAGCATGGCGGAAAGAAAGGGATCATTTAGTTCAGAAAAAAGTACAAATGTACGGAAGTTTTAGTACTCTGTTGGACCCCATCTAGCGCGAATGCATACGAGCGGGCATTGATGCATCCAAGTTCCATATGATGTCCTGAGCCATCTGGTT
>BMAV01018015.1:0-46641 GCA_019973955.1 Trichonephila inaurata madagascariensis | reverse complement strand
TTTTAGCATGGAGGAAGGGTGACAAATAACAGTTGTTGCCAGGGGATTAAAAATTCCTACAGAATTTGGACATCATTTCTTAACCCGTTCAGGACCATGATCACATATATGTGATCACGCGTTTCTCCCTCCATGGCCCACGGTATCATATATGTGATTGAGCTTTCCCTTCTCGTAGGCCCATATCACACCGGTGTGATCAGAGTTAGGAACGTTTTTGTATTAGTTTTTACAAGCACTAGATGTGTGTGTGTGTGTGTGGCGGTTAAAAACCGTTTTTTAGAATAATGTTTTATAAACTTTGAACTTCAATATGTGCTTTCAGCTCCGTGTTTTTTTATTTAGATCCGAGATATTTACGAATATAAACAACTGCACATGTTTATTTTTCGAGAGAATCGGGCATTTAGAGGTTCGTGATGTATTGCTCCATGGATTTCTGTTTATATTTTGAATAAGTTGGTTTAGTTTTCTAATATTTTCTATATTCGTATTTAAATGTATGGGATTTTTGTCATTTTTTTTTAAAGCGTATCCATTTTTTTTTTATTAAAATGAAAACGTTTTCTTTAATATTCGCAATTGTTTTCCTAAATAAAACGAAAATTTTTGTACTCCATGTTCAAATATTATCAATGATAGTAAATTGTACGTTTAAGCGTATCTAATTGACTGCATTTAAAACTTTATATGAATTTTTAAAGGATATATATATATATATATAGGATTATAGCAGGGAAATTCGACCGGTCCCGTGCGTGCGTATCCTCTCCAAACGTACGGGCCTGGGGAAGCTCTTCTTTCTCCTTCCACTGGTCCTGAAGGGCTTAAAAGGAAATGTGTAACAGACATAAGTTGGGAGGTCGTTTTCTCTGTAATATGGCAAAAGAACTATAGACACATAATACTCTTACGGCGATGACAATTCATCTCCTTACAGTTGATCCAGTTGTAAAAGAATTTCATGTTATAATTTATAACTCTCACATTTGAAGATTTACCAGATGTTTAAAGTTCTTATCAAGTTTTTCTAAAAACAGTGATAGAAACCGAGACTACCCACACAAAACAACCCTTTTTAATTTAAATATTATACATAAAAGTAACTTATAATATTTCGATAATTACCCTTTGTCTACAATCACGTCCAAAATTAAGATCAGAAACATGTTTTTCGCCATAATTTCAAATTGCCTGCAGTAAACCTGATAGAATTTTTATTTTACAAATTTTGAAGAACGAGTAGTAGAACATCAAACTTCGGATTAAGAAAATAAGTTGTTTAACTTTAGTTTTTTTCAGAACTAATGGATCGAGACCGTTTAAGCATCTGGTATTGAAAAAAACGAACAAATTATTCTATTCGCAGTGAAAATGACTTCTCATAATCACTTAGGGGATTCATTGAGAGGGATAACCCTTTGCCAAGCTTGAAGCTCACAAGTCTCAAGTGGAGATGGCTCGATGGTTGCAGTTGACATCCAAAGGGTTTTCCCGGATGTGGAATCAATTCCAAATAAATAGTACTGTCTCCAGGAAGGGTGGCCATGACCATCCCAGAGTAATGAAATCTGCACAGGATCGCTATTTGGCATTAAACGCACGACGACATAGTCGGACGACGGCTCCTCAGCTTGCTCGTGACCTTACTACTGTGTCTGGAAGAAGAATTTCCAGGCAAACAGTCTACAAACTTCTTGCAGAGACTGATCTTTACGCCCGGGGATCAGTCTTTTGTGCCCTTTTGACTGCATCAAACAGAAAGACCGGTTATAGGGGAGCCAAAAATTTCCGTCATGTACTCCAAAGGAATGAAGGTGTATTCTTTCCGGTGATGAGTTGAGATTCCCTAAACAAAGTGATTCTCGTTGCGTCTTTATCTGGAAAGAAAGTGTGTGTATATGTGTGTGTGCGTGTGTGTAGCTCGCTTTCTTCCCTCCCACATAAAAATACTCAACAGATTTGATGATAAGGGAATCCTCGTTTTTAGAGGCATCATGTTGAGCAGTCGCACACCAGTGGACATCATTGATGTGGGTACTATCAACTCACAGCAATGTAGGTATTAGCTCCTTGAAGTCTATGTCAGGTTGCTGTGTGTGCCATAGGCACAGACTACATTTTTATGGAAAATAATGCTTAACCAAACTAAGCCCACGTTGTTGATGAAATTCATGAAGTGGATATTCACCCTATGGATTGGTCTTGGAGGTCTCCAGATCTCAATCTTATTGAACATATTTGGTTGGGAATCACGTTGAACATGATCTAGAAAGAGAAAATTCACATTGTAGCCCCTCAACTGGCACCCCTCAGGAGTTAAAAGTCGTGCTTTTGGAAGAATGGGTTTTATTGCCCCAAGCATTCATTGGCGCACACACAAGCAGTATTACAGTTCGTTGTGAGACTTGTATATCCATGTACGGGGGTTACACTCCATGTTAGACAGACTTTTCTTGAATTGAATGCTTTATCTCTGATTCATGATTTTACACTTTTTGATATCTCCTGTGTCTTAATTCACAAAATTAAAATCTTTTCCAAATTGTTATTCTGCTGTATTCTTTCTCACATTGTTATACGTTTCTGTTCTAAACACAGTGGAAACACAGGGAATAGTTTATCAGTTTTCAAAGATTTTATGTTTGTTATCTTAATTTTTGACATGAGTGTACTTAGATTTTTTTTATCTTTTGAAATTTTACTTTGTTAAAAGATGGAAAAATGTCTTATTTTTCTAAAACATTTCTCGACAAATATTTTTTACTTAATCTTACTTAGAATAGTGTTATTATCTATAGATTTTGTGTAACAAATTATTTGTAAAGAAAATAATCTTTCTCTTGTATTGAAATATGATGGTTTTAATTTTCTCATCAATTTTAACAAAAATGTTGAAATTTGTACTTTCAAATCAGTAGTAGTTTTATAGCTTATTTAATATTCATATATTTTTCTCTTCATTCCTTCACTGTTTTTTATAGTGTGTATTCATTTATTCACAGTTAAAAATAATTAAATTAATTTAAAATTAATTTAATAACTTCAATAATTATAATGTAATACATTAATAATTTACCACATTAACAATTTAATGCATTAATAATTCAATACAGTAGTAATTGATAATTTAACATTTAATATTAAATAGTTTTATAACTTGAATGATTAAATAACTGTATACGCACAAAAAATTTAAACTAACAAAATGTTTCGGTATATAACAACATCAAAAACGATCTAATTAAACTAAAATTTATTTTTATTCTAGGCGTGAAAGTGAAAATGATGCACAAATTAGGAAGTAACATAACCCTTGCCATTAAAATTGTGAATATTTTAAGTATGATGCTCATCATTAATAAATTAATTACTGTCAAAATTTCGAGAGGTAATTTTGTTGAATTTCTGTAAGAAAGTCTAACGGAGGTTTACATGGCACGTAGAAAACTTTCGACCTACTTACGCTTTTATAAGCATCGAAAACTTTCGTATCCTTCACCCATCTATCCCTTACGTAACTTAATACATAAACCTCCAGTTCTCCAATAATTACTCAGTGAACCAGTAAATACATAATTAACAAGGGTAATCATACAGCATCTCCGTTCTCCACAACACGTGACCTAGCGTTTACCCTGTGCAAGGAGACTCTTCAAGGCTACAATTAATATATCTTCTAAAATAGATTAGAGATAAATTCAATAATTGGTCTTATTTGCTGACCAATAAGTACATAATTTTTTCAGTGTCACACAAACTGTAATTAATGTATTCCAAGTCATTTTCGAAGCTTATTGGCAAAATGATCTTTACAGTACATAATAAAAATAAACTGTTTATCAACTAGATAATACTTGAATTATACAGGATATTCTGCCCTTATTTGGATTCTAACGATGAAATTTCAGCAATTAATGGTTTTCAGACAGAAAAAAAAATGTTCAGAAGAAAATATTTAAATGTTTTGACTGCAATTCCATAATTTTTACTTAAATCTGATATTATTTTCATTCGCTGTTTTAATTTGTTTTATTTCATGAGAAAAAAAGTAAAAACTTAATACTTTTAATAAATTGATAATTAAATCTGCAATTTACATGTTTTAATAATCTTTAAATGTATTTTAAACTCAAATAAAGCAGTTTGATGAAAACAAATGAGTTTTCAATCTTGTAAAAGAGAAGAAAAAGAAAAATTTTATACACATTTAAAAATCTACTACATTTTGGATTTTGGATCCGTGGTACGTGTGTATATAATAATAGCTTTAAAATACTTGGATCTGTGGTACGTGTGTATATAATAATAGCTTTAAAATACAGGCATGCTATCTCTTTTCAGATTACATGAATGATTCCTATTACTTTATTAATATATCAGACAAATAATGAAAGTGCTTTTTCAATCAAGCGAATGTAAAGCTGTCTTTGAAACTTCCCATTGAATCACGGAACAGTGTGTGTGTGAATCCTCTTTTATTATTATTAAATATTATTATTATTCAGGGAACGAAAGTTCTTTAACAAGGACATCGAGAATTTCATTACATCTCCGAAAAAACTTCCAGTCATGTTATTTCCATTTAAATAATTAAACTACTCGTTGCATAACAGTTATTAAACTGAAAATTTACAATTAACTATCGTTCACACGCATACTGAAAGCTGATGTAATATTAATATTTTCTATTCTGCTTTAATTTATATTTCATGAGTTTATGAGTAAACATCCATCAAATGAGCAGATTTTAATCCATTGTTTTTTATTATGTATACTAGCATTAGCAAGATAAAGCATTTTAGTATGGGGATATTCAAAGATCAGAATCTTAAGAAATATCACAAGGAAAAACAAATAATATTTTGAATTTTAAGCCGATTTAAATATCATGAAGTTTGAAATATCTTATTTCCCTGGTAAAGAAACAAACGATGGGCATGGATAACCATAGGAAGAATATGTGTGACCTTCGTGAGTCATTTATGTGGCATTCATACAAACTAAAACTTTTACTAATTGATATATACTTATTTAAATGAGGACAATTTGAAAATTTAAAGAATTTTTCTTCTTTAAGCTGTCTACCTATACCTCGGGGAAGACATCGAGCGTCTTTTGACCAAATTTCTGAATTTGAACGAGGAAGAATAATAGCCTATATGGATTGTGGATTATCCTTCAGAGAAATTCGTCAACGTGCTGGACGAAGCTAAGAAAACGTGATGACGATTTGTCATTGCTGGATGCAGGAGAAAAACATGGACCGACGGAGTTGATCGCACCCATCTCGTTGCATCATTGCCCGTGTGCATGGCAGTAATGGATTGCGCAGCCACATCACGAATCATAGCACAACAGATTCAGTCTGTTACGCATCATTTGGTGGCAGCTCGTACCATTCGACATCGCTTGCAGCAGAGAGAAATGTCCGCAAAGTGTTCATCATTTCGTTTACCCTTGACTGAAAACCACTGGCGTTTGCGTCTCTACAGATGCGATGAACGATGGACAAGGATAACGGAATGGAACGACATCGTGTTTACTGACGAATCTCGCTTCTGACTGCAACATCACGATGGTCGGATTCGGTTTGGAGACACCGTGGTGAGAGGCTGCTGAACTGTCGCGTTATACATCGCCACACTGGTCCTGAAGACGGTACCAGGGTTCCGAATGGAATCGGATTTTGCTACCACCACCATCTAGTACGCATTGACAGTACACTGAACAGCTGCTCACCCTTAAAATTTGGAACCCTTGGACCCCCTATAATTCAGCACTTCCTTACCATTTTCCCAACGGATAATGGTAACCCGTGGCATACAATGTTCAAGAGTTCTTCTTTACCCATCAGATTGAATTGATTCCTTTGCACTGCTTGTTCTCCAGATCTATCACCAATCGAAAACGTGTGGTCCATGCTTGCACAATGACTGGCTCGAGATACCCTTCCCCGTTGCTACACCAGATCAACTATGGCAATATGTGGAAGCCGCATAGACTGCTATACCCGAAGGATACATCCGATTCCTCTTTGACTTTATGCCGAGTCGTGTGGCAGCGGTTTCAATCAACAATGGCAACTACACTAACTACTGATTTTGTCATCATCCACACGTCACAAGAGACTGTAATTTTAATCGTTTGATCTTTGTACAACATGTTATCTTCCAAATATATTTCGCTGTGATATTTCTGGTCCTCCTTGGTGTTCTATTTCAGTGTGGCCAGCAATGTATGTGTGATGTGTATTTAGTGTATTTGAAAAAGTTAAGTTATTCAATTTTTAAACATCATGTGATATTTAATTTAAAATAACACTTGGTTTAAATTCACTTGTCATTCAGCTACAATCGGAGAATAACAGAAATAGGATTCATTGCATCACCTATGTTTCTTCGTAACTCACGGCATTTGTTTTTTTTAAAAACCGTTCTTGAAAATTTTTTCTTTAAAGGAAGGTAAAACTTGCCCAAAATTTTTAAACCTGTAAGGGTCTTTTAGTTAAAAATGAGAATTTTTATGTATAACGCTCTCTTAACTTCTAGCCACATCTCTTTGTTGAAGATTTTCAAACCCCCTTCTTGGCGGGCCTCTACTGTACAAAAGAAACATACTTACTAAATTTCAATCTGTGGGTCTCATAGTTCAAAACGGATATTCCTTTTTGTCTGTAATGCCTCCAGTAACTGCCGTAACACCCCTTTAAAAGTTGGTTTTAATAAAACCCGTTCTTAGTGGATCTCAACTCAAGAAAAGAATCATGCAAAACAAATTTCAAGCATGTTGATGAGTTCAAAAACGGTAATTTGTTTATCTATAAAGCTTCCAAACCCCTCGCAACCCTTCTTGAAAGTCCACAAAATCCGTTTTTAGCGGATTTCTACTCAACAAAAGAAACGTTCTCACCAAATTTCACATCTGTAGGCCTAATAGTTTGGGAGATCTCGTGATGAGTAAGAATGAGTTAGACCCTTTTCTTTTTTAAATATATAGATTCAAAGTATACTTGTTGTGGTACGGTTATTTTTAGTATATTTTCTATGAAGAATGTTTCGCTGGAGATGTAAACTGTTCAATTTTAATCGATGTACTTTATGGTCACGATCCTAAGTCCAAAGAACACTTCAATGTAATTTCTGTAAATGAAAGTTTTAGCGAAGTTTTACTTAGATAATATAAAATGCGCTATCGTTGCTAAATCATTGCTGGCGTCTACAGCAAGCATACTTCTGATAAGATACTTTTGTTAAAATACGCACATGGTGGAAATACATTACTTTGCTCTTAGTAGACAGAAATATTTGATCGAATAAAACTCTAACCATGGGGGTTTCTGACTTCTCTGTATCAAATTTCACGAACACGTTATTTTGAATGTCGTTCTAAAGAAAGTAATTCACTGAGACATTCGACTAAAAGTTTAGACTATTAGATGAACACATTTTTTTTCAAATAAAATAATTCATAAAAAAACTTCAGCTTTGAAGTTTTTAAATAATTTCTTAATAACTCGTTTTTTAAGCTCATTGTCATTAAAAATTGGCCTTAATTCCATTAGTTTACACTTTGTTGTCGAAAATTATGTAAATTGGTAAAATGAATTTGGTTCTTTTTTTTTTCTACATGATATCTACATTTATAATAGACTTCTCTATATATAATTGATTACGACTCTTGTTACTTATTTAGATTCATAGATGACTTAATTATTTTAAGTAACATAGCAGATTATGTTCCTAGTTTTAATTATTAGGCACTATATTTGAAATTAGTAAAAACAAATTACAATAATGAGTCAGCAAATTTTTGAACCTTGAATTGAACGTTAAGAATAATTTGCCTAATAAGTAATATTTTTGATAAATAGATTCTTTTGTATTTAACATTATAAAAATGTCATTATGGTGTAGCAACCTACACACATATATGTTAAGAAATATTATTCTAAATTTTAAAAAAGAAATAATGATTTAGTTTCTAAAAATAATTTAAAACATTATCTTTACAAAAAATTTTGTCAATATTTCCTGGATTAAAACTACCCAGTTAAATTCTTTTTTAGAATTTATTTTTGCTTACTTTAGTTGCAAGAAAACTATCTAGATGGCGCCTCTGTTTTCACACACAGTTGTCTGCATCAACATGTCATTTAGTTGTGACAGTACAAATCATAGTCGAACTTTGAGAGGGGTACATATTAGACCCCTCAGAGAAGTAGATTGGTTGAACAGGCGTATCAGCCGCCACCTCGGTCGAAGAAATATGGTTGCTTCTTGTTGGAAACAATGGATCACAGAAAAGATAATCTACCGTTGCGGTGGGTCAGTTCGTCCCAGGTATACAAATACGTGCGATGATCGTCCGATAATAAGAGTGGCTATTTCCTCATCAGCAACGTCGCTAGAACCCATTCGATGCCATTTACCACCTTCCGATATAATGGTTTCCTTTGATACCACCTGGAACGGGGGTATCAAAGGAAACCATTTGGAGACTGACCGACATAGATGAAAGGAGCCAATGACCATTTAGACGACAACCATGGACCACATATTACAGGCAATATCTATTGGAATTTTTAAGAACTCTCGGGCAAGGGGACCAACGTGAGGCATGTGAGCTTCAGCGAAGAATCCTGATTCAGTCTCAATGCTAATGACCAACGCATACGCATGTGTAGGCGGCCAGGCCACTGATTCTATCCGGTATTTGTTGTTAAGAGGCATAAGGCGATTACATAAGGTGTAACAGGGTGAGGAGAAATTTTTTGGAACACTCAATTATCTCTAGTTGTCCTTCAAAGCACTCTAAAGGCACTCAGTTACGTGAGCGAAATTTTTTTAGTTGTACTGCCCATACTATCAAGTACACCAGGTGAAATTTACCACCAAAGCAGCGCTCATCCACATACATCCCGACTTTCCCAGCGATGTCTTTAAGTATATGACATACTTCTATGGCTGACTTGCTTCATTGGTCTCTTGTCAATAAAGCCCGTTTGAGACATGCTTGGAAGGAAACTGAAGCCGTTGCAGAATAACAGTGAATTAAAAGCTCAGTTGCAAAGATTATAGCATAATCTTCACCAGGAAGTCATTGTTGACCTCGTTGATTTCATGCTATGACGTATTAACTGCCAAAGGTGGATTTACTACCAACTAATTTGTAAATTTTTCAAGCAATATCTTCTGAATAAAAAACCTGTTCTGAACTTGTAATAATCAGTTATTTCTTCATACACTACATACTGACAAGTTTCATGATAAAAACTCATTTCCTTCTGGGTGCATATATTTTTTTTGTGACTGAGTGAGTGAGTAAGTGAATTAGCTACTTTTTAGCTACACGAAGGCTTTTGGCGACGGATCTCGTAATTTTAAACCATGGTCAAGATTCTTTTTGTGACAGAGTGTATATATATATATTATACCTAATACCTTACCTAACCTTACCTACCTTACCTAATGTACCTTACCTCTATCTTGTAATGGATTTAGATATTCCAATCCATTATTTTCAATTGGTTTTTGATCAGTGTTATTTACATATAAAGGGAGGAAGGGTCGGCTGGCCCCAAGCATGTTCAACCCCACTTTTATATAAATTATTTTACATATTAGCTGTCCTATGTCAGCAATGTTTATAACACTGCAAAGCATTCATTTTATAATTTTAATCTCGGTTACTCATATATCCATCATTGTGTGATTTTCCTACAGTCTATGTGTTTTTCGAATGCGATTGTTGGATGTTGTCTCTTGTTGGTAGAGAATAAGCCTACTTATATATAACCAATATATAAATATATATATATATATATATCTTACTATATATCTCTAATATATATATATATATATATAAATATATATATATATATATATATAGCATATATATATATATATATATATATATATATACTATACTATATATATATATATATATATATATATATATATATATATATATATATATATATATATATATATATATATATATATGCTATATATATATATATATATATATATATATATATATTTCGTTGCGGAATTCAAAGATTGCAGGACAGATTGTTTGATATCAGAATTCGTAATATTATTAGAATTGAGAGAAGTAGGCGGATAATATAATTTTTTTTAGATAAGTGATCCAATTTGCGCGATCCCGTTTTAGCTACGGCTACGTGTTTTGGTTTATTCTCACTAATATAAGTTTGTCAATATATTGAAATTTAAGCTAGAAGCTCTTAATAAAGTCATATTAAGAATTCTAAATGTCGATTCATTTTCGAGAACCACACACCTCTAATTCACGCTGACCACCAAGATATGGTCCCCAAAGATCGACCATATCGCAATGACGCTGAACAGATTTAATTTATGTATGACTCTGGGTTGGGAAATTCAGAGTGGGTTTGGTATTTTAACAGAAATATTATGCTTTTCCGGGTCAGAAAGTGACTGAGAACTCCTTGAGGAGCCATAGACAATCAATAAAATTACTAGAAATACCTAGTGATTTAGCATGTGCTTATTTGAAGGTCATCTCCGGGGAAGGGGCCCAAGATTTGGTATCCAGATATTCGGATCCAGTGTTAGTGCAGGACTGCACTTGCGGATTTCGCGCAGCTAAAAGAAGAAAAATTAGCAGAAAGCATTCTCGCGAATAAAATAAAAAGATTTAGAAGCCAGGTTTTTGAATCACAGCAAGGGGAAGAAATCGGGAACCAACAGTTTTTGTTTACGATTTGTTAAAATACACAAGGGCTTAGAACTACACGGATGTCGCAGGCGGACTTGTTAGATCACATTTTTGTGGAGCTCGAACCACAAGTCCAGGACTATGTGGAGGTCAGAAATCCACAGGAGAACACTGTAAACGTTTGGAAATCTTAGCTATATTTGAGATATTCTTACAAGTAAAACGGGTTCGAAGAATAGTGATAATGTGGAAAGACGGGTCAAAACGCTCATATAATGTATAATTTTTGATAATATTCGCAGAAACTGGAGAAATTCTGATGTTGGTGTAGACCAAATAATGGCAGAAATGATTCACAAGAGATAATTATGAGAATTGCCGTCAAAGTAATAAGTGTTTTGAGGTAGAAATAGATTTCAGGAGAACGATGATCGGAGATTCAACGAAGGGGATACCAGTTTCGAAGATCGAAGTGATAATTTTTAATAGAGAAGGGACCGCAGAAATAGGGGTTCGGTGAGAATTTCAGTCGAGGCGATAGGATTCCAAGGGGGTTGATTGAATGTTTTTGAAAGTTAATGAAGTTCCAAAAATAATCCAAAAGAAATCGGCAGTGGATATACCAATTAAACTTTCTCCGACATGTAAATCACCCGTGGAACTTCCCTATGTTCCTATTTTATTAAATAACAGATTTTTGAAGCGCTATGGGACACAGGGGCGGAGAAATCATTGCAATATCGGAGGAAATAATTAAAAAATATTTTTTTATAAACAAGTAAAATTGCGAGCTCAGGTGATCACCTTTTAAGGGAGCGAGAGAAAATGTCAAAATATAGGAATTGTAGAATTGAATATTCGAATTAGGGAGTTTGAAAAATCTTGGTTGTTTCATAAATTGACGGATTTCGAATACCCATGTATTCTTGGAGTTGATTTCATAAGTGGATCAAAGAATTGTTTTAGACTTTGATCAAAAATCTTTCAAGATTCCCGATTCGCAGATAGAGAGGGTGGGTGAAACAGTTGAAGATGAAAATGTTGAAATAGTCTGTCTAAGACAAAGTTGGAGGGATAGTAAAAGCAGAATTACAAAATTTGTTTAGTAGTTTTGGGGATTCTTCTCCAGACAAACCAGGCCTTTTCATGTTTTTATACCATGAAATTGATACGGGAGAAAAAGTTAATTGGGCATCCATCAGAGATCTAGTACTTACGTCACAAGAACAGTTAATAACAGAGCAAGAATGACCCAAGGTGGGTCATAGCTATAGATATTTAGAAAACACGGAAGATAACTCTGTTAATGCGGCGATATGTGAGGAAATTGGTCCGCCGACTTCCGTCACAATTGAGGAAGCTTGTTGTTTTATGCGAAACGCGCAACGTCATTAGGTGAAATGCGTGTATACATTCCAAAGTCTTTAAAATATGAAATCTTACGCGAATTTCATGACAAATAGCCAGCAACAGGTCATTTCGGCGAATTTAAAACTTATCATAAATACGGGACGTTTGTTATTTCCGTATATGAGAAAATTTATTGATCAATATGTCTCATTTCCATATGTGCCAAATTCGTAAATATAAAAACGCGTTACCAGCGGTCGTTAAAATCTGATTGTTTCCATTATCCAAATGTGATAGTTACATTGAATTTGTTGAATCCGTACACTACATCGAGGTGAGACGTGTCGATATGTGTTTTAGTAGTACCATTGATTTCAGCAAATGGGCTGAAATTATACTTATAAACAGGTCTCGGCTCGAATAACAGCGATACTTTTATTAATTTTATATCGCGTTTTGGAGCTCCAATAAAAGAATATTAATAAGTGATAACGGTCCCCAATTTATGTCGAAATTTTTGAACATTTAATTGAAGAAGGTTGGGCATAGGCATGTGAGGGCTATTTTGCATGGGCCTCAGGCAAATAGAACCGAACGCGTAAATCGCGATCTGGTGCAAATGATTGCAAATTATGTAAATGATCAACACGATACTTTTGACCAATTCTTACGTGAGTTTGCTTATGCTATTCGTACAGCAGTGAATGAAACGACGGGAAAACCCCCTGCGGAATTATTTTTTGGTGGAAAGTTGATTACCCCATTTCAAAAATTAGTCATGGTTTCGGCCGGAACTGAATTTGCAGTAAGAAATATTGAAAAATTGTTTGATGAAGCTAGACAAAAAACAAATCTAAACATGAAAGATGGGAAAATTATTATAATAGACGCAGGTGTGATGTTAAAATTAAGATAGATAACTGAGTCTTATTACAAACACACCCTTTAAGTTCAACAATAAATAATATATGCGCCAAATTTAAACAAAAATTTGAAGGTCCGTATAGAGTGTTAGAAGTAGAAATAATAATATAATATTATATGGCGGTCGGGGGAAAAAGGTTAACCGTCAATGTTGATTAGGTGAGAATAACATATCAGATTATATCCAATGTGAGAAACACAGATAGGGGCCGATAGCGCGGATCACTTATCGGATCACTACCTAGCTCCTTTTCAGTAATACAAGACAAAAATTAAAGCGTCAAGATAGAGTGGGATATAAACGATCGCATGGATTTTGGTCAAGTGGACCACAAAGAAAGTGGCAGAAACGTGTACCCAATAAAATAAATAAAAGACCCTTGTCATCAAATAATATTTATATAAGTAGGAAGAAGAACCGAAAGGAAGTGGTTCAAGATAGAGAAATGTTTAATCTTAGACCACGCAAGAAACAGGACTGGAGTCCCGTTCGGCCAACGGAGTGAAGTCTAATCAAGCTAGGAAATCCGAAGAGAAAACTACAGACCCTACATCAGGCAACATACGGGATCAAAGAGCACCCGAGGAAAGAGAAGAGGAGAGAAAAGTAACAGTACTCTGTCCATGGAAGTCCTAGTAGGAGACAAGACATAAAAATCAGGCTGTATTATTTCATTTTTATGTTCTTTCCAACAAGTGGTCCGAAGAATTATTGCATAGAAGGAAGTCTCGGGCGGTATTTCAAAATTATAATCCAAGCAAAAGTTGACACTACAATGAGTGTATATTTTTCTCTGAACTTTTGGCTTGTAAAATGTTTTCTCAATTGATGGAGAAAACAATTGTAATCATGCATTTGTTTCCTTCGATGTATGACTTCGTTGAGATACGACAATTCCTTTGGTTATTTGTTTTAATAATTTATTGAAAAATGTTTGTAATTGTATCTATATATTGTTGTATTGTTTCATATTAATGTAAATCTGGTTCAGGGAAACGCGGCGTAGATAGGTTACTAACAATAACATTAAAGGCGCTGCGCGAATTATGGGCGTTTAGAGGAACCAGATGCAATGTGTACATAAAATTTGTTGTAATTTAAAAGTGATATATAATGTATAAAAATTGTGAAATATACTGGTATTATGTGAATATAGATTTTGCCAAGTAACTAAAGAGTTTTTATTTCAGGGTGACAGACCCTAAATTCCAATTTCAAAACCAAGTCTCAAAAGTTTCTTTGTAATCTCAAATGGATGGAAAAGCAATGGAAGACATGAAGATTGTTATAGTAGTTTAAGTAACATTAAGTAATAATTAAGTAGAGTTAAGTTAGTTAAGAGGTATGCGGACCTCGTTTTTCCATGAAGTCAAGGATGGTTTTTCCCTGGTCACTCCGCTCAGATGAAGCATACCCACATATGTAAAAGTGAGAATCTACCATGATTAAAATGCAAAACTGTTAATGTTGGTCTAGTTAATTGAGTAAAATTTATTGTTGCTGTCAAAACTTCAAATTAAGGAGAAATATTAATTTAATTTTTAAGATGAATAATGAAAATTAAAGTTTAAGTTAAATATTGAAAATTAAGAGTTAAAATGAGGATTCAAGGTTAAAATAAAACTTAGAAAGTGACGAGATTAAGAAACAAAATTCCAGGCACGTAATTTCTTAACGGCCATTTAGACCCTCGAATAAATCACGTTTTGCTTCTTGGAAGGGGTTGTGACAGGCTCACGCGTCTTTTCTGTAACATAACCTCTGGGTTCTTTGACGGCCAAGATTAATGGCCAATCTTTTCCAACCCAAATCCAAGAAGTGAAATCCAAGTGTAGATGCAAACAAGATAGCTTTTAAAATAACAGACGTTTTAGTAAGCGGGATGGCAATTTAGAGAAAGTTCTGTTTGGAAAACATAGAAGTGCAATTTGACAGCCTACCAAAGGTTCACGGATACCTAGCCATTTCTACAAGGTGCATACTATTGCACGCGTGCCTAACAGCCTATCTGAAAGGGATTCAACCGTTGCGGAATTCAAGGTAGGACAGATTATTTGATATCAGAATTCGTAATATTATTAGAATTGAAAGTAGGCGGATAATATAATTTTTTAGATAAGTGATCCAATTGCGCGATCCGTTTTAGCTACGGCTACGTGTTTTGGTTTATTCTCACTTAATATAAGTTTGTCCAATATATTAGAAATTTAAGTTAAACTCTTAATAAAGTCATATTAAGAATTCAAAAATTCGATTCATTTAGAGAACCCCACACCTCTAATTCACGCTGACCACCAAAGATATGGTCGCCAAAGATCGACCATATCACAATGACGCCCGAACAGATTTAATTTTTATGACTCTGGGTTAGGAAATTCAAGTGGGTTTGGTATTTTAACAGAAATGTGCTTTTCCGGGTCAGAGAAAGTGACTGAACTCCTTGAGGCCATAGACAATCAGAAAAAAATTACTAGAAATACCTAGTGATTCAGCATGTGCTTATTTGAAAGGTCATCTCCGGGGAAGAGCCCAAGATTGGTATCAGATATTCGGATCAGTGTTAGTGCAGGATACCGCCACGGATTTCGCGCAGCTAAAAGAAGAATTAGCGAAAGCATTCCCGCGATAAAAAATAAAAAGATTTAGAAGCCAGGTTTTTTGAATCACAGCAGTGAAGAAATCAGGAACCAACGGATTTTGTTTACGATTTGTTAAAAATACACAAGGGCTTAGAACTACGGATGTCGCAGGCGGACTTGTTAGATCACATTTTTATTAGACTCGAACCACAAGTCCAGGACTATGTGGAGGTCCGAAATCCACAGAACACTGTAAAACGTTTGGAAATCTTAGCTATATTTGAAGAGAGGTATTCTTACAAATTAAAACGGGTTCGAAGAATAGTGATAATGTGGAAAGACGGAGTCAAAACGCTCATATAATGTATAATTTTGATAATAATCGCAGAAACTGGAGAAATTCTGATATTGGGTGTAGACCAAATAATGGCAGAAATGATTCTAGAGGTAATTATGAGAATTGCCGTCAAAGTAATAAGTGTTTTTAAAGTAGAAATAGATTTCAGAACGATGATTGGAGATTCAACGAAAGGGGATACCAGTTTCGAAAAGAAGACCGAAGTGATAATTTTTTAGAGGGGGACCCAGAAATAGGGGTTCGGTAAAAAATTTCAACGGGCGATAGGATTAAAAGGGGACGATTGAATTTTTTTAAAAGGTTAATAAAGTTCAAAATAATCAAAAAAAATTTGGCAGTGGATATACCAATTAAACTTTCCCCCGATATGTATATCCCCCGTGGAACTGCCCTTTGTTCCTAGTTTTAAAATAACAGTTTTTTAAAAAGCGCTTTTGGGACCCCGGGAAAAGGAAAACTTTTATATCGGAGGAAATAAAAAAATATTTTTTTTAAACAAGTAAAAAAAACGCGGGGCTCAGGTGATCCCGCAAAGGGGGAGAAATGTCCCAAAATTTTAGGGAAATTTTAGAATTGAATTTTTCCCAATTTGGGGGGTTTTAAAAATCCCTTTGGTTTTTTTTTTGGCGGTTTCGAATACCCATGTATTCTTGGGTTGATTTCCCTAAATTTGGGTCAAAGAATTTTTTTTAGCTTTTTATCAAAAATCTTTAAAAATTTCCCCTTCGGAAAAAGAGGTTTTTTGAAACAGTTGAAAAATGAAAATGTTGAAATGGGGTGTTAAAGAAAAATGTTGGAGGATAAGCAAAAACAGGGAAATTTCAAAAAATTTTTTTTAGTAGTTTTTAAACGTTGTTTCTCCCGACAAACCAGGCCTTACCCTTTTTGTTTTTATACCATGAAATTGATACGGGGAGAAAAAAGTTAATTAGGCAATAAAAAAGTCTAGGGACTTACGGTTGGCGTCTCTCGCGTCCTTCTTCTAACAAACCTAAATTCTTTTACGGCCACGATTATTGGCAAAACTTTTCCCCCCAAAAAAAGAAGAGAAACAATCGAATATGCAAAAAAAGGGTATACTTTTAAAAAGGGTAGAAAAATTTGATGAGATAAAACAGCAAACCCAGGGTAACTTAGGGGTGGAATCATTCCGGAACAAATGTTAAAAAGATTATGGGTCTGGGAAAAAGGGGAAAGTTCATCTCAATTTAAAAAATAATAAAAAATTTGAAAGTCTGAATCTTCCCTTTAAACTAAAAATTTCGTAATGGTATTTCTTCAACCTTTAAGGGGAAAGGTGACTCTATAAAAGGTAATATTTTTGTATAAGAAGTTAGATTAGACAGTTAATTAAATATAATTAAGATAAATGTTCTATTTGCGCGATCTGACTTGAATATAAGGTTTAATTGGGCTATTTTCACTTTAAGAAAGTTGTTAATTAGAATTAAGTAATATAAGTTATTCTTAATAAAAGTTGTGTTAAGAATTACATAATGTCTCATCATTTAGATAACCCCACATCTCTAGCTTACGCGGATCCTCTAGACATAGTCATCACAGGATGGCTATGTCGCAATGCACCGAACGTTTTAATTCTGGGTTGGTTAATGCAGGTGGATGTAATGTATTACCCGATATGTATTTTTCAGGGTCAGAGAACATTTTAGAGTTCCTAGAAACAATAGAGAATCCAAATACAGTTACTTGAAATCCCAAGTAATCTGTCATGTGCTTACTTAAAAAGTCATCTCAGGGGAAGGGCTCAAGATTGGTACCAATATTTGGATCGGTGTTAGTGCAAAATACAGCCACGGATTTCGCGCAGCTCAAGGCTGAATTAGCGAAGGCTTTCCCGCGGTCAAAAATAAGAAAGAATTACAAGCAAAATTTTTTTGCTTCACAGCGGGGAAGAAATCAGGAACCCACTGATTTCGTGTATGATTAATAAAATTAGAGAAACATTTAGAATTAGGAATGTCCCAAGCAGAATTGATGGATCATATTTTAGTTCGACTCGAACCACAGATCAGGACTACATATTGAGTGCGCAATCCACAAAACACGGTACAACTTTGAAGTCTTAGCTAGATTCGAAGGGGTATTCTTGCAAATTAAAGGGGGTTCACAGAATGATAATGTAGAAGACGAGGTCCAAAACGCGCATAGGAAGCCTAATTTTTGACGCTAATGGTAGAAACTGGAGAAATTCTGAGGTTGGACGTAGACCAAATAACAGAAATGATTTTTTCCCATGACAATCGCCGTCAAAGTAATAGAGGGTTCGAGAGGAATAGATTTCAGAATAGTGATCCGGGGTTAACAACAGGGGTTACCAATTCGAAATGAGCGAAATGATAATTTTTAATAGAGGACCGTAGAAATAGGGGTTCGGTGAAAATTTCAGTCGAGGCGATGAAACAGGATGCAAAAGGGGCGATTAAATATTGTAAAGGATTAGAAGATCAACCTCAAAAGTATCCAAGAGAGAAACGCCAATTAAGCTTTCTCCGATATGTATATCACCCGTAGACTTCCCACGTTCTATTTTTATTAAATAACACGTTTTGAAGCTATGGGACACCGGAGCAGATAAATCATTATATCGGAAGAGTATATAGAAAATGATATTTTTTATAAGCAAATTAAAAAATCGCGAGAGCCCAGGTAATAACAGCACAGGGGTGCAACGAAATGCCAAAACATGGGGATAGTAGGGTGAATATTCGCATCCAGACAATTTGAAAGAAATTGGTCATTTCATGTGTTGGAAAGTTTAGAATACCCATGTATTCTAGGTGTTGATTTTATAAGTGGATCAAAAGATTATTTTAGATTTTGATCAAAAATCGTTCGAAAATTCAGATTCTCAAATAATGTGGTTGAACAATTAAAGAAGGGAAAAGGTTGAGATAGATTTATCTAAGACAAAATTGGGGAGGTAGAAAAAGCAAAAACTACAAAATTATTTTAGTAGCTTTTAAGGGATTATTCTCCGAACAAACCAGGTCTTACTCATGTTTTTATACCATGAAATTGACACGGGGAGATAGCAGCAGTAGGTTCAAGGCCTTATAGGTACGACCGGACAAAGCAAGCTTAATAGTGATTTTCACAAAAAATGTTACAAGAGGGAAACGATTGTTCCAATTCAATCCCCATACGTCACCAGTTGTGTTGTAAAGAAAAATAATGGGTTACCACCGGATAATCGGAAGCATATAGATTTGCGGTAGACTATGAAAACTAAATTCGATCACAAATCCGCACGATACCCTTTACCGACCAATAGATGATTTAATAACGAACATCCATATACAACAATAATGTCATCTCTTGATCTAAAAATTGGGTACTTTCAAATGGCAGTAAACCCCGGTATTATTATTGTTAAGACCCATTTGTAGTAAAGAGTGGCACTTATGCTTTCAAGCGGATGCCATTCAGTTTATCAGGAAGCTCCCAATTTTCAAAGGCAATTGACCTAATCTGAAACCGGTGATAAGGAGAGAATTTGTGAGTGTTTATATGGACTTGATGTAATTATTACGTCTCCATCGTTCACTCACCATGTTAACCATTTAAAGGGAGGTTTTTCGTTGTTAAAAGATGCGGGATTGACATTAAATAAAGATAAAATATAGAATTTGGGTGCGATGAATTGAAGTATTTAGGATTAGTGTGAGTAAAGAAGGAATTAAAACGGATGAAACAAAGGTTCGAGCCATACTAGAATGAAACCACCCGCTCAAAAGAGGTGTCAGTTTTGGGTATGTCCAGTGGTACGCGAAATTTATTAAAAAGTGTATGCGGATCTTTGTGAAACTACTTATAATCTTCCCAAACGAAAATTAAGAAAATTTGTCTGGTCCAATAGGCTTTCAAAAGGCATTCGAAGAGGTCAAGGCGGCGGTAGCCAAAAGGCGCCAGTTTTAGGAGTTACAAACTTTCAGGGAGCCATTTCAAGAGTTATTTGCAGACGCCAGTTCGATCGGTTTGGGAGCGGTACTTAATCAACAAAACAGACCCGTTGTATTTTGCTTCACGTACACTGAACAACGCAGAGGAATATATACGGTAACCGAAGAGAATGTCTAGCAGTAGTATGGGCGTTGAATAAATTCAAGAACATATTTAGGATCATTGCCAATTAAAGTAATAACGGATCAAAAGCTGCCTTAACACGCCTAACACATGGCAAAATTTGTCGAGTAGGATGATTAGATGGGCACTCAAATTAGCAGAATTCAATATAGAATGGGAACATAGACAAGAAGGAAACTCCAAATGCGGTGGCTGACATACTTTCCAAGGAATCCCGTGGAAGTATAGTGGGAGAGAAAAATTTAATTATTGTGCTGCCATAATCAGGGATTTGGTACTTACTTCCCTGAACAGTGTAACAGAACAGAAAAATGACCCAGAATTGGGTTATATATATAGATATTTAGAAAACCCAGGAGATAACTCGGTTAATGCAACGTGTGAAGGAATTGGTCCACGATTTCCAAGATTTAATTGAAGGATTGTTATTTATGCGAAACACGCAACGTCATTAGGTGAAATGCGTATACATTCCAAAATCTTTTAAGGAATGAAATAATGAGAGGAAATTTCACGTTAGGCCAATTGCTTTTGGACACTTAGGAAGATTTAAAACGTATCATAAAATTCGGGACGTTTGTTGTTTCCATTACGTGAGAAAATTCATTGATCAATATGTCTCTACTACATGCCATATGTGCCAAGTTAATAACTATAAAAACGCGTTACCAGCTGGTCGATTAAAATCAATTATATCAAATTATCAAATGAGATAGTGACGTTAGATTTGTTAGGCCCGTACATCTATATCGAAGAATAAAGACGTATCCTTTATATTTTTTGTAATAACCGTCATTTCAGCAAATGGGCTGAAATTATACCTCTTAAAGGCCTCATCTCGTATAATATAGCGGATATTTTTGATAACTTTTATATCGCGTTATGGGCTCCAATAAGAGTAATAAGTGATGGTCCCCAATTTATGTATCGAAATTTTTTTTTGAGCACTTAGGTGAAAGATTAGGCATAAGGCATGTGAAGACTTTGTCGCATATATATAGACCACAAGCAAGTGTGGACTGAAAGAGTTAATCGAGATATAGTACAAATGATTTGCAAAATTATGTTAATGATCAACTTTGATACTTGGGATCAATTCTTGCATTGAGTTTGCTTACGCTATTCGTACGGCGGTGAATGAAACAACGGGAAAATCACCTGCTGAGATTATTTTTGGGTTCGAAAATTGATTACCCCATTTTCAAAATTGGTTATGATTTCCGGAAAGTTCCAAAATTCAAAATACAAAATATAGAGTTATTCAGGGAAGCTAAGACTAAGTACTAAATTAAGAAGGTGGGAAAGATATTATAATAGACGTAGAAAAGATATAAAAAGTAAAGGTAAACGGTGGGTCTTGTGAAAACACACCCTTTAAGTTCAGCAGCTAACAAAGTCTGCGCTAAATTTAAACAAAATTTGAAGGACCTTATAGGTATTAGAAGTAAGCCAACAATAATATTGTAATATGGAAATCGGGAAAAGATTAACTTGATTTAGCTTATGGATCAAATAAGAATATATCGTCATAGGAAATGTGACGAGGTCGAGTTAGGAACAGGTATCCCAAATAGTATAAGATCACGTCAAGGAAACTAGTACTTCGGAAAAAGTACATCAAGGATTAAATGAGTCACACTTTATGGGAAGAAAAATCTGCGGTGAAACGTAAGTTAGGGCAAGGGGATTGGTCGCCAATCAAATCAATATAAAATACAGATGGGACTCATAAGCGCAGATGCGGTCAGATCGCTTCCTAGTTCATTTGGAAATGACTTGGGAAAAGTAAAGGACAAGGTTCAATAAAGGGGAATAAAAGTCCAGGAGAGTCAGAGGCAAGAGTGGACCACAAGAGAAAATGGCACAAAAGGGGACACAATAATAAGACCTTTTTTCATCAGTACTATTTCTAGAAGTAGAAAGAAAGAAGAGTAAGAAAGTGACAACTGGAATTCAAGATGGACCAGATACAGCTTACGTCCATAAAAGGAAACGAACAGGGGTCCCGACCGGCCAAGGACGCAACAGGGGAAAACAGGGAAGCCGACAAAGGAGATTACAAGCCTACAGCAATGTCACCAAGAATTCCAGTGCAACCGTGGAATGAAGAGGAAAAGAACAATGGTAGCACCTCTTTTACTCTTCATTTGGACACGTCATGGTGGGAGACCGAATATAAAAATCGGGTTCATACATTGTTTCATTTTTATGATCTTCAACAAGTGGTCGGAAGGGTATTGCAAAGAAAGAAGTCTCGGGTGAGATTGTAAAAGTTATAAGCCAAGCAAAAAGTTAACACTACAATGAGTGTATAATTATTTTTGAACTTTTGACTTGTTAAAGGGTATTTCTGGAGAAAACTATTGTAATTACACATTTGTTTTGCTTCGATGTATGACTTCGTGAGATGCGACAGGTCCTTTGGTTATTTGTTATAATGGTTTTATTGAAAAATGTTTGTAATTGTATAATATGTGTATATATATATATTTGTTGTATTGTTCGGTATTATGAGGCATCTGGTTCAGGGAAGCACTTGGCGTAGTCAGGTTTAACAATAATAATAGCTGCGGGGCTCATTGGGGAGTTTTTGGAACCAAGTACTTAGGGATGGAAGGAAAATTTATTGTAATTTACAAATAATATATAATGCATAAAAATTGTGAAACTTATTGATATTATGTAAACATAAGATTGGAAACGGTGACTCAGAGAGTTTTTCATTTCCGGGGCGACAGACCCTGAAAATTGTAGAAATAGATGATAACTTCAACACCGAAAATTGGAGCAAAAATGCCAGCTCCCGTATGAAATGATGATACAGAGGTGCAAAAGTTTTCGGTCTGCGCAGGAAAATTTTTAGAAAATTTAAGTGTATAGTTACTTTAAGGTATATATGTAAAGTGAAGTTGGGTAAGGGAGTAGAAGCAGTAATTATTAATGTTGGCCTAGTTAATGGAGTAAAATTTATTGTCAAGAGTTTAAATTTAATATTCAAGATAAATATTGGAAATTATAAAGGTTAAAATGAGGATTCAAGATTAAAATTTTAAATAAAACTTTAGAAAGCGAGATTCAGAAATAAAAGAAATTAAAACAGAAGCTAATTTGTGGGGCATTGAGAACCCTTAAGAAGTAAATCACGTTTTTCTTCTTGGAGGTTTGTGACGTCTCAAATTACTTCTTCTAACGCCAACTCCTAAGTTCTTTGACAGCCACGATTAATGGCAAAACCTTTTCCAACCCAATACCAAGAAGAGAAACGAATCGAATATGCAAAGAGATATACTTTAAAAAGGATAGAAAAGTTTGATGAGATAGGAAACTGCAAACCTAGTGATAACTAGTGTGTGGAATCATTCGGAACAAGTGTTGGTCGTCCTAGCACTGGAAGAAGGATACGTTCATCTCAATTGAAATATAATAAAGATTAAGAAAGTCTGAATCTTCTCATACAAGAATACTTTTGTAATAGTGTTTCTTCAACCTATGAAGGTGACTCATAAAAGATACAATATTTTGTATAAGAGTTAGATTAGACAGTTAATTAAATATATAATTAAGATAAATGCTCTAGTGGCGCGATCTTGACTTGAATATAAGAAGTTTAATTGTGGGCTCATTTTCACTTTTAAGAAAGTTGTTAAATAGAATTAAGTAATTTAGAAGTTATTCTTAATAAAGTTGTGTTAAGAATTACATAAATATTATAATAAATTTAGATAATCCCACACCTCTAGCTTACGCGAATCACTCGAACTTATAGTCATCACAGGATGGCCATGTCTCCTTTGTCCTTGAGAACAGTTAATAACAGAGCAAAAAGAATGACCCAGGGTAGGTCGCCTTTATAGATATTTAGAAAACACGGGAAGATAACTCTGTTAATGCGACGATATGTGAGAATTGGTCCGCGACTTCCGTTTAATTGAAGGCTTGTTGTTTTATGCGAAACACGCAACGTCGTTGGGTGAAAATGCGTGTATACATTCAAAGTTTTAAAAATGAAATCTTACGCGAATTTCATGACAAGCCAATAGCAGGTCATTTCGGCAGATTTAAAACTTATCATAAAATACGGGACGTTTGTTATTTCCCGTATATGAGAAAATTTATTGATCAATATGTCTCTACATTCCATATGTGCCAAGTTAATAAATATAAAAACGCGTTACCAGCTGGTCGATTAAATCTGATTGTTTCAAATTATCCAAATGTGATAGTTACATTAGATTTGTTAGATCCGTACACTACATCGAGAGTGAGACGTAATCGATATGTGTTTTAGTAATTACCGATCATTTCAGCAAATGGGCTGAAATTATACCCCTTAAACAGGCCTCGGCTCGAATAACAGCGAATACTTTTTTTGATAATTTTATATCGCGTTTTGGAGCTCCAATAAAATTAATAAGTGATAACGGTCCCCAATTTATGTCCGAGGTACTGAACATTTGGTGAAGGATTAGGCATAAGGCATGTGAAGAAGACGCTGTTGCATATGAACTCAAATAAAATAGAACCGAACGCGTAAATCGCGATCTGGTGCAATGATTACAAATTATGTAAATGATCAGCATTACTTTTTGACCAATTCTTACGTGAGTTTGCTTATGCTATTCGTACAGCAGTGAATGAAACGACGGGAAAACCCCCTGCAGAAGTATTTTTTGGTGGAAAGTTGATTACCCCATTTTCAAAATTAGTCATGGTTTCGGCCGGAACTGAATTTGCAGTAGAAATATTGAAAAATTATTGTTTGATGAAGCTAGACGAAAGCAATCTAAACATGAAGATGGGAAAATTACATAATAGACGCAGGTGTGATGTTAAAATGAAGGTAGATGACTGAGTCTTATTACAAACACACCCTTTAAGTTCAACAATAAATAATATATGCGCCAAATTTAAACAAAAATTTGAAGGTCCGTATAGAGTGTTAGAAGTAAGAAATAATAATAATATTATATGGCGGTCAGGAAAGATTTAACCGTCAATGTTGATTAAGTGAGAATATATCGTCATATCAATGTGAGAAACGCACAGATAGGGCCGATAAGCGCGGATCACTTATCAGATCACTACCTAGCTCCTTTTCCAGTAATAAGACAAAAATTAAAAGAAAGCGTCAAGATAGAGTGGGATATAAACGATCGCATGGATTTTGGTCAAGTGGACCACAAAGAAAGTGGCAGAAACGTGTACCCAATAAAATAAATAAAAGACCCTTGATAAGTAAATAATATTTATATAAGTAGGAAGAAGAACCGAAGAGTGTTTCAAGATACCAGAAATGTTTAACCTTAGACCACGCAAAACAGGACCGGATTTACGTTCGGCCAACGGGTAGTAATCAGGGATGAATCCGAAGAAACTACAGACCCTACATCAGGCAACATACGGGATCAAGAGCACCCGAGGAAGAGAAAGGAGGAGAAAAGTAGCAGTACTTTCTGTCCATGGAAGTCCCTAGTAGGAGACAAGACATAAAATAAAGGCTGTATTATTTCATTTTTATGTTTGCTTGGTAGAGTGGGAAGGGGTAGTACTAGAAGGAAGTCTCAGGCGGTATTTAAAAATTATAATCCAAGCAAAGTTGACACTACAATGAGTGTATATTTTTTCTCTGAACTTTTGGCTTGTAAAATGTATTCTCAATAGATGGAAAACAATTGCCGTCATGCATTTGTTTCCTTCGATGTATGACTTCGTTGAGATACGATGACAATTCCTTTGGTTATTTGTTTTTAACAATTTATTGAAAGAAAATGTTTGTAATTGTATCTATATATTGTTGTATTGTTTCATATTAATGTACATCTGGTTCAGGGAAACGCGGCGTAGATAGGTTACTAATAATAACATTAACGGCGCTGCGCGACTCATAGACGTTTAGAGGAACCAGATGCAATGTGTACATAAAAATTTGTTGTAATTTAAAAGTGATATATAATGTATAAAATTGTTAGTGAAATACTGGTATTATGTGAATATAGATTTTGCCAAGTAACTAAAGAGTTTTTATTTCAGGGTGACAGACCCTAAATTCCAATTTCAAAACCAACTCTCAAAATTTCTTTGTAATCTCAAATGGATGGAAAAGCAATGGAAGACATGAAGATTGTTATAGTAGTTTAAGTAACATTAAGTAATAATTAAGTAGAGTTAAGTTAGTTAAGAGGTATGCGGACCTCGTTTTTTCCATACCAAGTCAAGGATGGTTTCCCTGGTCATCCCGCTCAGATGAGGCATACCCACATATGTAAAAGTAAGAATCTACCATGAATAAAATGCAAAACACTGTTAATGTTGGTCTAGTTAATTGAGGTAAAATTTATTGTTGCTGTCAAGGGGTTCAAGTGGGAGGAATATTAAATTTAATTTTTAAGATGAATAATGAAAATTAAAGTTTAAGTTAAATATTGAAAATTAAGAGTTAAAATGAGGATTCAAGGTTAAAATAAAACTTAGAAAGTGAGGAGTTAAAGAAATAAAAATTTAGGCACGTAATTTCTTAAGGGCCATTTAGACCCTCGAATAAATCACGTTTTGCTTCTTGGAAGGGGTTGTGACAGGCTCACGCGTCTTTTCTGTAACATAACCTCTGGGTTCTTTGACGGCCAAGATTAATGGCCAATCTTTTCCAACCCAAATCCAAGAAGTGAAATCCAAGTGTAGATGCAAATAAGATAGCTTTTAAAAATAACAGAAGTTTTAGTAGCCCAGGATGGCAATTTAAGAGAAAGTTCTGTTTGGAAAACATAGAAGTGCAATTTGACAGCCTACCAAGGGTTCACGGATACCTAGCCATTTTCTACAAGGTGCATACTATTGCACGCGTGCCTAACTGCAACCTATCTGAAAGTTCAACCGTTTGCGGAATTCAAGGTAGGACAGATTATTTGATATCAGAATTTTTAATATTATTAGATTTGAAAGTAGGCGGATAATATAATTTTTTGGATAAGTGATCCAATTGCGCGATCCGTTTTAGCTAAGGCTACGTGTTTTGGTTTATTTTCCTTAATAAAGTTTGTCCAATATATTAGAAATTTAAGTTAAACTCTTAATAAAGTCATATTAAGAATTCTAAAATGTCGATTCATTTCGAGAACCTTACACCTCTAATTCACGCTGACCACCAAAGATAAGGTCGCCAAAGATCGACTATATCACAACTCTTTTCGAACCCAAACCCAAGAAGCTAAATGGGAAAAAGAAATGCAAATAAGATAGCTTTTAAATAACAGAAGTTTCAGTAAGTGAGATGGCAATTTGGGAAATGTTATGTTTGAAAGAGATACATGCGTGAATTGATAGCGAATTGTGAAGTTACCTGGAAGGTAAGCCTTTAGGTCGAGGTGCATACCATTGCACGCGCGCCCAGACGTTTCTTTATAAGATTGATTATAAATTTGGATTAAGGTAGGATTGATTATTTGATATTAGGACTTGTAATATTATTAGAAGCGAGATTAGACGATTTAAGTATTGATAGTGGTCCAAATTACGCGATTCGGTTTTACTATTACTGTATGTTTGTTCATAATAGATTCTCGCATATATATAATATTATATAAAGTGTTAAACACATAAATATCATTCTTAATAATGTCATATTAAGAATTAAACATGTATATTCATTTTGTAAACCCTACACCTATAGCTCACGTGGATAATCAAAGAAACGGTCACCTAATGGGGACGGTTTCACAGTGGCGCGCAACGAGGTGCTCGAGTGGGTTTGGTGTTTTACCAGAAGTAGGCTTTTCTTGTCCGGAAAATGTAGCCGTCTTTTTGGAAGCCATAGACAATCAGATATAATTAATAGAAATACCAAAGCGATTTAGCATGCGCTTATTTGTAAGGTCATCTCCGGGGAAATGTCCGAGATTGGTATCAGATATTCGGATCAGTGTTAGTGCAGGTTACGGTCACGGATTTCGCGTAGCAAAAAGCAGAATTATCAAAAGCATTCCCCGCCTTAAGAAATAAGAAAGGTTAAGAGAAACTCGGTTTTATTTCCAATCAGCAATCAAAACATCAGGAGCCAACGGATTTGCAAATTATGTAAATGATCAACACGATACTTGGGCCCAATTCTTACGTGAGTTTGCTTATGCTATTCGTACAGCAGTGAATGAAACGACGGGAAAAACGCCTGAAGAATTATTTTTGGGTCGAAAGTTGAGTACACCTTGTGACGTCTCTCGCGTCCTTCTGCTAACATAACTCCTATGTTCTTTGACGGCCACGATTAATGGCAAAACTTTTCCAACCCAATACCAAGAAGATAAACGAATATAATATGTAAATGAGATATACTTTAAAGGGATAGAAGCTTTGATGATAAGCGCGGCAAGTTTAGAGATAACTTAGTGTGGAATCATTCAGATCAAGAGTTAGCTGTCCGATAGCTTTGGAAGAAATAGAAGTTCATTATAAAGAAGTTGGAAACCTCGCACAATCAGTTACATTATAGATATCACTCTATCACTGAAGAAGGAGATCTGCAAAAGGTAATATTTGGTATAGGAAGTTAGATGAATCGGTTTATTTATTATAATTAAGATAAATGTTCTAGTTGCGTGATCTGACTTGAATATAAGGTTTAATTGGGTGTTAACTCTCACTTTAAAGAAAGTTGTCAATTAGAATTAAGTAATATAAGTTATTCTTAATAAAAGTTGTATTAAGAACCAACATGTCTCATCATTTTGATAATCCCACACCTCTAGCTTACGCGGATCCGGAACGATATAGTCATCAAAGGATGGCTATGTCGCAACCTTTTCAAAAATTAGTCATGGTTTCGGACGGAACTGAGTTTGCAGTAAGAAATATTGAAAAATTGTTTGATGAAGCTAGACAAAAAACAAAAACTAAACATGAAAGATGTTAAAATTATTATAATAGACGCAGGTGTGATGTAAAAATTAAGGTAGATGACTGAGTTTTATTACAAACACACCCTTTAAGTTCAGCAACAAATAAAATATGCGCCAAATTTAAACAAAAATTTGAAGGTCCGTATAGAGTGTTAGAAGTAAGAAATAATAATAATATTATAACATGGCGGTCAGGCAAAAAGTTAACCGTCAATGTTGATTAAGTGAGAATATATCGTCATAGGAAATGTGACGAGATTGAGATAGGAACAGGTAGTTTGGATAGCATTAGTTCACGTCAGGAAACGAGTAGTTGGGAAAGCGTACAACGAAGATCAATTGAGTCGCAATATGGTAGGAAGAAGAGGTCAGGTGTAAAGCGTGTGTTAGAGGAAAAATGGATAAATATTAAATCTAATCAAGGTGAGAAACACACAGGTAGGTCCGACAAGCGCAGACCACTTATCAGATCACTACCTAGCTCTTTTTCAAATAAAAAGATTAAAAGAAAACGCCAAGAAAGATTAGGATATAAACGATCGCGTGGATCTTGGTCAGGTGGACCATAAAGAAAGATGCGGAAACGTGTAGGCCGTAAAACAAACAAGAGAAAATTATCGTCAAATAATACTACTAATATTTATATAAGTAGGAAGAGGAACCGAACGGAAGAAGCAGTAGTTCAAGATAGAGAGAGGTATAATCTCAGACCGCGAAAGGAGAAGAAACCGGAGTCCCGACCAATCATTAAAGTGAATTCAAACCAAAAAGACCAGTTCAAGCCAGGAATAGCCAAGGAGTACACTGCAGACAATACATCAAGGAGCAGGCAAGATCAAGGAGCAGGAAGACCAACAAAAGAGAAAATTCTCAGCAAAGCAGCCAGGAAAGGAGAGGAGGAGCGAAGACCAACAGTACATTATCCTTGGAGGTTCTAGTGGGAGACACCAAGCCATAAAAATCAGGTTGTATCGTTTCATTTTATATTCTTTCAAACAATTGGTCGGAAGAATTATTGCAGAGAAGGAAGTCTCGGGTGGTGTTTAAAATTTATAATCCAAGCAAAAGTTGACACTACAATGAGTGTTTTTGAACTTTTGACTTGTAAAATTTTTTGTCTCTATTGATGGAGAAAACAATTGTAACTATGCATTTGTTTACTTCGATGTATGACTTCGCTGAGAATTCCTTTGGTTATTTGTTTTAATGATTTATTGAAAAATGTTTGTAATTGTATAGTGTATATATATATATATATATATATATATATATATATATATATATATATATATATATATATATATATATTATTTTATTGTTTCATATTAATGTACATCTGGTTCAGGGAAACGCGGCGTAGATAGGATACTAACAATAACATTAACGGCGCTGCGCGATTTATGGTTGACTTGCTCACGCGTCTTTTCTTTAAGGGGGTCATTTCACGCAGCATTTTCCCTATCTGCGTTATGTTAAAAATGACCAATTTTAAGGAACTTTTTTAAAAAATTGGCTGGTTGTACAGTCATGAATATTTTTGTGTGCATTCATTCTATTGTTTTTATTATTTTAATGAGAGCATTTTTCAAAATTTGGAATAGTTTCTTTTAAAAAATTCATATGTGGAGTAACACGTCAAAATTTTTAAAACATTGAAAATTCTTGTACATTTTAATCCATAAATATTTTTTGAATAAGTTTTTTGACAAAATCTGTCATTAAAATATTTATTTGTATAGTGTTAACACATGTGCAAAGTTTCAAGGCTAGAAAATAAGAAGTTTTTTCAAAAGTGTTCACATTTGTGTTGAAAGTTACACTTTTGAGAAATAGTGATTTAAAGTAAAAACTTACTATTAACTAATACATACCAGAACTATAACTTGGATTGCTGGTGTCATATGCAAGATCATCTTCTTGTATACATTTTAATTGTTTGTTTTTAATTCTAGCTTCTTTGGTTCATTGTAAAACTGCCTATTCTGCGTTCTTAATACACGCATGATCTACATCTTGCAACGCTCGACATTTGTAAAATCCAGGATTTGAATGTTTAATACATCTAAAACTTTTAATTTAGGAATAAAGCATTGATTCTATAAAGATATAGCTTCATGTACTCCAGTTTGTAATGTTCCCAAATACAGTTTTTGGAATTATAGACCAAATACTATTTACGCTTTCACTAAAATTTTGAGTTTTATCAAACAAGAATCTAGATAAAAGTTAAAGACTACAGACCTCTAAATACTTTTTTTATGCAATCCCTAATTGCAATAGGTAAGTTGTGCTTATGCTTATATGTGTAACCTTTCAGTATGGACATATTATATCGACACCACGAGTCACCTCCCATGGGGCATAAACCGTGTCATAGATTCAAATCTGGGGAGACTTTATCAAAAATATAGCCCAAATAGCTTGCCTTATGGCTGATAAGTTTACTGAGTTGTTTTGAATAGCCGAAACATAGTATCTTTGCAATTTATCTATTTCTGCATCTGTCAATTTATTACGCCATTTTTTGTCCTCGAGATCTTTGCCTTTTAATTTTAATGCCCTAAGTTGTGTCCCCATCCTTTTCTCAACATGACCAACACATTCTAATTTTTTAATGTTGACATATCTTTAAAGTTTAGTTTCTAAAACTGCTTTTTGCATACTTTAGAGTTCCCATATAGTTCAAGTATTGTGTACATCGTAAATTGTGCAATGCCTTTGATCGATGAAAGATTTGAAGTGCACTTTCAACTTCCATTCCCGTATTATTCCCAACGTAATTTGCCAAACACTCATCGCTATGTACATTGCCGCTAAAATTACATGAGCATTTCCTCGAAAAAATTTCAGCATCAACAATTTTCATAGTGTCCACACTAACTGCCGTAACAATACCATTTTATGAAGTATGGCCACTTTTTTTGCCAGGTACTATCAATAGCGACCGGTACATTTGGACCTCCATTATTAAATGATATTGTTTCAACTGCAGCTAATGTCGTAGAAACTTTGACTACTTTCTATGTTGCGTTATTTAATGTATGCCCTGACTCGTAAAACCACTTTGGGGGAGGTGACAAATTCAAAACTCCGCAAAATATTTTCGGAACTGCTTCTTTTTCAATATATCTCATAACATATAAAATCCTAGTGTTCACTTTATATAATTTTGTATCTTTTTTTAACTACTGCTTTTGTAAACCGGGTATTAAGAAATATTGGAATAAGACCACAAAAATCACAACATATTAACAATTTTGTAGCCAAACCCTGGATTTGGCAACCAAAATTTATGTGAATACCTTGTTTTTTACATTTTATTTATGTAATTAATATTTTTCAAAGCACAAAAAAACAGTACAATGTCAGTCATTTCACAAAAACATTCAAATGAGTCTAAAAAAGTAACATACACTTTTATTAAACTTACCTAACTTTACTTTCAAAAGTGAATTACTTATGTTGCAATTGTCTGACTGTTATGCAACATTTAATTCCTTGAAAGTTTGGGGTTTGCACCTATTTTTCCAAACTTTCGATTTTTAAGTATTTTATTAGTAAACAGAGACATATTTATAAAATCTTTTTGATAAAAAACGATTCTACATAATAGCGAAAATTCGTTACATTTAACCACGTAAAAAACAGCATGTAAGCTACCACAAAGTTAATAAACAGCTACAACTATTCACTTCACTTCTTTCCTGAATGAGCTGCTGATCAAAATAAATTCTTTTGATCAATTTAAACTATTTGATAAGTCTGAAAAGTAGCATGTGTCTTTTGTTTTGATTTGAAAGGGACGTGGAAATCAGCTGTTTTAGGGTTTGACAAATGTAAACAACTTTTTAAAAATATTAAAAATACTTCTAATTCAGCTAGAACAAAAATTTAAATTGCATTAGAAAGTAAAAGAATGATATTTTATTTTTCAATCACAAAATTGAAAAATCGATTTTCGTGAAGTGACCCCCTTAACATAACCTCTGGGTTCTTTGACGGCCAAGATTAATGGCAAATCTTTTCCAACCAAAACCCAAGAAGCAAAATGTGAACAAGAAATGCAAATAAGATAGCTTTTAAAAGAACAGAAGTTTCAGTAAAAGGGATGGCAATTTGATGAATGTTAAGTTTGGAGGAGATACAAGCGTGAATTGACAGCCTATCGTAAAGTTACCTAGAAACCCAGCCATTAATACAAGGTGCATATCATTGCACACGCGCCTAGACGTTTCTATTTAAAGGTTGACGTTAATTTTGGATTAAGGTAGGACTGATTATTTGATATTAGAACTTGTAATATTATTAGAAGTGAAAGTAGGGGATAATATAATTATTTAGAGAAAGTGGTCTAAGTTACGCGATTCGGTTTAACTATTTTTGTGTATTGGTTCATTCTAGATTCTCATTTATATAAATTTATCTAAATTGTTAGACTTTTAAGTTATATTCTTAATAAAGTCATTTTAAAAATTTAAAATGTCTGATTACTATGAAAACCCCACTCATCTAGCTCACGTTGACAATCAAAGATATGGTCACCAAAGGGGTGCCATATCACATTGGCGCCCAAAAAAATTTAATTTATATGACCCCGGAGTAAGAATCTCGAGTGGGTTTGGTATTTTACCAGAAGTGTACTTTTCCGGGTGGAAAATGTGACCGACTTTTTGGAAGCCATAGGCAATTAAATAAAATTACTAGAAATATCTAGTGATTTAGCATGTGCTTATTTGAAAGGTCATCTCCGGGGAAGGGCCCAAAATTGGTATCAGATATTCGGATCAGAGTTAGTTCAGGCTACCGGCACGAATTTCGCGCACCCAAAAGCAGCATTATCAAAAGCATTCCCGCCATAAGGAATAAGAAAGATTTGGAGACAGAGTTTTACGCGTCTCAGCAGGGAAGTAACCAGGAGCCAACGGATTTAGTTTACAATTTCTTAAAATTGCATCAAAAACTAGAATTGGGGATGTCGAAGGCGGACTTGGTAGATTACATTTTTGATAGACTTGAACCACAAGTTCAGGAGTACGTGGTGGTCCAAAATCCACAAACCACGTTACAACTTTTGGAAATCTTAGCTAAATTTGAAGAGAGGTATTTTTGCAAAGCAACGCGGGGTTTGCAGAATGGTGATAATGTGGAAAGACGAGGTCGAAATGAGCATAGGAATGTCTAATGTTAATGATAATCGCAGTAATTGGAGAAATTCATAAGTTGGCCGTAAGCCAAATAATGGCAGAAACGATTATAGGGGTAACTGCGAGAATGGTCGTCAAGAAAACAATGGTTAGATAGTAGGAATAGATTTCAGAACGATGATCGCAGATTCAACGATAGAGGATACTCTGACGAAGCCGATCTCGCCCCCCTATTTGCTAACAAATCCCTTGCCGACAGACGTTGCGAAAATTCCAGGAATTTCCCTAATTGCTGGGAAGGAATTTCTTAATGGGATGGTCAAGTTTCGGAACCTTTTTCCCAGGCCTACCGGACTGTCAAAAAGAGGCGCCTTAACATTGTGTTTTCATTTTCCCGGGATCCGGTGACGACTGCGCGTCTGAAAACTTACAAATGTGCACCCAGTCGTCGGCGCCCCTAAGGCGAGAGAACAGAAAACGAGACCGATTGGCGTGGCAGAAGGGTAAGAGATCAAGGGAGCCAAGACCGGAAGGCGGCAAAAGAACAAGAGGGGTTGAGTCCGACAAATAGATCAGAGAAAGATGATTAGGAGAGATAGAGAGGAAAAGGGGGGGCGAGAGTCCGACTGGAGACTGGATTTTGAAGGGGCTTTTGGACGTCCCATGAGCTATAAAAAAGGGAAAACGAGCCCGGAGTACAGGGGGGTCTCCCTTTTGGAAGATCAGGAACGGGAGAGAGGCAAAGAGCACGGCGAAGTTGGAGCCAGCGAACTCACCAGACTCATTGTGGAATTCGAAAATAAACCCCTTTTTTACTCAGATTTGAATAGGACTTTTTCAGGGGATGAAGTTACCCCCTTTATTTTTGAAAGAGACTGAAATCATTAGGGCCCCTTTTGTTTGAATTGTAAAAAAAAAACTAATTTTTTTTTTTTAGATTTTCATACTGAAATAAATATTATCCGGCTGTGTGAAATCATTACGCATTTTGTATATCTCTGGCAGCGGGGGATTTTGGGAAAAAATGCTGGGAAATTTTCCGTAATAGTAAAAAAAATATCTTTAAATGAATGAGACGGGCTTTTGTGTGTGTGCTGAATACGAGAGAAACTGTCCCAGTCAAAAAGGGCTGTTTATACCAGCGAGTTAAAAATTCGCGGGGAAAAGGGGGGGCTAGGGGGGGAAGGTTTCCAAAAAGACCAAAAAGGGGAAGGGGGAACCCCATTGTGCGAGAGGGAAGTCCCCTTGAGATTAACTGGGGCAGAGTTAAATTTTTTTATTTGTTACTTAGTATTTTTGGGGAAAACAAGGGAATTTTTTTGCTCGCGCAATGAATTTTTTTGCCAAGGTCAAAAAGAGTTTTTTAGTATGAAAGTTGCTTTTTTTATGTTAATTTGTGAGGGGCCAGAATCAAAATTTGTGTTTTTTTTTTTTGATATTGATAGAGGGTATTTATGAAAAGTCATATTGTAATTTTTTTGCATAGTTACTTTAAATTTTTTTTTAAATTTTAAAAAGGGGATTGTATTTTTTTGGGGATATGTGATTTTTTTTTTTGTAGTACCTTGTTTATTGTTTATTGTATATTACTGCATAGTTATTTTGAGTATTTTAGCAGTACTAACAGTATTGTATTGTTTTGATAGGTGTTTTTCTTCAATTTATTGTAGTTCCGTTTAGTTGTTATTATTGCATGATGACTTTCCCCTTTTAAAATTCAAAAAAGGTGACTTTTTAAAATGCACGAATTGGGGTAAGTCAACGGTGATCAAAAAAGAGAAATTAAGGAAAAATTTTTCAAAATGAGAATAATGATATAGAAGCGGGGGTGATGGAGGGAGTTTTAGAAGAACGGGAAAGACAACAGGATCAAGGATTTGAGGAGCGTAAGCAAATGAGAGAATTGGGGTTAGAACGACTGAGGGGAAACCGAAATAAGTTTTAAAACAAGAGTTAATATGAAGCAGGTGATAAAAAGGGAAAAATCTTGCAAATGTTTTATTTGTTAGAAACCTACCGCAGAATTTAGGACCGTTTAAAGGGGCCGTTAATTCTGGTAATAAAAAAGAGGACGCCAACATCGGATTTCGAAAAAGAATTGTGACTTATGAGATACACGAAAGTTTTTCAACCGTCTGGTAATGGGGGTAGTAACAGAAAAAATAAAAAAGATTAGGAAAGGAAAGCAATCAATGGGTATAGAATCAGTGATGGGAAAGGATGGGGGAGAAGTTTGAAAGAAAACCCATTATTTGTTATTTTTGCAAAGAGGTTAAGTACATTAAACCCCTTTTTCCTAAGCTTATGAAAACGATTTTGAAACAGGGTGTTCAGAAAAAACTCGAGTAAGAACTCTTTTTTAAAAAATTTAAAGTTAAATTTGAAATAAATAGCGTAGAGCGTCAATGTTTTAAAAGATACCGGTCTACTATAGATTTGTTTGATGTAGGGTGGGCGAGAACGATTATTTGGGGGGAGTATGTTTTGGGGCAAAAAAACCCCTTGGATGACGTGGCCATTGTTTACTTCGCAAAGGAAAATTTAAACCGGAGGGGGTTTAACGCGGGCTGAAATTAAATCTGATAGCAACCGCAAAATTTCCTGTTAAGCAACCGCACCGCGGAACTCATTGAGTCAAGTTAAAAGAGCGGGCTTATGATAAATACGATTGTGACTCAAAACGCTAGTAAAGTAGTTCCTTTCGAGAAGGAAAAGGAGGTATGTTTAAACTCGGGGAGTGACTGTTCAATTGAAATCATGGATCCAGTTTTCTATTATAGAGTTTCCGGCGTTTGTCGAAAAAAATTAAGGGGAGTCAGCTCAATTAAAGAACTCCGATTTTAGTTCAGAGCAAAGGAAGTGCAAAGACCTCCATGTATTGTGGGAAGAAACCAAATTAGGTTTAGACAAATGTTGTCAAACAAGGGAAGAAAATCTAGAGAGGATACTGGATCGGAAGGAGGGGATGAATTCCGAAAACTAGGTGTGCCCTTGAAATTCATACTAGAAATTAACCAGTTTAGCCACCCGTTGAGTGACTCATTGGGAAGGGTTCAGGGGATTTTAAAACTCGCCTTGAAGGCTCTTTGACTTGAAAAAGGAGAAAAACGGATCCTCTCAGCATTATTTGCGTTACGCATCGTTTCGCATGAAAACAAAGGTTTTAGCCCCTACGAATGGGTGATAGCGAGGACAATTAAGACCCCTTCAAACCCTAATTTACGAGAAGAGGATTGACGGGAGAAAACTTACCCGGGACAAAGGTTGTGAGAATGCATTCGCGAAATTGACAGGTAGACTGGTTTTGGAACTTATTCTTTTCATCCCTGAGTTCTCGAGAAATTTTATTGTACAGAGAGATTTGGAAAAAGGTTATTTTCAAATTCCTCTCACACCGAGAGCTCAAAGGTACGCGACTTTTGTCACGCCTTTCGGTACTTATATCCCGAAAAAAATGATGTTCGGTTTAGTATGCGCTCCTTTTAACTTCTGCAAAATAATGGCACATGTTTTGGAAGAATTAGAGTCGTTTGCTCTCCTCTACATCGATGACATAGCCATCTTTTCCCAAAACTGGAAAGACCATGTGAAGCATATTGACCGTGTGCTAGGGAGACTAAAAGCGGACGGATTAAAAGTAAAATCTTCGAAATGCAGATTCGCTCAGGAGGAGGTGTTATTCCTCGGTCATACCGTAGGTTCTGGGAGTAGATCCCCTAGTGATAGGAAGATAAAGGCTATAAAAGATTTCCCTAAACCCACTACTAAGACAAAAGTGAGGTATTTTTTAGGAATCGTAGGACACTACGCCGATTACATCACGAACTATAGCGAGATAGCGTCACCCTTGACCGACGCCCTCAAGGGAAAAATTAAGAGAGAAAGCATTACGTGGGATGAAAGATGCGAGAAGGCGTTCGCAGAATTGAGGGGTAAACTTGTCTCGAAACCTATTTTGTTTGCTCCGGATTTCTCGAAGGATTTTATTTTGTGGACGGACGCAAGTGATATAGGGGCTGGAGGTGTTGTGTTGCAGAAAATAAACGGTGAGGAACACCCTATTCTATACCTAAGTAAAAAATTTTCAAGGGCTAAAAGAAATTATAGCACGGTTGTGACATCTCTCGCATTCTTCTTCTAACATAACTCCTACGTTCTTTGACGGCCACGATTAATGGCAAAACTTTTCCAACCCAATTCTAAGAGGAAAAACGAAGCAACAATGCAAATAAGATATCCTTTAAAAGGATAGAAAGTTTAGTGAGAGAGGATGGCAATCTTAGAGAAAGCTTAGTGTGGAGCAGTTCGGAACAAGTGTTTAGACGGCCTACTCAAGAAAGACGGAAACGCCCACCCTCGATAATAATATTTATAAGGAGGAGCAATTGTACACGAGTACATCTATCTACCTACAAGTATCAGAATCGATGAGTCTTCAACCAAGGTAGGAGGATTATATTCTAAACGATAGTATAATATAGAAAGCGAGATTAGGCAGATAATTAATTATATTTTGGATAACTGATCTAGTTGTGCTATCTGACTTAAATAATCGGCATACTTTGGTCTATTCTAACTTAATATAAGTTTGTTCATTATATAAGTAATTTAAGTTAAATTCTTAATAAAAGTTGTATTAAGAATTATAGAATGTCTCATCCTTCCGATAATCCCACACCTCTAACTTACGCTAACCCACCACGTCATAGCTATCGACAGATGGCTATGTCACATTGGCGCCCGAACATTCATAATTCTTTAGGTAATGCAAAGATTTGGATATTACCTGAAATGTTTTTTTTGGGGGCTGAGAATTTATTCCGGGAGAAAAAGATAATAAATCAGTTAGAAACCTGAAACTTCAGTGCTTATTTGAAAAGTCTCTGGGGGGAAAGGGGCTCAAGTTTGGGGCTCAATATTTGGATCGGTGCTAGTGCAAGATAAGCCAGGGGTTTCGCGCAGCCGGGAATTAGCGAAACCCCGCAATCAAAAATAAGAAAGAATTGGGGTGGTTTTTCGCGTCGCAGGAAGAAATCAGAAACCAAAGTTTTTGGTACATTTATAAAAATTCAAAAAAATTAGAGCTAAGGATGTCGCAGGGGAATTGGTTGACCTTTTTTGTTAGACTCGAACCAAAGTCCGGGATACTGAAGTTCGCAACCGCAGAACACCGTACAACTTTTTGAAATATTCAAATTTGGGAGAGGTATTTTTAAAAATTTAAAAAGGGTTTCCCCGAATAGTGATAATGGGGAAAGAGAGGTAAAAACGCGCATAGGATGCCTAATTTTATGCTAATCGCGAAACTGGAAAAATTTTAGGTTGGGGTAACCAAATAATGGAGAAATGTTTTTAGAGGAAAGTATGAGAATAGCCGTCAAAGTAATAGAGGGTTCGAGAGGAATGATTTCAGAAGGGGGATTGAGATTCAAAAAAGGGGATCCCAAACTTCGAAATGATAAATTTTTTAATAGGGGGACCGAAAAAAGGGGTTCGAGGAAAATTTCAGTCGAGGCGATGGGATGAAAAGGGGGACGATTAAATGTTAAAAAAAGTAAAGAAGATCACCCTCAAAAGGAATCGGCGGAGTATCCAATTGCTTTCTCCGATAGTTTTCACCCGTAGAGCTTCCCCACGTTCCTATTTTATTAAATAAACTTTTTTGAAAGCGCAAAGGAGAAATAAATCATTTATATGGGAAGAATTTAATAGAAAATTTTTTTTATAAGCAAATTAAAAAATCCGAGCCCAGGTAATCACAGCACGGGGAGCAAAATTCCAAAATATAGAATTGTAGAATTGAATACGCATCAGGCAATCAAAAGACCTTGGTCATTTCACATGTTTGAGGGATTTGAATACCCATGTATTCTGGGTGTTGATTTTTAAGGATAAAGGATCGTTTTGGGATTTTATCAAAAAATCGTTAAAAATTTCCCCGATTCTCGAAAATAGGTGGTTGAATCAATTGAAAAAGAAAATGTTGAAATAGATTTCTAAACAAAATTGAGGAGGACAAAAAAAAGAACTTTTTTTTTTAAGTTTTGGGGATTTTTTCTCAGAAAAACCCAGGTTTACTCATTTTTTAAACCATGAAATTGACACGAGAGAAACCCAGTTTACCATACAGATATGACCGGCAGAAACAAGCAAAATTGATTTTCACTACAAAAATGTTACAAGAGGAAACGATGTTCCAATTCAACCCCCGACGGTCACCAGTTGTGTTATGCAAAAATAATGGGTTACCACCGGATAATCCAGAAGCATATAGATTTGCGGTAGACTATAGAAAGCAAATTTCGATCACAAAGTATCCTATCCCCTTTTCCGTTAATAGATGATTTAATAACGAAACCCCCTTATACAAAATTTGTATCTCGACTAAGAAGTGGGTATTTTCCCAAATGGCAGAAACCCCGTGATATTGTCAAGACCGCATTCGAAATAAAAGTGGCATTATGCTTTCAAGGGGATGCCATTCGGTTTATCAGGGAGCTCCCCTTTTCGGAATTGACTTAATCCTAAAACTGGTGATGGGGAAGTTTTGAAGGGATGACGTTTTATCAATGTTCCATCATTCCCCACCTTTGAGCATTTAAAAGTTTTTCTTGTTGCAAGATGCAGGTTTGACATTAAATAAAGATAAATGTAAATTTGGGTGCGATGAATTGGTATTTGGGTTAAAATTTATTAGTAAAAAGGAAAAAAACGGAAAAACGGTTCGACCCAACCAGAGATGAAAAAAACCCCGTAACTCAAAAAGAGGTTTCCAATTTTTGGATGTCCAGTGGTCCAAAATTTTATTAAAAATTATGCTGATTTTTGTGACCCCCTTTATAATCTTAAACGAAAATTAAAAAAAATTCGTCGGGTTTCATGAGGCAAAAAGGCATTCAAGGGTAAAGGGGCCGTAAAAAAGGGCCATTTTTAAAAATTGCCAATTTAAAAAAGCCTTTTGGGGAAAGGCGGTTCAATCGGTTTGGGAGCAGTGCTTAATCAGGCAAGACCCGTTATTTTGTTCATACCGAACAACGCAGAGAGGAATTTTTGGGAACCGAAAAATGCGGCGAGAATGGGTTAAAAAATTCCGAACATATTTGGGAACGATCCCAATTAAAGATTACAGATCACGCCCCTAACACGCCAAGCATGGTTTGTCGAGTAGGATGATCGATGGGCACCAAATTAGCGTAATTTAATATAGAAGGGGAACATAGCCCGGAACTCAAAATGGGTGGGATATACTATCAAGGAATCCTGTGGAAAGTATAATGGGAAAAAATTAAATTTGGGCAATAATCAGAGATTTAGTACTTATTTGGGGAACAGTTAATAAAAAAGAAAAAAAAGCATGACCCAAATTACTACTATAGATATTTAGAAACCCAAGATAACCTGTTAATGCGACGATATGTGAGAAATTGGTCCCACGACTTCCGCTAATTGAAGGTTGTTTTTTTATGCGAAACACGCAACGTCGTTAGGGGAAATGCGGTTACATTCCAAATTTTTTGGAATGAAATAATGAGAGAATTTCAGGCCAATTGCAACATTTGGGTAGATTTAAAACTTATAAAATTGGGGACGTTTGTTTTTTCCCCCTTATATGAGAAAATTTTATTGATAAATATGTCTCACATATATGTCCCAAGTTAATTATAAAACGCATTATCAGCTGGTCGATTAAACCGATTGTATCAAATTATCCAAAGAGTTAGTTACGTTAGATTTGTTAGGCCCGTATCCTTTAAAGGGAATAAAGTAATCGCTATATTTTAGTAATAACGATCATTTGCAAATGGGCTGAAATTATCCTCTAAAAAAGGGCCCCGGCTATATAATAGCGATATTTTTTTTTTATAATTTTATATCGCGTTTTTGGGAGAATAAAATTAAAAGGATAACGGTCCCCAATTTAATCCGAAATTTTGAACATTTTGGAAAGATTAGCATGGAGTGAAGACTGTTTCATATAGGCCCAAGCAAATCGGACTGAAAGAGTTAATCAAGATATATGCAAATTATTGCAAATTATGTTAATGATCAAAATTTGGGGTCAATTTACGGAGTTCGCTTTTCGCTATTCGTAGGCAGTGAATGAAACAACGGAAAATCCCCTGGGAATATTTTGGTCGAAAAATTTATACCCCCTTTCAAAAAAATTTGTAATATTTCGATGGATCGGAATTCAGTTAGAAAAATCGAAAAAAACTTTAATGAAGCCAGACTAATGAAACTAACAGGAAAGGGGGAAAGATATTATAATAGACGAAGACGGGATATAAAAATTTAAAGGGAAATGATTGGGGCTTATTAAAACACACCCCTTTTCGTTCAGCAGCTAATAAAAACTGTTCCAAATTTAAACAAAAAAAGGACCCTATAGAAAAATTAGAAGTAAGAAAAATAATAATATTGTAAAATTTGGAGTCAGGAAAAAGAATAACAAAGTTGATCAAATAAGAATATATCGTCATAGGGAAATTTACGAGGTCGAGTTAGGAACAGTAGCCCAGATAGTATAAATTCACGTCAGGAAACGAGTAGTTCGGGAAAAAGTACATAAAGATCAAATGAGTCACACTATGGGGAAAAAAAATCTGCGGTAAACGTAAATTAGAGGAAAAAAGGGGTTAATCCCAATCAAAACAATATAAAAAACAGATAGCCGGGTAAGCGCAGATCACTGGTCAGATCGCTTAGCTCATTTACAAATGACAGAAAAAAAAAAGAGAAAGGTACAAGGAAAATTAAAAAAGGGCATGGATAAAGGGGACCACAGAGAAAGTGGCAGAGAAAGGGCCCAATAATATTAACAAAAAACCATTGTCTCCAGTACTATTTATATAAGTAGGAAAAAGAACAAAACGGAGACAACTGGAGTTCAAGATGGGGTCAATGCCCCCCGGAAAAAGGGTCAGGGGTCCGACCGACCCAAGGAAACAACAAACAAGCAAGGAAAAACCGCGGAGAACCCAAACCCCCAGCAGGGAACATAAAATTCCAGTGGGCCAAGGAAGGGAAAGGAAAAAAGTAATAGCACCCCGTCATTACAGTAGGTGGGGGGTAATATAAAAATAGGTTGTATTGTTTTTTTTATGATCTTTCCAACAAGTGGTCGGAAGAAATATTGCAAAGAAGGAAGTCTCGGGCGGTGTTTAAAAGTTTTAATCCAACAAAAATTGACACTACAATGAGGGATATTTATTTTGAACTTTTTACTTGTAAAAATTTTTTTTTAATATTGAGAAAAAATTGTAATTGCGCATTTGTTTACTTTGATGTATGACTTCGTAGATGCGACAACCTTTTGGGTTTTTTGTTTTAATGTTATTGAAAATGTTTGTAATTGTATAATATTATGTATGTATATATATGTTGTTGTATTGTTCCGTATTAAGATACGGTTCAGGGAAAAGCCGTTCAGGGCACTAACAAATAAAAGATGCGGGCCGGGTTTTAGGAACCCGATGCGGGATGGAAATGAAAAATTTATTGTGATTTACAAATGATATATAATGCATAAAAATTTGAAACTTATTGGTATTATGTAAATATAGATTTGACAAAGTAACTTTGAGAGTTTTTTTTTCCCTTGTGACAGACCCTGAAAATATTGTGCCAAACCGATATGTAGCCAACTCAAAACAGTGGAGCCCCAACCCCTTATTGAATGTTTATCCTGATGGGTTTGGGCTCCACCCAGGGAAAAACAAAAAAGGTTTAAGTTATCAATATTTAAGTTGGCAAATATAAGAAGTACAATTAAAAAATGAGAATATACCATTTTTATAAACAAATGTTAAGTTGGGCCCAGTTAATGGAGAAAATTTTTTTGTATTTGTCAGGTTTAAATTTAAAAAAATTGTTGAATATTAAATTTAATTCTACGATGAATAATGAAAATTTTTAAAAATTAAATATTGGGAAATTTAGAAGTTAAAATGAGGATTCAAGGTTAAAATTTTTAAAAAAACTTAAAAAAAAAGATTCAGAAATTAAATTTTGGACGTAATTTATTAAGGGCATTGAGAACCCTTAAATAAAAATTTTTTTTGAGGGGGTTGGGCATTCTCGCTTTTTCTTCTAAAAAATAACCCTACTTTTTTTGACGGCCAGATTAATGGCAAAACTTTTCCAACCCAACTAAGAGGAAAAAAGAAGCAACAAGCAAATAAGATATCCAAAAGGATAGAAAATTTTGTGAGAGAGGATGGCAATCTAAAAAAAGCAGTGTGGGGGCAGTTCGAACAAGGTTTTTAAGGCCTACCAAGAAAGACGGAAACGGCCACCCTCGATAATAAATTTTTTAAGGGGGAGCAATTTTCAGAGCACTATCTACCTCAATTTTCAGAATCGATGAGTCTTCAACGGGAGGAGGATTATATTCAAAAAGAAGTATAATATAGAAAGCGAGATTAAAAATAATTAATTATATTTTGATAAGTGAACTAATTGTGCTATCTGACTTAAATAACCATATTCTTTTTGGGCTATTCTCACTTAATATAAGTTTGTTCATTATATGTAAATTTGTTTAAAATTTTTAATAAAAGTTGTATTAAGAATTATAGAATGTCCATCCTTCCGATAATCCCACCCTCTAACTTGGGGGACCCACCACGTCATAGTTTTCGACAATTTGTCACACGGTAGAAAGGGAGTTGGCTGGGTCCTATTCGGCTTAAAAAAAGACAAAAAAATTTTGATGGTCAGAGGATTAATATAGAAACCGATCACAACCCCTAAAAAAAACCTATACAACCAATACTGCAAAGATGGGCTTCCAAGTCTAGAACCGTTTAATTTTAAACGGCTAAACCGGAAAACTGCATGGGAATGCCGAGGATTGGGATTTGAAAGCCTTTTTTAGCTTTTTAAATTATTCTTTTTTTGTGCGTGAATGTAGTTTGTGTTGTAGGTAAAAATGATTAAGGTGTTTGTTACCGAATCATTGAGCCTCTTGGAAAGCAAACTTAAGATATGATAAAAGGAATAACTGGTAAACCGAGGAGAATTGAGTGTTTTTTTTGGTTAAACCTGTGTGTATTTAAATTAATTGTTGCCCGAGAATGGTCTCACAGAATCAGGACCACTCGCAGAGTTGCCAGTAGTGGGGATACATTCCTAGTGCCCCATGAAATGACACTTGAAGGGGAGGCAGCTGTGACAGCCGATTTTTTTCCCCTATTTGCTAACAGATCCTTGCCCCTGCTCCACAGACGTTGCGAAAATCCAGGCATTTCCCCAATTGCTGGAAGGAATTTCGTAACGGATGGTCAGTTTCGAACCTTTTCCCAGGCCGCCCGGGACTGTCAAAAAGAGGCGCCTTAAATGTGCTTTTCCCTGATTCGGTGACGACTGCGCGTCTGAAAACGTATAAATGTGCACCCAGCCATCAGCAACCCCTATGTGAGAGAACAGGAAACGAGACCGATTGGCGCGGAAGAAGGAAAGAGATCACGGGAGCCGAACCGAAGCGGCAAAGAAAAAGGGAGGGGTTGAGTCCGACAAAGAGATCAGAAAAGGGATGATTAGGAGAGATAGAGAGGATAAAGGAGGGCGAGAGAGTCCGAATGGAGACTGATTTTAAGGGAGCCGTTTGAGTCCCTTGAGCAATAACGAGCACGCGAAGTACAGCGGTCTCCTAGCTTGGAAGATCAGGGGAAGGAGGAGGGGAAAGTGCACGGCAGTTGGAGCCAGCGAACTCACTCAGACTCGGTGGAATTACCAAAGGGGGAAAAACTTTTCTCACGATTTGAATAGGACTTTCTAGCGGGCGAAGTTTCACCTTTATTTTAGTGAGGGAAACTCGAAATCATTACGGACCCTTTTGCTATTGAACTGTAAAAGAATATAATAATTTTATTTTTTTGATGATTTTCATACTGAAATAAAAAATAACCAAGAGCTGTGTGAAATCATTACAATACGAATTTAGAAAGGGAGATCGAAATGATGATTTTAATAGTGGGGACCGCAGAAATAGGGGTTCGAGTGAGAATTTCAGTCCTGGCGATTGGAAGCAAAAGGGAAGATTGAATGTTTTGAAAGTTAATGAAGTTCAAAGTAATCAAAAGAACTCGGCAGTAGATATACCGATTAAACTTTTTGCGATATTTATATCTCCAGCGGAACTTCCATATGTTCCTATTTTATCAAATGAAACATTTTTTAAAGCGTTATGAGATACTGGAGAGGAGAAATCATTTATATCTCAGGAAATATATAAAAAATATTTTTTTTATAAGCAGGTAAAAAAATCGGTGCTCAGGTGATCACAGTACAGGGAGCGAAATGTCAAAATATAGAAATTGTAGAATTGAATATTCGATTTAGGGAGTTTGAAAAACCTTTGTTGTTTCATGTGTTGACAGATTTCGAATACCCATATATTCTTGCGGTAGATTTCATAAGTAGATCACACAAAGATTGTTTTAGACTTTGAACGAAAATCTTTAAAGATTTTCCGGCGCAAAAGATAAGGTGGTTAAACAATTAAAGAAATGTAGAAATTGGTTTTCAAACAAAGTTGGAGGGTAAGAAAACAGAAGTTTCAAAATTTGTTTATAAATTTTTAAGGATT
>BMAV01018014.1:4577-20749 GCA_019973955.1 Trichonephila inaurata madagascariensis | reverse complement strand
CCCGTCAAATAGTACACGAAAATAGAATTTTGAGATGACTTGGTGGTTCGATTTGTATTCGAGTTCTATTTCTATTCTGACTGTTTCTTATACGTGTTGAAGAATTCTTTAATTGTTCCATCCTCACAAATGTTCATACAGAAATTCTAAGTAAAACTAACATTTTCAAATCTTTGGTAATATTTTTTTTTTTTTTACTTTTGTCGACAATAACTCTTGAAGAACAGGGGAAAATTTACTAATAACCAATTAGCATGTATTTTTGCGAGTATCCCCTAACAACAATTGCTACCAAGAAATAAAACAAATCTTACAAATACATTCCAGGAAGGGACGTCTTAAGACTTCTTGAGGCCCTGGTCCCTTACACAAATGTAAGCCCTACCTATGACCCTTAAAAGTAGATAGTGTATAGCATACGTTGTCAAATACTTGTACAAATAGTGAACCGAAACAAATAAATGTTCATGACTTACAGTCGCACAAATCAGCTCGACCAACTTCCGCCTTTTGGCTGAATGAGTAATGAGGATGAATGGTGGTAGGCCTACACGTGGTTAAACACGGCGGTCATCACATGTAGCCAGTTGACATACTGTCCGAAATTCTCTGTTTTCCGGAGACTACTACCGGAAAAAACATCTCACCGGTGAAATTATTCGAATCATGACGTTTTTTTAGTCTGAATCGAGAACGAGAAGAGGCCCCCATTGTGATCAAAGCCCCGGGCCCATTTGGCCCATGCCTTAAGACGCTCCTGATACAAAGTAATGATTGGAAGAAGAGCTACAAAAATAGAACTAGTAGTTATATGGGCAAAACAGATTTTATAATGTAGCAACTTTATGAAATGATTTTTTCTTCTTTTCACTTCAATGTTGTTGATGTAACATATTTGAATATAATAAAATAAAGAAATCTGTTACACATTAAAAAGAACACAGTATTTTCATTGCTATTGATGGGAGGCCGAGAGTTCTGGTCCCTGAGATAAAATTTTAATTTTGCATCTGCCCTGTTTACAGGAAACAGGGATTAACTTAAAGAATGTGGGTTCGTTCCCAGTTCATTGCACTCTCTGGTGGACATGGTATTCTTACGCGGACTGTGAGTAGCCGTTGGGCAAATCAGAGTGGTGGATTGGAACAGTAATAAATTCGAAGCGGATTGTTTCGGAAGTAATGCGGTCAGCTTTAAAAGCACTTGCACGCTATTTCTCGGGGCTTTTTTTTCTCCTTTCCTTAGATTACTTGCCAGCACCACTCCGCTCTCCCAGGTCTCCTACTCCGCCTACCCCTCACTCAGATAAGTACCGTTTTTACTTAGATTTAAAATGTAAGTTTCAGTATGCCGTTAATCTAAATAAAATTGTGTTACCACTATACGATCAGACTTTAATTTTAGTTGAGTCATTTACTCTGGTTGTAATCCCATGATCTGTAAGAACCCAGGATCACTATCAAATTCTTACATCACACTCACAGCTTAATAAAATATAAACTTAAATTCAGTAAATTACTAGTACTTGTTGAATTTTGAAATATTTCCTTATTCATAATTTAAGTGTATGTCAAATAAAAACTCTGGGATCTCACTAAAATTGAGTGAAATGGGACCAATACATGTTAATTGTGGCATGTTAAATTAGAGTGAGTCAATACTTCATCCGAATTCATTCAATTTTATAGATTAATCGTGTCGAGCACACTGCATTATTTGGTTACACTTTCGAAAAGTTCAGATTTTTACAGAATTCATGTAGATCTAATTTTTAAAATATCTATTAATATGAAAGAAAAAAAAGATAGGTGAAGTCGAAATTGTTAGCAAAATTAACCGAATGTAAAATATTTTTGTACACGTATTGCAAAACAGATTAAAAAAAAAGCCAATTTTCGCTAAGAAAAAAATGAGTTACGGACTAACCTGAACTAACTGAAAATGAGTTCAATGCAAAAATAAACTGCTAGCTACACAAAATCCAACACCCTGAAGGACGCATGCAAACCATGTGAAATTTGCATCATGCGTTGGCGGCTATAAAATATGTAAATCATTAGCATTATAGCGCAGATTCACATCACGGGCTACCGTAGCGCTACCCGCAAGTGCTATATAATGGAAGAACAAATTGGTGATTTGAAGCACGGCAATTATTTTTTTAGTGCAGTTTCTTTTCATTCTCTTTTTTTTACGTTAGCTGTTTACCTATGCCTCATAGAAGGCATCAAGGGTCTTTTGACTAAGTTTCTGAATTCGACCGAAGAAGAATATTAGCTTATAGGGATTGCGGTTTATCCTTCAGAGAAATCGGTCAGCGTGTTGGACGAAACCAAGCAACTGCAAATGCAGTTCTTTCAACGCTGGATGCAGGAGGAAACGACGAAACGAAAAGGGCCGATCGCATCACCCGCATTGCCCCACTGTCCGTAATGACAGACGAATTGTGCACAGGGCAGTGATGGATCATGCAGCCACATCACGAACCACTGCCCAACAGATTCAGACTGTTACGCATCATTCGGTGTCCGCTCGTACTATTCGACACGTTTGCAACAGAGTGGAATGTCTACAAGGAGTTCGTTGTTTGGTTTACCCTTGACTGGAAACCACAAGCATTTACGCTGCCAATGGTGCGATGAATGGCGGACATGAACTACGAAATGGAACGATATTGTGTTTACTGACGAATTCCTCTTCTCCTGCAAAATTACGACGCACGGACTCGAGTTTGGAGACATCGTGGTGAGAGGCTGCTGAAGTGTTGCGTTATGCATCACCACACTGGTTCTGTAACTGATATCAAGACTTGGGGTGGTATTGTAATTCACTGCCACACCCAACTAAGCATTGCCGGTACACTGAACAGCCAGCGCTACATGTCTGAGGTATTGGAGCCCGTGGTCCTTCCATACATTCAGCGCTTGCCATCAGCCATATTCCAGCTCGATAATGCTCGACCTCACGTGGCATGCATGTTCAAGTGTTCTTCTGTACTCATCAGATTGAATTGCTTCTTTGGCCTGCTTGTTCTCCCAATCTACTTCCAATCGAAAATGTGTAGTCCATGCTTGCACAACGACTGTCCTGGTGTACACCACCCGCTGTTACACCAGATAAACTTTTGCAATGTGTAGAAGCCGAATGGACTGCTGTATCCCAAGGATACATCCAAAGCCTTTTTGATTCTATTTCGAGGCGTGTGGCAGTGGTTATGTCCAGAAATGGTGGCTGCACTGCTGATCTTGTCATCATCCACATTTTAATCCTTTGATATTTGTACAACATGTTAACTGCCAAATAAATTTTGCAGTCATATCTCTGGTCCTTCTTGGTATTGCATTTCGTGTGGCCAGAAGTGTATAAGGTTTTGTAAAATGTTTTCTGAATATGATAATATGTTTTCTGCTTCATAATTTGAAAATATTTATTCAGTTATTTATCACAGTTCAAAATTGTGAATGTCTAAAAAAAAGCAATTAATTATTCAAATTAAATTCAAGCTCATTTGATAAATCTTTGGTCAAAGATATTTAGATCTTTTTCTCTAATGTTATTAAAAGCTCGAGATAATTGTTAATTAAATTAGGTTGGGGAAAAGGAAATCTATTATTTTTTTCGGTATAGTTGTAGTGTCTCGAATATGTATGAAATTCACCGAATCTCAGTATGCAAAATATATATATATACTATATACTGAGAGATATGAATCTGATTCGGTGATTTTACAGCCACCAACTAATTTCTGAGAATCCCTATGCTTGCGTGTCATTCACATGTTCACCCAGTGGCGTAACGTACACCCCAGCATTGCGAGAAGCCAAGGGTTCTAGGGGGCCCAAAACTTGACTTTACAGGGAGGAGCCCTAATATTCTCCATTACGCCTCTGTGTTCATCTTCATCGTAAAAGCATTTCTATCGTGTTGAGTTTTAATTTTTTGAGTCTTTTGTTGCTTACACAATTATTAAAATAACTTTTCTCGTTTGACTATGGGTTCAAAGAAACGAGATTGCATATATTAGAGGTTGGGGAAAAAGAAATCCATTATTTTGTTCGGTAGATGGCTGTAGTGTTGATATCTCGTGAAGTATCAATCAAACAATTTCAAATTTATGCTCGTTGTCAAGGTGACATTTCGCACTAAAAAATTCTTTTGCTGCTTTTTGTTTGGTTCATTCAGTTGTGAGTTACAGGTTGTTAAAAATGGAAGTCAACAAAGAGAAAATTCAGTTCATTTTACAGATTCTTTTTGATAAAGGCGAAAATGCAAGCCAGATGGCTGAAATTGTGAATGGTGTTTATGGTGCCGATACTGTAACAGCTAATTACGTGCAATTTTGGTTTCGTTGATTCCGTTCAGGCATTTTTGATGTTGTTAATTATAATTAAATTATTCTATTGTCATCCAAAATAATCATGTATATAAAATTTCAGCTCAATTGAGAGGCCTTAAAATGTATTTTATTAACGATTGAAAATTCCACCAAGGTATAAATAAATAAATAAATGTATAGAGAGTGTGTGCTAATAGTGTAGGAATTGAATAAAATACATGTGAAAGAGTAAAAAATAATTAAGGTTTCTTTAGAATTATATTATCTTCCCTCCCTTAATTTCTGTCAATAATTTTATGCTTATTTTAAGAATTCATTGGAAGGGCTTCCATACGGTGGCTTAGAGGTAGTTTGCCAGCCCAAGGTTGCGGGCTCGATCCAGGTTGGAGTCTGTAGATTATCTGGATGCGAAAATCATAGGCACGCACGTCAAATGATTATGTGGGATTTAAAAGATCCCTCGATTATCAATTTGGCTCTAGGCAAAATTAAATCACGGCAATATTTAGCATCCGATGAAAGCTTGAATTAAAATTAATTCAAGCGTCGAAATTTGGTTGTGAATGTCACCACTAGATGGAGTACCATGAAATGGCTATCACATTTGGAGACTTGCCGTGTCTGCAAAGGCTTGGTTGTCAATATGAAAACTATTTTGAAAAAACGATTTTTAGAAAATTACATATCATCAAATGTTAGAGTAAAAATGTTTAAAAAATCATGAATTTTTTATTATTTTGTGCTCTTTTGATAGAGATTTATTCCTTTTATATCTATGGGAAATACTATAAGTTTTAGAGAGAAAGTAAAATTTCTATATAGAATTCTGTAGGATTAACAGCCACTGTTACAGACATTAGTGGGAGCATCTGTAGATCATCCCATAGGTAAACATACTATTCGTCTATGGCAGGAGTGGGCGGACTTTACCAGGGGCTGGGCTACTTCTAATGTTTTTAACCCTTTCGTGACGGGCAGTGCAGATATGCATTCTTCACGGACGCATCTCAGGGACGGGCAGTTCAATTGTGCTTTTTACAAAGATGCTGTGGAGGGATGGACAGTGTTCAAATGTGCATTTTCAGCTGGAACGTTTTTTAATGACCCCTAGATGGCACTCTATGTCCATTATATAGAAATCGAACGTAGCTAGAGTAACCTGGCCTTCACACAGTTAGTTTATATTCTGCTTGGATTCAATATTTTCCACATCAGCTGAGTAGGGGGGGAGGGGTAATTGAAAGGTCAACAGAGCTCGGCTCATAAACTTTCCTTTTGAGATGAAACATTCGCGCTTCTTATAACTCATCGAATACTTTTTTCTTATTTTTTTTACTACAGTGTGCGGTGTTTTAGCGTCAGTTCTGCATAAGATTTTGTTGTTTTCGGATATATTTCACGTACTTTTCTTATTTCAAAAACCTTGACTCCAGGTTATTATTTGCTTGTTTCGAAGGCACTTTCCTAACCTTAATATGAACAAAAAGGGTGAAAAAAGCCAAAGTGTATAGTCACAAACCGTGTGTAAATAAATAAATAAATAAAAAAACGTAACAATCATTTTCTGCTTGCAAATCATACAATATAGGACTTCGCGTTTCTCTATGCTTCGAGATTTTCCACACTCAAACTTCATTTTAATTTTGCTATTTCTTTTTGTAAATAATCTTTGTCGTAATTTTTTTTATTAATTTGAAAGTGTATTAATGTGTTTTGTCAATGAAAGTTTTGGAAAAAAATGAATAGTGCTTACGAAATTTATTTCCCAAGGTAAGTCGTATTTTTTTTTATATCATTTCATATAAGTTAAAGTAAAAACGTTATTACATTCTACTTTTAATGTAACTGACAACTTGTGTTATAATCTAAAGGGGTATCAAAAATTACAACGTTAGGACTGAAATTTTATTATTTATGCGTTTTTTTCTTAAGTTAGGCTTGGCGACAAAAACGCCCCATCCTGAAGGGAGTACTCTTTACGCATTCACCCCGTCCCTAGTGAGCGGCTCGCAGAAAATCACCCCGTCCTGAAAGGGTTAAGGTATTGCAGTCCACCCAGTGACGTAGGTTTGGCTATTCTGTCTTAAAATTGTATGTTTTCTTTTTTTTAATACTTCTTTTCGACATTGTACCCTGTGACGGGGCTTCATCGCGTTCTTCGTATTAATCCTCTTGGGGAATCTTTGGGGTCAAAATGGCGTCATTTCATATCCAACCCTCTCAAGAAGAAACTGCCATATGCAGATTAGTTAATAGATATATAATGGAGCTTTAGTATTCGCGTGGGAAAATGGTAGAATAGAAGAAGGAGACAGAAAGCTGAGGTGCTGAACGCCGTGAGCTATTGGCAAGATACTAAATATAGAAGTGAAATTATAGAACGGGCTTTAGCGTGTTAAGGAATCTTAGGTAGATAAAGATTCTTAAGATAGCTTCTCATAAAGATAGTGATTAGGATTCCATGCGCTATTTACTTAGAATTTAGAAATACGTTGTATCACTCCTGATTGAATCCCTATAGTAAGACTTCTGTTGTGTTGAGCAATATATTCAAACAATAATAAATTAGATTTATTATGGTGAATTTGGGTGATCAATTATTTTCTACTCCAATTCTATGTCGCGTAGATGAAGAGATGGTACTCCCGGGTCGGAGGTATCACAATGGCCCCCAACTAATTTTTCCCAAGGGCAGTTTAATTTCCTTGACCCCGAGATAGGAGTAGGATCAGGATTTAGGGTTTTGCCTGAACTTTTTTTTTCTGGGTCGGAAAACGTTGAAGAATTTTTGGAAGGCATTGAAAATAATGTCCGGTTCTATGAGATACCCAGCAATTTGGCGTGTGCAAATTTGAAGGGTCATTTCAGAGGAAGAGCTAAAGATTTTTTCGAAATATTTGGTTATGCTTTAGTGAAGGGGACGGCCACAGACTTAGCACAATCAAAGGGGGAATTAACGGAAAATTTCCTTGTAATTCGGATTAAGACGGAATTAGAAGTGAAGTTCTATTACTCATACAAGAATAGGGGACATGCACCATCCGACTTTATTTATGATTTACTCAAGATTTATAAGAAGCTGGGACTAAATATGTCTAAACAGGGGTTGGTTGATCATATATTGTCTCGACTCGAACCTCAGGTGCAAGATTATGTTTAGGTTAGAAACCCCACAGCTAGAGCTCAGTTGTTACAGGTGATCTCAAAATCTGAAGAAAGGTATTCGTTCAGGGAAACTCAGGGTTCGAGAACAAATTATAATAGGGAAAGACGAGACTGGGAAGTGCGTCGGATGTCTACCGGCGATCGTAGAAATAGAAATTAGAAGGAATACAGAAGTTTTGGATAGTAAAACGATAGGAGAGACAATTATAGAAGTACATACGGGAATGGACCTCAGAGGAACCATGAATTCGAGAACAGGAATCGGTTTGACAAGGATAGTCGTGGATTCGACAGTAGTAAAGGACGCTATCAGTCCAGAAATAGGGGTCTGAGTGAGAATTTTAATCGACCCCGGGGGGGGGGCCCGAAGACATGGTGGTCGTTTAAATTCTCTGAGGGTTCGAGTTGATCAGGATGATCAATCGCAAAATGTCAGGAATTCTCCTATTAGACTTTCAGCTATATGCATGTCTCCAGTAGATATTCCGTATGTATCTATTCTTTTGAATGAAACATTTGCAAAAGCGCTGTGGAATACTGGGGCAGAAAAATCATTTATATCGGAAGAGGTTTATAAAGAATATTTTTTTTATAAACCATTTAGAAAATCTCGAGCCGAAGTGGTGACAGCGCAAGGTGCCGAATGTGGAAATAGAGGGATAGTTGAATTGCAAATCAGAATACGGGAATTTATAAGAAACTGGCAATTTCGCATGTTGGCGGATTTGGAATATCCTTGTATTGTAGGGGTTGACTTTATTAGGGGATCAAAAATTGTTCTGGATTTTGATAGAAAATCATTAGCGATTAAGGATTCGCAAATTGAAGAAATTCAGGTACATGAGAGGAATTTAGGCATTGATCTCTCAAAAATGAAGTTAAATGTAGAGGCAGAGATGTATCATTTGGAAACCCAGTTGAGAGTATAGTGGGGGAAAATGTTGCGTGTGCAGTATTAGAGATTTGGTACTTTCGTCCCGGGAGCAATGTATCGAGGAGCATCGAAAGGACACTGAGTTAGGTCATATATAAAGATACCTTGAGAACCCCGAGGTCAGCTCGATTAATGCGACAATCATTGAGAACTGGTCTCGCGATTTTCAAATTGTAGAAGGCTTGTTATTTTATGCGAAATACACAACCACTCTTGGAGAACTGAGAGTGTATATTCCGCAATCATTACGAGGTGAAATAATGTGCGAATTTCATGACAAACCCATAGCAGGTCACTTAGGAAAGAAAAAAACGTATTTCGAACTCCGTGATGTTTGTTATTTTCCCTATATGAGAAAAACCGTTAATCAACATGTGTTGACAAGCAATGTATGCCAGATGAATAATTATAAAAACGCGTTACCAGCTGGTCATTTAATACCGATAGTAACTAGTTATCTGAATGAGATAGTGACATTAGATTTGTTAGATCCCTACCCAGGGTCGCGAACAAAAAGAAATCACTATATATTTTAGTAATCACTCATCACTTCTCGAAATGCTTTGAAGTGATACCCCTCAAAAAGGCTTAAACCAAAATAGTTGCGGATATCTTATTTGAGAATTATATATCGCGTTATGGAGCTCATATAAAAATGATAAGTGACAACGGTCCCCAATTCATATCCGAAATTTTTGAACATTTAAGTAATCGATTAGGTATACAGCATGACAAAATAGTTGTATATTGATCTCAGTCGAATAAAACGGAAAGAGTGAATTGGGTTTTTTACAAATGATTGCAAATTTTATAAATGATAATTATGAGACTTGGGAACAATTCTTAAGAGAGTTTGCGTATGCCTTGCGAACTGTAGTTTTATGAGACCACAGGGAAGACCCCAGCATAGTTATTTTTGGGTAGAAAACGTATTACCCCGTTTCAAAAATTAGTGATGGTGTCCGATGGAGCAGAATCTGCGGTGGACAATATTGAAAAATTATTTGAGGAGGCTACACAAAATACTAGAGTTCAACATAAAAAATGGGCGAAATATTACAATAGAAGGAGGCGCGATGTTAACATTAAGGTAATCCCATAAGCTCGGCAATGAAGAAAGTGGTCGCGAAATTCAAACCAAAGTTTGAAATTCCCTACAGTCTTGAGTGTGCAAAATAGTAATGTGGTAATTTGGAGGGCAGGTAGAAGAAAAACAGTTAGTATAGATCACAAATGCGAATTTACCATCAAAGAAAAAGTAACGAGGGAGTGATAGATGCTGAAAGTTCAGTTAGTAGCGGATCGGATTATCAATCGAGTAGTTTCGAGGAGAATAGACCTAGATTAGATCAGTCGCAAGGTTTTCGGAGTAGTGAGTCTGTGTTGAACGATGGGGTGAGCAGGGGAAAAAGACAAGTCTTACCGGGAATCAGGGTGGCAGCCGTGAGCAAAAAGTGAATAAGCGCAAAAGAAGCAGAGGCTCGAAGGAATCGTTAGTAAGACTTTATAATAAACATAAAAAACAAGGCAGGAGGTGACGAGATATAAGAGGAGTAACCTTTCATCACCGTCCGAGGGACCGCAAAGGAAGAGGAATAGAAGACCGAAAAGGGAGATGAACAAGAGAAAACTACCGTCCTCAGCTAATTCGTATTGGACATTAAACAAAAAACTTCGAGAATCCAAAGAGTCGCTTCAGCAACGGGAAATAGGCCCGTATCACCAACGTCCAAGAAATGAAGTTACCAAGGAAGCTGGTTCCAGATAATCAAGAGGGGACATAGATGCCCAAGGGGAACCAGTCTGGTCCAGAGGAGAACGATTTCGGAAGCCCAGCTCGTACAGAGTCGACAATCCAAACAGGAGTCCAAACACCAGGGGCAACGAAAGCCGGAGCAGAGTAGCCGATGTACGGACGATCCAGCCGTCAGAGTCTTAGACAAAGTCGACAATCCAGACAGCAAGATCGCCAGGAGACGAATGGAAAGCCAGCGAGTAGAAAGACCGCATCGCTTGAAGTTCTCATTGGAGATGTCAACGACAGAAGAAATCATTAGTTTGGTTGTATTGTTTGATTATTTTTTACTGTGACAGGCAATCAGGTGAATTTTTTTGCAAGAATCAAGTCTGGTTTTGTTGAAGTTAGAGGTTGGGAAAAAAGAAATCCATTATTTTTGAATGAAATTCATAACTTTATTTAACATATTTCGGATTGTCCGATTTGGGATAAATATGTACCGTTTTGTTGTATAATTTGTTGCCATATTAATAGTAGCTTCATATTGCCTCTCTTATCGAAGTCTTGGCCTTTATTGGCGAAAAACTCTAGTAATCGATTTTCACAATCTTCTATTGATCTCAAGTTCTTATCACTCTGGAAGTTTTGCGATGCGAGAAAAAGGTGGTAATCGTTTGTAGCCAGTTTGTAGTTCTTTTCCGAATCATGATGGAAAACACTGTTACACTGTTTTCTAAATTTAAGAACACAAATGGCCTAAACTGCAGACTCCACCATTTTGACTGACTAGTCCCATGACAAGGACATTATCGCCTACGTCACTGTGCGTCGATTGATATATCAATCGAAAGATAATATTGCAAAGAATATAAGTAAATAAAACTAAAAAATGATATTTAGGCCATTTTGTTTGGGTCCGTCACGTCAGAAGCCCGGCGCTGCCTGGCATGGACGAGGAGAGAGGGGAGGTAAAAGGGAGTGGTAACAAGCGAAAACAGAGCTCTACAAATGCTGTCTTATTTATTTCTTCATTTCACTAAAATAGTACGGGGATTTGATCAAAACACTTACTTACATCAGGCAAATAACCTCAAAGAGGCGTTATTTTAACATCTTTCGTGAATTGATCATCTCATTTAGGGATTTAATTAAAGCCCTAATTACATCATTTTCCTGCAACATGTCTACCTTACGGTTCGCTGAGGTGATGATGCCTGTCTTTGTCTGTTTCTGTTTTACAGCACCTGGAATGTGCATACTTCTTTATGAATCACCCTGTATTATATACGTGCACTTTTAAATCAGATAATTTTCTTTATCTATGTGCGTTTTTATTATTGAAGAATACGTACATTTTAACTGAAAGTTTCTGTAAAAAGCAAAAATTGGCAACAACGAAGCGCTTGCAATGATTGGCTGAAAACATATGATTGCCTTTATCATATGACAGTGACGTCACTTACAGTTATGAACTGATTGGCTATAATCAAGTGATTGCCAATATCATGTGACTATGACGGCACATGAATTTAGTCCATTGGTTAGAAGAAAAATTATGAAATTTTGGCGCAGGTTAACTTAATTTGGTCTTGTAGCAGTAAAATCAATCATTTCAAATTAAAGTAAAGTACAAGGATAGATTTTATGTATTGAAAACATATTTGTAAATATCTATATAAAGCAAAAAAAGAACAAATAGTCACAATCAATGCTATTTTTCCTCGAATTGATTTTGAATTTAAATAAAAAGAAATTAAGTTAACAAAAGTATTGATGTGAGAGAAACAGAAAAACATCAATACAGAGAGTTAGGCTTTTTGCTGGGAAACGGAATGGATCAATACGATTTTCGTAAAATGCTTTTCATGTGTGTAATCTATCAAAATACAATAAAATACTTAATAACAACACAAAATCCATAACACTATCATTACCTTGAGAGAAATAATTTATCAACTGGCACTTTTTTTTCTTCTAAATTTGATTGATTGTTAATAGAATGTTGTTATAAGAAATGACGCTCAAAAGGAACAGAAAAATAATGAGAACAATTTCTCGCATAATTTTCGATTCTCTTTCTCATTTTGAAAAAGCTATAAACATAAATGTTACTTGATAGACTGCTCTGCTCGATGGATTGCTTTCAACTTTTTCTCGTCATATTTATACTCAGTAATCTTTATCTCGGCATTGTTCATTTTTAATTATATATTCTAATGATTTATGATTTTGCACATTTATTTTATCGTACATTGAGATGAATAGGCTTTGATAATGTGATGTGCTCAATTCATGTGAAAACTCATAATCGTTTGTGATAGCATCGTTTAAAAAGTTTTTTCAGGAGAAAAAGAAAACTATAGCTTCTTACTGCCGCTTTTAAAAAATTGCATTTGTACTAATGGAATTTTAAAAACTATCTCCCAACTAAAATATCAAGGATATATCTGATTACTATAACTACGAGGAATGGAAAGGAATAATACACATTTTTTTATACCAGTGCGTGTGGAAAATGAAGATATTTTTCTGTGCATTACTTATTATCAATGATATGCAAAAAGTCACAAAATTCATCCGTTATATTAAAGAAGCCTATTAGTTTTATAGCCGTTATTGAAAAATTCTTTTTATGTTTACTTACTGAGCTTCATGTTGAAGAATTTAAAAAAACATATTTCATTATTATATTTTATTTTTTATTTTCTCTTTGATCACACAGTGGATTGTATATTATATAACTGAACAATATTTCATAGCATTTTCAAAAATAAATTTAAAGTGTATTAAAAATTATATTTGAGAAAATATATAAGTGAATGTACATCATTTAGAGGAAAAAAGTATTTCAAGTAATCAAGTTTCGAAGCTTTTAAATATTTTTAAACGATGTATATAAAATTAATATATATATATATATATATAACTCCTATCTTCCTTCAATTGGAATTAATATTATTTTAAAGTCTTTGGAAACACAGAAATAAAATTTTTTATTATTACAGTACTGTTATCAACATTATCAACTTCCAATAGTTCTAATAATAACAAATACTCGAATAGAACTCGCCATTGACCTCTGATATTCGTTCCTAATCAAAAATATTCTGAAATTAAAGATTTTGTTCTCGAATTATCTTAGTATAATAAGAAGTCACGGATCACATTATGATAATTCCATCAGAATTTACGATTTTTTTCAAATCTTTTTATTTCGCAGGAGTGATTTTTTCTTTTAAGAAGGCGAATACGATAAAAACAAGGACGCTTGAAAAATTGACGAAATCGTTGCTGGAAATAATTTTCACTTTGCTTATAATATTTGCCATCTCAATGAGCATACTTTCTGGTCCTAGCGCCACAATGAGTTTTCAGATAACAGTAAGTATCGTTAATTCTATACTTCTTCTTTTAAGAGTCACCCTTATTATGAACAAAACTCAGATAATGAAAACTTTGTCAAAACTCCATGTCTTTTCAATTAGATACCAATCCGTAATGCGAGCTCCTTTACGGAAATATGCTTTCGGGGTTTGCGGAATATGTATTATAATTCCCTTACTTATTTTTCTAACTTCCGCCCTATTTTCATACATGTATATAGAAAGATTACCACATGTGCAAAAATACTTTATTCAAAGTTCTAAGACTCATGGCACATTTCTGGCTATAATCATATTCAATGTATGCCAACTGTCGTATGTGATACATTTTTGTATGCTTCCTGGTCTATTGTTGTCTTTCATCGGTTTCATATACTTATTTTATGTAAAAACTTTTCAGCATCACCTTTCGGCAATACGTTTAACATTACTCGAGGACTTTTCGAAAGAAAACATACATAAAGCATTGGTTATACTTAAAATGGCGAAGAAAACTCACAACTCTATTGAAACGACTGTGTCTTTCTTTGCATTCTTGGCTTACGTGCTCACTTTTGCAAACATTCTACAACTAGTGTGTCTTTTTATTTCGAACTTTTTGAATGAAGATAAGAGCACACAAAGTGGTTATTCTTTAATAGTTTTCGTTTGGACTGTAATTTGGTTCATTTGGTTAACTACCTGTGGATCTCAAGTAACCGCGCTGGAACTTTTTATTAAGAATATGAACCAAGAAGTTATTTCCGAAAATTTTGACAAGGATCCAGAAAGACTTAAAGAGTTCGAGTACATGAGCCTTTTCAACTCGTGTTCTAATTTCGAGATGAGATTCACTGGTTATGGAATGTTCACGGTTGACAAGAAATTGTTTCTAACAGTTACAAGTATCATCATTTCGTATGGAGTACTGTTTGCATCAAAGCTAGTGTGAATATAAATTATGTGAAAACGTATCTGGCCTTATTTTATCCAGTCAATTCTCACTATTATATGCATTGGAATTAAAAAAAAATAACGAAATACGAAGGACGAGGAGTCATGTTTTTAAGGTATCCGACTACGTTCGGAACCGTGATTTAAAAAAAAAAACGAATAAATGGATAATTTTTATGATATTTACTGTCACTTAGATTAGAAATTGTATATAAAACTGTTTTAAAAATACTATTACAATAAAAAATTATTTAAGTACACTATTTCGGCAAAAAATTAACTTAGAATAAACTTTTTTCAAAATGTTCTCCTTTTGTGAAAAATGCTTCTATTATAATATTTTGCCTGTATATAGCTCAGACCGTTGTACAAAGGCTCAACTAGAATTTTTGAAATATAAACCTTAGAAGTGGGTTTATCCGTGTTTTACGACAACAGAGGAGAGAAATTTTAACAAAAAAAAACCGCCGATAATTATTTTAAATGATTGTAACTCTAAAAATAATGTGAATTTTTCAAAAATAACAGTTCAGCCTCTGTAAAGAGGTCTAAGCTATATACAGGCAAAATATTATTATAATAGAAGCATTTTTCACGAAAGGAGGACATTTTGAAAAAATGTTATTCTAAGTTAATTTTTATCCGAAATATTGTATTTAAATAACTTTATTTGTCAAAATGTCCTTAAAACAATTTTATACATGTATTCTAATCTAAGTGACACTAAATATCATGAAAATTATCCATTTATTCGCCTTTTTAAAATCTCGGTTCCGAACGTAGTCGGATACCTTAAAGGGAAGATGATACATCAAGTGATAAAAAAACCCGTGTGTGTCGGCTCTGACGCAAGACTGCAGTTTACTCCTTAAGTACGGTTGTTTTTAATTATATTGTAATCAAACATGGTAAATAAACACATCATATATAATACTAAAACCATGCATGTATTTTCTTTATTATCTTGACATTTTTCATATTGTCTCGGTAAAATAATATATATATATATGTGTGTGTGTGTGTGTGTGTGTGTGTATAATATACATCAATTCTGTTACATAAATATATGTTACTCATTGTACATGTGTATATTGTTAAGAAGGTTGATTTACTTCACTATTAATATCAACGGGAGTAATTATTATACATTCTCTCTCTATTATTAATTACTCTGACAGGAAGCTTGTGTAAGACTTGGTAACTAAAGTATGATAGTGAACGTCTCGGTAGATACGTGATTTACGAATAGTGAAAACATCTCATCAATGGTTGTACCACATCTAGTCATCCCCAGTACTTTACTAGAAACAAAATCCAAATTAAGCTCTTATTTAAGAATTGTATTAATCCCAATCCTTCATCTTTATCGAAATCAATATTAAAATCGCCACCAAGTATGATACACTAGTACATGAAACTGTTTCCACAGTAGCTTAGAACCACACCTTTTGTATATGATAATCATGTCTCGTGGATATAATCTATAATGTCAGGAAGAGTTTGATTAACAGAAATATAAACTGGGACCCCAACAATGGGTTTACCGTTAGGAAAAGTGCATCTCGTGGCATATATATCTCCCTAATTAGATTTAGTTTGATTAACGTACTGGTGTTCCTTCTTACAAAATCATCATGATTGGCAAAAAACTTATGTTGCGAATTGCGCACGTTTTGATAGACG
>BMAV01018013.1:0-34182 GCA_019973955.1 Trichonephila inaurata madagascariensis | reverse complement strand
AAAATTAAATAATTCAAATTTTTTTATATTTTTAAAAGGGGTGGGGCTTAAAAGAAAAGTGTAAAATGTTTAAAATGAAATTTAATATTAATAATTATAAGCGTATGAAAAAAAAAACATTTCATAAAATTTTAAATTTAAAAGTTTTATGTTACGTATTTATTTTCTAAAATGGTAGTTTTTAAGTACTAGCAATAAGTTGATTTATAAAATTAAATTTTCCTTTAAAAAAACTGTAATTTTTTTATAAAATGAATAATAAATTATTTTTTTCAAAAATAAAATTTACATTTTAATTTTTTTTATATTTCAATATTTTATAAATATTTTGAAATCAAATATTCTTAAATTAGTAGGGTTTAGAACTATGATACATTTTTAGTCCTGAAAAGGGTTTTATACATCAAAGGCTTTTATTTTAGAAAATAGCGTGCGCAACCCAAAAAATTATAATATTTATTACAAATTATTTCTTTTTTATATCAAAATTTTTTTAAAATTATGATTATATTTCACGTTTTGTATTTTTTTGAAACCATAATTCAAATAAATGAAAATTTCGATTTATTTAATTTAAATATAAAAAATTATACCTTTTTAAAAAAATGTTTTATATTTTCACCCCCACAGACAAAAAAAACCCCTTTCCCTCAGTTTTAGACTAGTTCAAAAGAATTTGATAAAATTTTCCCCTTAAAATGTACCCTAAAAAATATTGTTTTATGGGCATACAGAAATTAATACAAAAAAAAAATTTAAAAAAACCGTTTTTGGAATTACATTTTTAATATTATTTTTAAAAAAAAAATAAATTAAAAATTGTTTTTTGAATAAAAATTGAATAATTTCTTTTGATCCTTCAAAATATCACATCTAAAAAAGGGCCTACAATGTTTTTCTTTTTTTTTTATATTGACATATTGTCTCAAGAAAACAAATCAATATAAAAAATTTTGAGAGAAAGGAAAAATTGTTAATTTTTTAAAAAATAAAAAAAAATTCATAAAAAGTTGTTAGCTTTTTTTATAAAACTTATAACTAGCAATGAAAAAAGTTTTTTTTTTTTTATTTTTAAAACCAACTAATTAAATTCATACATTTGGGGTTTCGAAAAGTTTAAAAAAATTTTCTGTTTTTTTTAATTTTAAAGGGGGTTTAAATTTCAAAATTCTAGACAAAATGAAAAAAAAAGTCAATAATACTTTATCAGCACATTCTGTATGAAGATATTAAAAGTTTTATTGGGAAAAAGGAATTTTTTTTATTTTTTCAAATTTTCTTTTATGGGACGAACATTTATATGTATAAAAGATCATACATTTTAAATGGGGTTTCCCCCCCCCCTTTTTAGTCAGGGGGGGGAAATAAATCATGATATACGTTTTCACTAATTTTTACACACAAATAAAGCTAAATTTGAAAAAAAACGTGTTTTGAGCTTCGTGGGAAAATTAATTGATGTATTTCTTTTTTCTAGAACATCCCCAAAGGAAAAAATGTATTTGAATCCTCTTTTTCAAAAAAAAGTTATATTTAATGTTTTTTTATAAATATGAAATCAAACAATGTTTGTAAAACCCATTTTTCCCTTTTTTTTAAATTCAGTAAAAATTACCCAAAAAACTGTGCAGAAAATACATAGTCTTAGGTCGATTTAAATAATTTGGGGCTCATTGATGTTTCAAAAAATTACATTTTCAAATATGATTTGCTTGAGCGGTCAAACATGGTTAGCACTTCAAGGCATTCTAAAACTTCCTTAAGTAGTTATAGCTGTAACATTAATTTTAATATTTAAATTTTTTTAAAGGGGCTGTAAATATAAAAAAATAAAAAATAAGATTTTTTCTAGCTTTTATTTCTTCAAAAAATTTTTTTTTCTTATCTCCTCTGGGATATTAAAAAATGTTAAATTAAAGTTAAAAATAGGTAGGACATAGGAAGGATATATATCGGATACTTGAGAACTAAGTACAGTAAAAATTTATAATTAAAGTGCAAGTATTACAGACATATTTTATAACAAAACCGTTTTTAAAATGTATTGAGAAATACACTGAAGTGCCACTGAATTAGGGATATCAAGGGCTATGCAAATTGTGTAGTGTTGCGTATCACTTATGCACAAGTAAAGGTGCTGTGGTAGCTGTATATATAACGCGTACTGTGGTTGTTCTGAATTAGTTGCTGGAATTGCCACTATGGGTAAGCTGCTTGATTAAGATGGGTTACATTTCAGACAGTGTTACTCCTTGTTCTTTACACAAGGTTTATACTTATTGTATTATAAACAGATTTACCAAAGGAAATTTTTCTTTAAAAAGTTTATAAAATGAATGTGACTTACTCTTTTCTAAGGATATAATTTTACAATTTCCAAATTATGCTTAAACGATACTCATATTTTATGCTTTAACCCATACTTGATTAAAAATGATATGACTTCATTGAGATTATATATATATATATATATATATATATATATATATATATATGTTTAAGATTCTTAAAATAGCATGTAGCAAATACTTTTTAAATAAGATAATAAAATATGATAAATATATTTCTATTATTGAATTAGTATTAAAAGAAATTATATTTTCCATAAAAACGCTTATTATCAAAAAATTTAAAAGGCTTACCACAGGGGGCCAGCTAGCAACTTCTTAGCAAATATCTACTTGCATTGTTATGAAAATGAAAGTATTAGTTATGTATCTTGTTACTTTTTCAAATACATAGATGATTTAACTATGTTTAGTAATATAGTAGACTTTGTTCCTAACCTTATGTACCCCCACTATTTAAAAATTAGTCAAAAACTAATTATAATAATGAGTCAACTAACTTTTTGGACCTTCAATTAAGGTTAAGAATAATTTGCTATTAAATAATATTTTTGATAAAAAAAGACTCATTTGATTTTTTAAAATTATAAAAATGCCTTTTGGGGTAGTAACCTACACCTATCAATATTTATAAAATATTATCTTAAATTTTATAAAAAGAAACAATAATTTAGTTACTGATAACATTTTAAAACAAAGAAATTTTTTGTAAATTTTTTTGCAATAATTGTTTAGAATACAATTATCCAAGTAAATTTATTTATAAATATATTTCATTTTTTTAAATATATTTTTATCTTTTTCATCATTTTATTTAAAATTCCTTTTTTAGTTTATTTAAAAAAAAAAAAATCGCCTTTTTTAAATTCTGTATATCGATTAGTATATAATCATCCAATTTTATTTTTTTTATTTGTTTTTTATCTATTCTTAAATTTGTTCATTATCGTCTTTTCTTCCTTTTTTTTTGTTTTTTTTTTAAAAAATCTTAGTGCTTTGTTTTTTTAAAAATAAATATTTTTACCCCACTTTTTTTTTTCTTCTCAAATAGTCTTTCCAAATTTTTTACGTCTTTTCGCTGGGGAACTCATTATGGAAGGTTGAATTTTCGTTTTCCCAGTAATTATTTTACACGAAATTTTTTTTTATTTTATTTATTTATTTATTTTGTTTTCTCTCCTTGTGATATTCATTATTGTTCTATTTTCTTGCTTCTTTTTAATATATTATCAGGTTTTCTTCCACATGTTGTTTTGGAACTTTCAACTAGGTTTTTTTTCGTATTATGTCAAAAGTTTCTGCTGAAGGGGGAATAGGATCCAAAAAGCGCTCCCCTAATTCACTGGCCCTAATTCAGCGACAGCTTTAGAAATCATAATAGGTCTGGGTTTAGTAAAAAGCTTTTTGTATCTACTTTTTTGTTATGTCGGTGAATTCCCAATTTTTTCCCCCAGCACTGTTGGTTCAAGTACTTCTTTCTGTTTTTTTTTATATTACTATATATAATATATATATATATATAAAATTATATATATATATATATATATATATATATATAAAAATATATATATATATATATTTTAAAGAAATATTTTCAATTTTAAAAAATAAATGACTTTATTAGAATTAATTTCTTTTAACTTTAAACCAAAATTTAAAATAAATGATTTAAAATAAATTATTATGCAAGTTTAAGATGTGGGTGAAGGCATATTAACTTTATTAGCATATTTCGTATTAAAACATAAGTTGCCCCAAGGTTGTCCCAAATATTTCAACGATTATTTTACAGATGCTCAATATAATCTATCTTCAAAAGAAAAAAAAAAACCCTTATCCAATACCTTCCAATATTTTTTAACATATGATAATAACTTATGATTTAAGTGATATAAAATACTAGAAGAGTTTTGAATTTAGGCCGTATTTTTTATTACTCCACTGTTTCAAGTGAGTTTCGTTAAACCAAGAGAGGGTGCGTGGGGCACAGAATCACCCCAGGCTCATAAAATCTCTAACTCTGGGAAAAATTTTTATTTGTGACCAATGACCTTGACAGTATCCTCCTATATGACAATCTTCATGAGAACTGAAATGTATTTGTCCCTATCCCTCTCTTTTCAATTGGGAAACGCGTTTTTTCCCCAAAACTTAAAACCAATTTGATTGAATTCTCAGTGACCCCTTTGGGTTTCCAAAAAAATTTTCTATGTGAACACCTCATTTTCTCCTGTAAGCAATTTAGTTGTTTTAATTGCTTTGTTGTATGACTTATTATGGTTTATAAATATTCTTTTTTCTGAAATGGTATTTCTATCTTTTCAGATCTGTTTACATTTCCCCGAGCTGGGGATCACTTTTTAAATGCGGGGCCCCTTTAACATACCAATTACCTCGAGTTTTTTGAAGCCCCGTTTCTTCCCAAGGGGGGCACCTGAGCGTCCAATAAAAATGTCAGGAATTTAAATTTGCCAGAAAAATCAAAAAAACGGACGCTGAAGGAATCTTTTCGCCTATAATCTACGACATACCGCTGTTAATTTTCACATCAGGAAAATCCCGCGTTTGCCCGGGGTCGAACCCCCAACCTTTCAAAGGCCAGCGACAAAAAAACACACCACCCTGTCGGCGTAGTGTAATTATAAATGTAAATGAAGATGATATAAAAGAAAAAAAGAATGGCATCTATGATCTTTATTGAAAGAATTTGAAACTGATCATGCAACGGAAAAACTTTTTGAAATAAACATATTTTTTAAACATGATGCAAATTTAAAATTTTAAGAAAAATGATAAACATGTGAAAGTTTGAGTTGAAAGTACAATTTTCAAATGCTACCTAAAGAACTCCATCAAGAAAGATATAAAGTCCCAAGTATTACACAAGACATACTGCGACCTGTGAAAAAGACATAAACAAGATAAAGTTCAACTTGCTATTTGTCGATCATCTAAAAACAATAAAACTACAAGAACTTCAACAAAATATGAGAGTTTAATTTGAAAATAACATTCCTGTAATGTTGTGAGTACCTTTGGTCCGAGCCTAGAGATGTAGAGGGAAGGGAAAGAAGACTATCCATATCCAAAAACAATTTATTTATTGATAACACAATTACGAACACAAATTCAAGTAATTTTAAATAAGAGGTGCCCCCAATATAAGCAATACGTAAATAAATAACAAGGTACGCGAAGTATGAGAAGACTTTAAATATCGACCCACTAATTTCCGGATCGAATCTACTTTCCTAATTATCTGAGGACTAATTAAACCATAGTGACCAGTCGTCACTTTAATTCTTTCAATCATCTGAAATACACTATAAATTTGATTAATACCTGATCAGTAGCCATCTATCCTCTCTCTTTTCACTTTTTCTCCCTTCTACCTTGAAAGCATAGACTATATTTTGCAAACCTAATTTAATTAATCATGGTTTTTTCTTCAGAGGGTTCATTGTTAATAAAATAGATCTGAAAGAACAAAGATTTCCCAAGAGGACTTTGTTAATGGAAGGACGCGGATAGAACCGTCATAATGTGTGTGAAAAGTGTCTGTGATTTGTGTCCTTTATAATAGTCACGCACATTTGAAACTTTTTGTTTCAATTTGATTGATACATTTTCTCAAATTATCAAACAAAAATTAAAAGTCCTTAAAAGTAGGGAGGTATACTTTTTCTTAGTTAAATTAATCAATGGAATTACGACTTTTATCATGTACAATAAAAATAACTATAAAAAAAAAGAATTGGGGTGACTATGTCACCTCGTGAGACCATTCTCGTTATAGTATCCAGTGAACTCCTACTCCCAGATTGATTGATTGATTTAATATTAACGTCACACTGTTCAGCTACTCGAGGGCTTTTGGCGATGGAACACGTAATTTTGAACCATGGTCAAGTGACGTGGACGACACCTAAGCTGGCGCCCCCCTCTCATAACTACCACACCCACCCACGGGAGGACGTTTCAGCTCTCGACAGATTTATCGTGCATCGCTGCCCTACACTGCGGGTCTTTAGTGGTACGGAGCTCAAACTCGTGAGACAAAGCAAGCCACGATCCGATACCTATACCACTCGGCTACCAAGGTCACTGCCTACTCCCAGAGTAAGGAAAAATGGTCCCGTTAATATGTGTTATTATTTCCTCTCTTACCAAAATACAATTATGGTTTATGCAATAAAAGGAGCATGATAGTGTTTGCGAATGATTTACTTATTTTGGAGGATTTGCTTATTTATTCATTCCCCCCTCCCACCAATACAACATATACACGTGCCTTCGAAAACGGTGGCATTGGAGAGCGAATTCAAAAACTCTTAACAGACAGTAAAGATATTAATTACAAACACTGAACAAAAAAGTTATCAAGATAAGTGTTAATTTTTATATTTAGTTTCATCAATGGCAAGCCTATGGGATTACTGGAAATTATTAAACTTCTTCAAAACTTAGTATTGTCAGATTTATTATAAAATACATCGTGCAGTACTAATACATTTCTAAGTGTATTATATCAGTGTAAATGTGTATTTCATTTTTTATTTTGTCAGAATGTATATGTTTACTTTCAGTTAACTAATAGTTACTTTTAAATAAATTTTTATTTTCTCCTTTTCAATATGCTCATGCCCCCTTTTTACAGTTATCACACACCCCTAGGTAAGCGCATCCCATAGTTTGATAAACACTGCCCTATAGACGTTGCAGTTTGTACTCTACTAAAGCACATGAGAGCGTTTGTATAGCTTGCAATTCCCCACTATGTGATGATCTCAATTTTCTGAAATTTCATGGAAAATGATACATATGAACTCTTAAATTTCTTAAATATAAAATATATCTGACATAATTTATATTGTAAATTTTGATATTTACAAACTATTTTTTAAAATTATTCATGCAATGCGATGTAAAAAGAAATGCAAAACATCAGAACCTTAAAATAGCTCCCAGTGAGAAGTGCCAAATATACTTCCCACCCAAAAATGGTTCTTAAAAGTCAAATTAGTTTTAAGTCATTCGTTGTATGGATATTTTTTTTTATAAATTTCAAATTATCTTGACCCCAAAACTATTTTAACATATCATAACTAGAAAAAATATCCTAAGAAAGGATAAGAAAAAATTATCTTTTCTTGCTTTATTTTGAATTTTTCTTAAAAACTATTATACCTTATTAACACTTTTTTCTTTGCTAAGTCTCTGATAAACTTAGGAAATTTTTTGAATAGCTAAAATGAACACGAAAATATTTCTTTAACTTTAAGAGATATTATTTATACATCTATAAAAATTTCGTCTTTTTCTTTTCTGCTTCTGAATTCCATGACCATTGATTATATTGAAGCAAACATATAATGTGTTACAATAAATTATATCAATTACATTCCGATCCAAACGAGTTTGTGTTTAATTCAGTATTTCTCACACTGTAGGTGTGATGTAACGGACCAGTGGTGTAACGGAGAACATTTGTGCCCCCTGCAATGTCAGGGTTTGGGTCCCCAAGTTGGATTTTACAAAGCATAAGTACTTAATGGCAGTCAGGCCTTGTGACCTCTAGAACCCTGCCCCCACTCCGCAATGTGGTTGTTGCGGGGTGTACGTTATGCCAATGGGTGGGGGCACGAGCATATCGGGGAATAAAAGATTGGTTTAAAAAATATATTAATTTACTGGAAGGAAGCAAAATAAAATACATTGATATAAAACAAAATAAAATACTGGTTGCATATATTTAGTAATATGTTCCAATTTACAAATTAAAAAAAAAACTAAACGTTATACTTAAACTATTACTATAGAAGTAAATTACTTAAAATATCTATTTCTTTTAAAAGTAATATTTACACACAAAATGTAATACCTATCATGTTAATTTATTTGATTTATAAGTAAGGTCGTCTATTATGTCGAATGTATTCTAGATTTAACGCGACAAAGTGCATTATTATTACATTCAGTACCTTATTATTGTACGGAGGAGTGCGTTATTAAAATTATGACTGAAAACTGGATCACAACTATTAAAAGTTAGAGAATCACTGGTTTAATTTAAATCTTTTTGAAATTTTTGCTACACATAATGCTGAGGATTTATATACATACACATATCTCCTTTTTTTACTGAAACAAACATACTGTACATTACGGAATGTAGCTTAAAATCATTTTCAGAATATTTCTTGAAACAAGTGATTAAATCGGATACATATTTTACTTCTATTCCTTTAAGCTTATCAAAATACTCTTAACCCGCGGTCACTCGCGCCTGTTTTTGCTACCGTCGTTACTCGCGGGGTGTAGAGAACACCCCAAACTTTTAACACCTGTATTTAATTATGAAAATAAAATTAAGTCATTATGATACATATTTATAAAGTATAAGATATTTTTTGTACTATACATATAAGATTATTAAATTTATTGTATACAAATGAGACTAACATTAATTTAAACTTAACATACAAAATTTTCATTCAAAACTCATAATTATATGTTTTCATAAACCAGATTAAAAAGTTATACCAGTAATAAATATACTTATAATTAATGAGATAATGATAGTAGAAAGTTGAAAAATATTTTAATCATTTTCCAAACATTCAGAGCAGATTGTATACAATGCTCAATTTTCGCGGGAGTTCTCAGTCCCCAGATAAACTTTTGAAGTCATTACATTCAATCGTTCAAAAAGAGGTTGCATCAGGCGTAATGTTCAACGACCTAAAATGTGCAGCTACAGAAAAATCGTTTCTGTGCATTCTTTTTAGAATCTGGGAGATTTTCTTGTTGCTGGGGTGTACAGAACACCCCGCGCGAGTGATCGCGGGTTAAATAAACCTTTCGTTGCATATACCCTAAAACATCCATCAAACCACATTTTTTTTTTTCATTTCAACTCTAATTTTCCTTAAATACGTTATACATCCGAGCTTCAAAAGAGTTTCGACGAAAATCCGATACGAATCCTGTTATCTACTTTCTACTCTTAACTTCCTGTGCTTCCCATTGCAGCCAGCGACTCTCAAGATGTAAGCACGAAAGAGGACATGGAAATAAAACTCTCGTCTTTTGAATGACCTACTCCAGGAAAGAGAATTCAAAGAAAGAACGTCCAGCAATCAATCCATGCTCCAATGTAAAAGGCCGAAAAAGAACTAACAAGCACAGCCATCTGTTCCGAAAAGCGAGGATAAAAGAGAACTAAGAAGTGATCAAAAGCCGATGGACGTTTTTTCCAATAATCTTTCCGCTCAAGTTAATGCCAAACATCCCTTTCACTTCTAAGATAATCATTTCTTTTGACAGTTCTGAATGTGTAAAAAGTAAATGTGTAAGGAAAGTGTTTTTCTCTTTTCATCGCACACTATAAACGTACTAAAATTTGTTTTAGTTCGCCCCTGACTCCTTTTTCAGAGATATACTATATGCAGTAGCGTAACACTATTTTAAACATTTCACAACATTTATTCGGATGGAAATCTTTTCTTTCCTGTTCCGGTAACGCGTGAAAACGTAATCCCTTCGTATTGAAAGTGTATTTTTTCATCGGTGGAAACATTTTGAGAAGATTCTTATTTATTACAATTTATTTCGAGAACACTTTTGTAGGTAAAATAAAAAAAATAAAAAAATATGGAAACACTATAGTTTAAATCTTTTTTGAAGTTGTGTTTACAGGGCTTTCCGTTTATACTAGAATTTTTATTCAAACATATATTTTCCTCATATAAAAGTGCATATTCATTCTGTAGAAGAAGAATTGATCATCATGTTTCTGTTTCTGTGTATGAAAGATGCAAGACATACATAAAATAAAATTGCTAGTTTTTCAATCAAAAGTTCTATTTATTTCCCCACATATTTTAATTTTAGTAGGAAATCCAATCTAAAAATAACTTGATAAATAAAATATATTATACACAACGCGATTGATATTAAACAGTTATTATATATACGGAGTATAAAGTTAACAAAAAAATCGAAGTTCAAGAGAACACATTATACGCCGAAAATAAAAATGACAGCTTTAGCAGTAGAACGCCCATAGCGTGGTGTCAATTTGACACCGGAGCCTGTTCAGTTTGTTCACCTTCCCGCATTGTTGCAGGGAGTTTAAAAAATTTCGTGACTTTTAATTATTTTCTGTAGTAATTACATACTAAAATTTTTGTGGATCGAGATTAATTTGGAGATATTTTACAACTAAATATACCTAGAACATCCGCTGGTGTCATTTTGACACCAAGGCATTTTATCATCATGAATAGCCGTCGTTCATCATTACCATTAGTAAAATAAACTTCCCATAGTACTATGACACGTTCATTTGACATTAAACGCAGTGTTATTGATTTAACAGCGGAAACTAATCAATTTTTCTAAAATTGTCCTAAGTGTTTCGTTACATATCATTTGGTTATATGTTCATAAAAAAAAATTCGTTCGATTTTCGAACCTTGTGCAGAGCAGACACTGTGAAACAATAGCTAGTAGAAAAATTCTAATGCCTGATAAAATTGCTCATTTATTGTGAGAGATTTCTGAGAATGAATCGGATGGTGGTGAGCTGTCTTGCTCTAATTTGGATTCCGATAAAACATAATATTGATTGAAATTGACTGCCAAGAATCTGAAGAAAGCACATGTAATTGATAATAGTCCAGTTAATACTCATATATACGTCGCTAGGGATGGCACATAATGCATACCGCATAATAATTATGTTCCTGGCAATTTTACGACTCGAAATGTTTTGAGACAAAGCAGTTGCCCAATAAGATTCAAGAAACATACTGTCAACGTTAGTTTTTTTTATGATATAACAACCCTACCAAAAAAAAAAACCCTTGTTAGGAAATCTCTAGAAGAAAATATTCCCATGCTAGCAGGAAGAAGGCTAGCCTGGCGCCTGGAAAAGGCTTCTTGAGAAGACCAAGACTCACCCTGTGCTTTCGAGCCACTGAGGAAAGAAGAATATATTATTTATTTTCATCCTTCAACATTTTCTTGATTTTGGCTCAAATTTTTCTAAATCTCCGCATTTCTGTAGCCTATACTTTCATGAACCATTCACAACAGAAAACCGTTAAATATATAATTACTCAACCAGCGTCTTTAAAAAATTTGCTTCACAGCTGTTTTTTTTAACCCTCCTTTCATATCTACACCAGTCACTGATTATGAATTCTTTGAAAGAAATGTCTGTGAAAAGAAGCACGCAAGTACTTTCCACTTTGCAGCATTTAATTCACTTTTGAAAAAGAAGAAAAATTAGTAATATGAAAAAAATAGCTTTTAGCCTTGTGCTGATATTTTAATTCTGAAAATAACCATTATTCTTTTTCCTAGCCTTAGAAAAAAGGACAATTAAAAAATATGTGTAAAGTTTTTCCAAATAATATTTTATTAATGTTCTATCATATTTAAACTCCTTTTTTTTTAGTTCTAGAAAAATCGTTCTAATCTGGAAAAACATTAAATATTTATGACTTCTGGTTAGAAAAAGGATTAAAAATCTTAAGAAAATAAAGCATGAAATAGATCCTATAAGATAAGTATGAAGGAGTACCCTAATCAAATACGTCAATTTAATTTATCTTTCTGTATTGACTTTGAGGACCATCCCAATGAACTTTGCAGTCATGACGTTAATCTTCTGAAACAACTTGCTGGGAATTCATAACAAGGTAAGATACACTTGTCATATTTCAATTTAACGCTCAAATGCTAAAAATGTCCATTTCACATATTTTTTTTAAAAATAGAAATTCGTATTAGCATATAAACGACTTACTTCTCCAGGCAATACCTGAAATCAAGTATCGTCAAAAAGTAGCCCCAGAGGCTAATCAAAAGACAAACAACATGACATTGCGATTTATTTTTGTGTGCTGCGTGTGTGGGAGTATATGTATATATATATATATATACATTGAGATCATTTCATATATTTAAGTATTTATTTCTATCAATCAATTATTTCCATATTACAGGGTAAAATCTGGCGTATAACGCACACTTTTAACACAAAAAATAAGATCGAAACTTAGGGGTGAGCGTTATACGCTGGATATAAAAACGATAGCTTTTAAAACAACAAAAAAAGGAGCAGTAAAAAGATTTTTCTTCTAAATGTATCGAAATACTGTTTATTTAAAAGAAAAGTCTTGCCTTATGAACTAAAAGCGTTGTAGTTCTGTAGGTATACTATTTTTAAAATTTTGGGATAATACCTCGAAAAAAATAACTTCAAAACATAAGAGCAATGTAGACTAATATTTCAGATTTCTTCGTAAAAAAAGGGGTCCGCGTTATACGGAGAATATACCTAATAATTAAAAAAAATCAGCTTCAAAGTATAGGTGTGCGTTATATGCCAGATTTTACACTACTTCTGTTTAAAATGAATTCGGATCTTTCAATAAAATTTAATACCAAAAGACGCTAAAGAAAACATTCACTTCTAATAAGCTAGTATGATATATGCTATATTTTTATATCTTATATATATATATATATATATATATATATATATATATATATATATATATATATATATTATACAGCAATATCTATGATAAAAGTGAAGCATTTAACTTCAATGTCATAAAGATACCGAGAACTTCAATAGCTGCTTACATTTATCAATATTTAAAAAAAAAATTTTAAATTTTTTGATGAGAAATAATAATTTAACTACACACGATATTGATAAATTCAAGAACATCCAGAAATTTATATTTTGTTGCATACAGAATGATTATCCCATCAACTTCTTGAGAAAATACATAGATTCAAAAAATATTTTAAAAATATTTTAAACTCATAAATGCACAAATCCACCACACAACATTAGGTCCACAAAGTCAGCTTTTTTAGTGGTCCAGCTTGAAGAATATGTGCATTCCACACACAGAATACATTATAGTATACACAATAGACCAATATTTACACGACTACACTTTTTTAAAAATTTTTTATGACCAATCAAACGTTTATGACCAATCAACAACTTTTTGCATGCAATTCTGATTTGCATCTAATATCAAATAGTTAAACTCTAGTGTGAGTCCCATTATGACCAATCAAACAATTTTTTTTGCAAGCAATCTGATTTAGATCTAATACCAAATGATTGAACTCTGGTGTGAGATTATGAATCATTTGTTTTGACATGGCATTAGTGGGTGTTGTGAGCAAAATATAGGGGTGGTAATTGTTGTATTAAATATGAGAGAAAAAACGTTCCAAATTTGTGAATTGAATTACCGATAGAATGCTTTTTGGTGAGTTTAATGATTTACGCTATTCATTTGTGAACATAACTTGGTTTTTTAAAATTTAACTTTCGGGTTTTAGACATTTTTTCTACCTAAAGGTGAGTGTGTCATCTTTGGTGTTTGAGGGTTCCATATTATGCAATTAATTGTTTTAGAATATTAATATTTTAATATAATATCTTTCAGAATGCGATGGCGAATAGTTTAATTTTTCAAGTTTAATGGTTTAATTTTAACTATTTAATTTTTAAATTTTAACTTTTTATTTTTTAAATTTTTGAGAATTAGATATTTTACGATTAATTTACCAAGTTACATTAGGGGGAAGGTTGGCGCCATCAAAAACTACTTTAATCCCACTTATCGGTCTTGTCCGAGGTTGCACTTGGATATCTTATAAATTTTTATTTTATTATTTTTTAATTTTGTTTAAAAACGTTGGAATTTTGTCTTCTATATTCGCCATTGATATTTTGAAATGGGATTTTATGTTATAGGATTCATTTGATTTCGATTTTTTGATCGATTCCTTGTGTTGTGATTGAATTATATATATTTAAATATATATATATGCACACTTAAAATAGCTGCAGAAAATATTTGAAGAAGAATTCAGTTATCTTTCTTTAAAAGAATATGTTTCGGTAATGATAAATATCTTTAAAAAGTCTTAAAATGATAAGATTTTAGAAAAAATAAATCACACACATGCTCAGACATTTTTTTTTTTAATGATATCTTGCAACAGTTAGATAACTTGAAAAACAGATAAAAGGTGAACAAATTTTACTAACCATATTAAAATGTTCTTCACGCTTTTCTCTTTTTAAAACAAATAACCTTTAAATGAGGGAATAAATTGATTAGTAAGAAAAAAATGTTTTGAGCAATCCAGCTGTAACTAAACTTGGTTTAGGAAGAAATAAACTTTAATTTCTTTCAAGAAGGTTTATTGGTTTCTTATGAATAAAATGAAGAATTAGTAAAAAACACTCAAGAGAAAAAAAATGCATTTATCATCACCCAAATTAAAAAGAAATATTGGATTAATATTTTCGTAATTTATTATTTGTCTCAAAATGACAACTTGAGTTCTTATAAGATCCAATTTTTTTTTTTGCAAACACGTTTTTATTGATTCCTAATATTAACAGTCACATTTTTTTCAATGTGAGAATAAAAGGTAAGAAAAGAAAAAATAATACTTATTGATTAGCTTTATTTAATTAGGAAGATCTTATTGTTAACATTATTCCAGAGTTCAAGTTATCTTAGTAATTTTGGTTTCTAATATAGTTTTGATGTTTGGAGTTGAGATACTTTTCTTTCTGCTTAAGGTTAATTTTATAATTTTAAATTAACCTTATAACAGAATTAAATTTCAAAATTTAACATTTTTAGAAAGCAGACGAATTTTTGAAATGAAATGGAAAAAAAAATTCTGCTTACATTTAAATGGGCTTGCAACAATTCAGTTTTTTTTTTCTCCAACATAAATGTGCTTATAACATCACTATATAATCTCGCGGAATATTAGAGCAATGAAAATAAATACATCACTTAGAATATTTCCAGAATATACAAGTTTAACTAATGAATAAGATATATAGAAATATATTAGCGATTATATACTATTACAATATATTGTATCAATTATTATACATGCATTGTGATGATGGCGTGAGATGAACTTTATGCAGAGAGATGGCAATGAACTTAGTAAAATTTATCTTAACAACTAAAGTTTGCCTTTGATCTCTGTAGTTTAATGTAATTTTGATATTAGATTTCAAAACCGATTAGCAATGTGCCAGTATAGTAGGGAAGCAATTCTCACAAAAACAAAGTAAATTTTAAAAATCAGAAGTGTATTATTGTGGATAAACCTGTATGGCATTGATGCCTCTTCATTTTCTGAAGGAATACATATGTTCCATAGTTAAATGTGGAGTTGAAGCTGTTTCTTCATAGTCAACGTACTGTTTTGCTTTAAAATTAATAAATGTGAAAGTACATGTATTAAATTTTTTGCTATAGTTAAGTTACTGTATTAATGTGAAAATTTGTCTTAACTGTAGCCAAAAATAAAAACTGAAGTTAGTTTACAATATCTACTACTCAAACAAGGTTTGCGTAAAAAAGTGTTTAATTTTACCCTAGCTTAAGCAAGCAAGTAGGATTTATTTTTATTTAACATTTTTTTTAAAGATATTACTTTTTGTTTAATATAGTTGTAGTATTACAGTAAATATGAAATACAATATTATTAAAATATTGTGATTTTAAAATTTTATTACATTAAAATGATCTCCGAATATAATATTATATTGCAACATTTCTATTAATTCAGTATATATTTATTAATTTTAACATTTTTTAATTATAGTATTCAATTTGGAATAAAATAAAACCAACTTTCCTTTCACAACTGTTGAACCTGTGAAGTATTTTACACATCCAATATGGAAATCCTGAAAAGCTTAGTTTGAATGAAAAAATTCCTAAAATACGGGGAATTGAAAAACAAAACGAAGACATCGTGCCTTTTTTTTACATGAGATGCCTGTTACAAAATGATTTGTGCTTGTACAAAAAGTATCAGTTCATGCGTATTGTACCGTCGACCAATTACTTCAAAACAAAAGACGTCACCACCAAAATACATCACCTTATGAAGCCAATAGTGAAAACCCGTCCCATACATGTTTCAAAACAGTAGCCGAACATTGCATTTGGCGATGTTTTTTACTCGGCAAAATTGATCAATGGTGTAAGGTAAGTACCAACGTATTATGTTGACATGGTAAGTACAATATTCGTACTACACAGAAAGGACAAAAACTATTCAACTTTTGATTTAACGTTTGCTATGCTCTGCTTACATTTTGTGCCAAACAGTCAACCATGGATGTATGCTATATATATATGCAAATATAGCTCTTTGTAAAAGATTAATTTATCTATTTATATTATATTGTAAATAAAAGTATTTTTCTTAATTACCAAAACAATGTATTGCATTACCTGCATTTTTTCATTCTTGACCCGGACGAGATTTGAACACGCAATCTTTTATATACTTTTTTTAGAAAAATACTTTTAATTACAATATAATATAAATAGATAAATTAATCTTTTACAAAAAGCTATAAGTGCAAAGCAGATAGTTGATATTAACGGCCGAAACTAACTCGAAATCAAAATCGAATACAAAAACGTTAAATCGAATTTTCTGTAGTTCTTGATTTAATATTCCATTTACAGTACGTGCTAGTTAGTTAGCCATTGATGTCCGCTATAAAAAGATATATGCATTTAACATTTTCCTCTGACATGAAAGCAAATTTGCCTTAAAGTATAACAAATATATTTTAAAAATTAAATGTTTCTCTGTATTACTGAAAATTGAATATTACCAATAAATAAATAAATAAATAATTGAAGTACTGTCAATGCATTTTTCTTTTTTTTGAAGCTGTTGCATTGACTGCAAAGTAGATATATATATATACATGCGCATATTTTATTAGAAAAATTAGTATAAAAGTACAAAGAATTAGCTCTAATGATTTTAGAGGAATCACTATGCAGGTAAAACTAGGTAAAAAAATACATATAATAAAAACAAGTAATATAAAAAAAATTGTCAATTCCTACTTATATCAACAAAGAAAAATTTTATTTTAGCTACTTTTTATTAAATAGTTAAAATATATATAAATATGTATATACATATAACAGAATCACAACATTAAGTGGTAATTAATTTTTATTAATTATAATTAAAGTATCGTATTGTCATCCAAAACAATCGTGTATATAAAATTTCAGTTCAACTGATTGCTTTAAAACGTGAGATAAAAACATTTTCGTTTTGATACATGTCACCAAAAGGTCGCTAAGTCTCCAAAAAAGATGCCAACGTGATTGTATTTGTAATTCTTTAAATAATTAGTTTTAATCAATTAATTTTTATTAATTATAATTAAATAACTGTATTGACATCCAAAATAATCATGCATATAAAATTTCAGCTCAATTGAGATCTTTAAAATGCATTTTATTAACAATTGAAAATTCGAAGAAGATAAATAAATAAATATATAAAGAGTGTGAGCTAATAGTAGAAATTGAAATAAAAAATAAATAAATAAATAAACTTTTCTATGATGTGCTTTTAAATAGTATTTGTTATATTTTTATCTGCCTGTAAATTTTATTTATTATATTTGCTTCATTTTACAAATATTGGTTTTAGGTTAAAACATTTAAAACTTAAGGAGAGAGATGCAATAGTTTAATAAGATAATATTAAAAAAAAGGAATTATATAAATAAATAAATTTCAAGATAAATAAATATTTTCTTTTTTTAGAAAAAACTTTCTCATTCCCTTGAAAACGTTAAAAAACAATCGGGATATAAAACAAAAAAAAAGGAAATATTTATGTACTAATAAATTAAAACGAATTTCCCTTTCTTACTTTTTTAAAACTTTCAGATACCTAATTTTTTTCTTCCTTTTAATAAACTAGGATCAAATGTTGGAAAAAAAAAACTAAACAACTGAAAGTAGTCAAGAAATCATTATAAGTATAAAAACGATCGATATTGCATGAAGCGTTGCAGTTTAATAGAACATAAAACTTAAATGAAATCTTGAGATGTACTATATAATGTCACTTTAAATACTAACGTTTAATTTTGAGTTTGTTTTTATATAATAATAATACATATATAAAGTACTCAGTTTTGTAATGTGATATATTTACAGATATGTATAACTTATGTTCTGATGCCTTACACAGTTATTCAACGAAAATTGATTGGAATGAAGTACACAATTAACAGAATAATTTGAACAATTTTAGGATAGTTTGAAAAATTCGAATTTTTTCAGCTTTTCAGAAGAAATATTTGAGAGATTTCAAAATTAGTTTGGCCATAATCTTTTAAATTTATAAGATGTTTCAATTATGAACTGTTCCCCTTAAATCCATTTCTACTATATCAAATCTATGTCATTTTAGGATTTAATACTTTTTATATTTAAATAATTATTCCAATATACATAAACTTTACTATAACCAGTAGCAGTCAAGATTAAGCCTTAAATTAATATTACTCTGTAAGTTAAAATATAAATCTTGTAATTATACATTATATATAATATAAATTTGTAATTTATAAAGACATTATGAAGGTAGCTAAATTTTTAATTTTCTCTTTACATTATAAATGAACCATCCATTTTCAACAACCAACAAAGCAAATTTTAAGAAGTTATAGAATTCCCATTTATTATAATTTCACTTAGAATCAATGCTATCGATAATAAATGATAGTTACAATGTTAGTTTATAATGGATTTAATGCCAAAGCTAAGAGACGAACATTTTTAAGTAATCTATTTATTACTTGAAAATTCAATTTTAATTTTTAAATTATAAATTCCTCAGCTTGAGAATATTGATTCCTTTGCTTTTGAAACGCAGATTGCTATTTATCAATAAACCTAGCTTTTGTCGGATTCTCTCTTATCACCCAAAATTGGACTGTAAATTTAAAGATAGCAGTTTATTAAAATAACATAGATGAATATCTTAAGGTATCCGACTACTGTGGCAACTTCATTTACAAAGAAATGGAGATAGGGAAATTTTTAGTGGTTTTTAGATTTATTTAGAACATTTTAAGAACAGTATGCTAAAATTAAGTTAGAAAAAAATTATTATTATTAAAATGGAAAAAAAAACTGGTAAAAATTTACAAAAAATAACATAAATGAGTTTCTGTACAAAAAGTTTATGAAAAATTCTTAATTCTTCAATTTTGACATGTTGATTAGCTATTCATTTTTAAAATGGCCTTCAGCATAAGGGATATTTTAATATTTACAAAAACTACAGCACTTTATCTTAGTTATTATATACAATTGCTTAAAGAAACATTGATTATGCTCACATAAAGGCCGTATCACACGTATATTTTTCATGCAATTTTTGTCCAATTTTTGGCCGAATTAAGGGGAAAGGGTTGCCGTAAACAAAACGACATGCTCTGACGTCAGCCGCGCTTATCTCTACATTGAAAAATTACTCGCCGATTTTGCTGCTTCGGAAAATGAACATCCAAAATTATTTCTTTCATTTCGCTTGCGCAATTGTTGATGGGTGTAAACTAAAAATAGAGCACTATTCTATTTAAAATATTATACGCCGTTAAAATACTATACACCATTAAAATATTATACGGCATATCGGGTGTTAGACGAAACCGGAGCCGCCATCTTGTTTATGACGTAGAGCGCCGAAGAACCCCATTGGCTGGAATTTCAAGCAAATTTTTTTTGGAACAACTTTTTTAGCCGCTAGCAAAAATTGTTTTAAAGTGGTTGCTATGGCAACTGAGTAAAAATTGCACGAATTGAACGAAAAATTGCTTGAAACGTGTATGTGTGATACGGCCTTCAGGGACTGCAAATTTTGTAATAAAACAGTAAACAGTAAATCTGAAGATTAAAACATTCCTACTATAATAATACAGAACACACACAAAAAATTTAGTTGATTATTTTCAAAACTTTATGAGCAATCACTGTCCCCGTTTAAACATTTAAAAACAACACATTTTGAGTAAAACGCGTTTTAATGTATGACATCTTGCTGGCATCTGTCTTTAATAAAACACTGCAGATTTTGTTCTAGTGAATGGAAAATAATATACTTCGTATTTTTGTAAAGGTTATAAGATGGCCTATAAAATAAAATTATTAAAAAGTGTCAATTTTTGGCAAAAGTTACAATTTTAGGGTAGTCGCGGATACCCTTTTTCATTCATTATTTTCGTGGACAATTTGAAGCATAGATCATGATAAGGTTTATTCTTGAGAGTGCCATTTCAGCAAATATTGTTAGTATTACCAGTGTCACACATGGCTAAGGCTAACTCTCTTAACCGGACCTTCCCCATCCTTCAAAGAAAAATTCTCATGTGTCTGTGGTTTGTTCTATATTGTTGAGTCCTGAAACATTCGAAGTTGCTAAGAATGAAATCCCTTAACCCGCCATCACTCGCGCGGGGTGTTCTGTACGCCCCAGCAACAAGAAAATCCTCCCAGGATTCTTAAAAGAATGTGCAGAACCATGAATTTTTCTGTAGCTGCCCATTTTAGGTCATTGAACCTTCAGGCTTAATGCATTCCCTTTTTTCTCGAACGATTGGAATGTAATGACCTTCAAAAATTTATCTGGAGGGCTGAGAACTCCAGCGAGAAGTTGAGCATATGTATACAGTCTGCTCTGAATGCTTGGAAATTTATTAAAATATTATTTTTCTACATCTACTATCATTATCTCATTATTTATAAAGTATATTTATTACTGGTATAGGCGTTTTATATACTGGTTTATTAAAAATATGAAATTGTGTGTTTTAAAATGAAAATTTTGTATGTTTATTTAAATTAATGTTAGTCTCATTTGTATGCAATAAATTTAATAATTTTATTTGTATAATATTTACTTTGTATATACTTACCAGAAAAGAGGAGACAAACCATTTTTTAATCGATTGACACACCAGAATTACCGCAGCAGAAATGAGGGTGGAAATGGTTGGTATAGCTTATGTAAGGCCGAGTTTTACTGGTTATTTTCTTTCCGTTTTTTTATATCCATGTACTCGCCTTATTTCTAATGCACTTTATGCGAAAATCTTGATTATCATTCTTATCAATAACAGATCTACTAAGAAAAAATAATTATTTTGATTAAGAGGACTTGGCACCTTAAAAATTAATTAAATGACATTTTTTGTATTTTATTTAGTTATATTCTTTGCATAATTATCTTTCGATTGATATATCACCTTTGCATGTCGTAAAGTTTGAAGTTGGATAAAATTTCATTTGAAAAATATAAATTAACAAATTAGGCGATTCGACAACGTGCCCCTTTAGGGAAAAAATCTATTTTAATAAGAGAAATTATACCTACAAAAAAAGAAGTTTAATATGTAAAACAGTGTATTATACCGAGGCATTACAATAATGTAATTTTTTTTTTCCTTGTAAAATGTGTCCATGTCAAATTTTTGAATCAAGGTATTTTATATAAATAATTTCATAGTTTCAGTTCTTATTCCTCATATGTTTTTCATACAAATATAATACTTCAATATTATGCGAAAGAAGAAAAAAATAAAATTTCTGTCATGACCGAAAAAAAGTTTTTTTTTAACATTTTTCCTGAGTTTTCTTATGCAATTTATACTCACTAAAAGAAGAAAAATAATAACTTATAAAATATATGGTTTAAAATAATATGAAAATGCTGTTATTTTGAAGAACAATATATAGCTAATATTTTAAAAGGATATTTTTTTATTTCTTTATTTTTGCTTATAATAATTATTTTTTTAGAATTATAAGCTTTAAAATGGTTTTTCTCAGTTTGAGTTTTTTCACATTCAAAATGCTTCTCCTTCCACAATTATTTACCAATCACTTCCTTTTTTTTTTCTTTTGTGTTATATATAATGCATGCATCAAAATTATGGATCGAGTTTTCTATAAACTTAGTAGTGTGTGTGTGCGTTTTTTTCCCTGTAAATTTAATTGTAGGATATTTTGACATTTTTGTTGAATTTTATTGCATGCAACATTTTATTTTTTTTCTCCAAAACTAATTAAGTTACTGTAAAATCCATCCCTAAAGTTATTTAAAACATCTTTAAGCATATTATATAAAAACTGTATGTCAAAAAATAAATAATTACAGAAGGAGTACAATTTTAAAATTTTCCAAATTTTCTTAAAAAAAATTTTAATTTGTAAAATTGTATGAATAATATTTGCAAAATTTCATCGCGTATCATTTTCTTGAATAACAACATTATATGAAATGCTAAAATATAATTTTTATATGCATAAATAAAATAAACAATGTTGAAAAGGTATCAAGTTCCATAATTTAATAAAAAAAATATTTTTTCCTCCACATATATTAAACAACAATGATCATGTTTGATTTTTCATTATGGTAACACTTGGATATCAGAACATTTAAACTAAGTGAACTGCAGTTCCATGTATCCGTATAGTATCTGGTCCATTAAAACTTACTCTAGTGTCAACAAAGTAAATACTATTTATGCAAAATCCATAAGTGATCAAAATGAAAAAGCACACATACATGCAATTTTTCCAGAATCACTTAAATAAAAAGTTAAAATCCCTGATTTTGCTCCCCACGATAGAAATCTAGTTATTTCCAAAATTTCAACAATAATGACGATAAATCACAATTCATGGCTTCTTAAAAACTGTATTAAAATCAAGTGTCATCAATTACAACAGAGGTTCCCAAACTTTTTTGTCTCATAGACCCCTTGCCATGTTTTTCAGTTTGGGGTAGACCCCCTACTTACGTAATATTGAATTTTTGCACATTTATTAACTTAAATGTCTTTTTATCAACTAGTACAAAGCTACTTTAAAAAAATTTAATTTACATCTGTAATGAAGAATAAAGTTTAAAATTTAAGAAAAACATGTTAATTAATTTAAAGTTTAATTGATACATAAAACAACTGACCAACAAACAAATTTTATTAATAATAGGGATAAATCTGAGACTTCAGTAACAAATTTTCAACATTTGTCATCTACCTTGTCAGGCTTAACCCTAAATTTCCTCGGTTAGTAATGTCCACTCTTTTTTTTTTTTTTTAAATTAAATTTATTTATTTTGGAGATTGACAACCACACTGAAACTCCTTCTCACAAGGAAAAGAAATTAAAAACTTTCTCACAATACTCTATAATTCAAGATGAATAACAGGTATATCTTATTAAAACCAAAATTGCTGACATCCGTTTCTAAACTTTACTTTAAGATCTCCGTTACTTACTATTTCGATCAGTTTATCTTGTCAAATGACATTTTTCTTTCAATGTGACCATACAAAATCAAAATGCCATTCATTCATTCATCACTATTGTTATTACCGTAGTCAATGCATTCTCAAACTTAGTTACAAAAACTGAATAAAGAGTAATTTAATGTTGAACTTCATTTTCCTGCAAATTGTCTGAGGTCAATTGAGAAACTGAAAATTCGCGACGTTCAATATTATACTCCTTCAGCTTAAATCTGGCAAGAAACACAGAATTGATGGTCATTGTAATAAAATTTATGCTGTCGCCTTATAACGAAAAATTAACCTCATTAAATTAAGTAAATAAATCTGATAAATAGGTAAAATCTGGTTTCCACATTCGATTAAACTTTCTTTTAAAATTTAAGTCACAATCTAGTTTAATGATAGCCTTTATCGCGTAGACCCCCATGTACACCTCATGGACCCCCAAATTATTTTTCTAGTGTCGTGGACTGCTTGCAGGTCGTCATAGACCCCTGGGGGTCTATATAGACCACTTTGGGAATAACTGTACAACAAGTTTTAAAAAAAAGGTATTTGAACTTAAATGGATGAATAGAAACCATTTTATTAACGATTGAAATTTGAAGAAGATATATACATAAATATAGGCATATGTATATTTTTGGGAGAGTGCAAAATAATAGTAGGAATTAAAAAAGAAAATTATTGTATTCAAACACATTTGTAGTAAATTTAAAGTGATTAAATTAAAGGATTTTAAACAGTCTATAAAATGAAAATCTAAAAATGAAATTGTAGAAAGTCACAAAACTAATTTTTGCTTTCCAAATTAAATCCACGTGTTAATTGATAATAATTAAATCAAGTCTGTTATTGTTCATTCCTCATTTATTATGCTGGTTCTTTATGCTATTAAATAAGAAGAAAAAAAATGCATACTTCTTTATTTCCTTCTTCTTAGGTAGGTAATAAATATTTCATAATAAAATACCTGACGAGAAAGATAATTCCTCACTAAAGCTTAATCATGAAGGAAAATTAATAGAACACCATCTTCTAAGATTTATTTAACTAATATTTTAATAAACATTTTCTTGCCCCATAATAAAAGAACTCGGAATTATTTCCCAAATTAAAAGATTAACAGAAGGATAAAAATATTTGTTCTTTTTTTTACTACCCTCTCAATATTTCTTTTTTGTTCTTTCACCAAAAGTTAATTAAAGGCCGCAATGTGGAAAATACTAGCGTGCTTTTCTGTACGGACATTTCTTTAAGTGAATTTATAAGCGGTGGTGTGTGTGTGTGGAGTTAAAAAAAAAGTTGCTGAAACAAGATTTTTAATGACGATGGTATGGTAATTAAGCATTTAACGGTTCGCTGGTGTGATCGGACCGCTAAACTATAGACAAAAGAAATCCAACAAGGTTAGGGAAGAAAAAATACCAAAACCGTAAGGACTTTTGAAAAGAAAGAAAGGAGGGAAAAAATCCACACACATCTGGTTTTCTACACATTTTTGGAGTTTAAGACTCCCGAGCTGTATAATATTTTTCCCAAGCTAGCTTTTACGCTATGAGGATTTTGTTCTCAATGAAAACGATGGTAATGAATTATTTGTAAGGGTAATAAATTATCGCTTAAATGCTTTGTTAGAAATTATTTTCCAGCGCAATCGAAAATAAATATCCGACTTTTGTTAAATTTTAAATAATTAGCGTAAAAACAAAATATTAAAAAATGCATGTAATATATTGAATGCATAGTGAAAATCGTTTGTATAACATGAAACAGAAGGCATTTAAATACTTTTATGTTAAACAAATTTCGTGTTAAAGGGTATTGTGAAATATATATATATATATGTCAGGCTTGAAAAGTTTGGGTTAAAAAATTAAGTAAAGTAATAAAAAAAAATAGAGCGAACTTTTTACCATCGCTTTGGTTTGTGGATAAATAAGCCTTTTTAAAAAGGTGGGTGAGCGCTGACGAAGAAAGAACGCATACTCAAAAGGGCGCTGGTTTCCTGGGTGTTGGTTGTTAATTTTACTGGGTTTGGGGGTCAAAGGGGCCGCCATGTTGGTTTTTATGCGATTGAAGAAAAAAAGGGGTTATTATAGAGATGATGCCTTCTTCATTTTACCAGCCGGCCTGGGTGACAATATATATATATCTATTCCCAAAAATTAATGTATTACGGGTCACTTTTTTACATGAATGTATATATATTTGACATTTTTCGCGTTTTCCTTAAAAAATCCTCTTGGAAAATATTTGGTCTTTCAAATCTAGTTATTCACAACCAACCCTCTGAGGAAGAAACGTTGGTTATTTAAATAAGGTCTGCTATATATAGTCTAGGATTTCAAACTAGTAAGTAGAGAGAAAGTGAGGACATAGGATATATTGCTAATGATCAGGTATTATTCCATTATCTATTATATTTCATATTCTGGATAAAGGTGAAAGAATTTAAAGTGACGATCAGTCACTACAGTTTAATTAGTGATCAGATAATTTGGAAAGATTCGATCTAGAATTAAGATATATTTAAAAGTTTTATCTTTGCGTATATGGTTTTTAATCCCTTTTTGTTTAGGTTGGGTGCACCTCTTCTTTAAAAAACTTAAATTGTGTTTTCGTTTGTGATCAATAAATAGTTGTTTTTGGGTATGGATAGTCTTCCTTTTCCCCACATTTTGGCGGAATGAAAAACCCCTTTATTTAAAAAATTATTTGAAAAATCAATAAACAAAAACACTCATATGAAATTTTAAAACAAATTTTCAATCAAACTCTTCTTCTATTCAATAGAATAATTTCTTCTTCTATTTTTGATCAACACCATTAAGAAGCTCCATTTTCATTATAAGCGAAATATAAGCCTGTTTTTGCACTGAAGACTTTGCCGTTATGCTTGGAAAAATATTCTTTTAAAAGGGTAAGGAAAAAAACGAGAACAAATCTTCCCAGTTTTCACTCACACTACGATTTACTCGCCAATGAATTTCAAAGCCCTGATGAGAAATGAGATGTTTTTGTGTGTTGTTTGACAGGTGGGAGGTTATAGTCAATATATAAAAAAGGGGGCCTTTAAAATTTCCCGGGGGGGTTTCAAAGCCAAGTTAGCCTCCTTTCTAAAAACAAGAAAGGGCCTCCTTTTGGTTCACATTTTCTTAAATCTCACCTGCTGGCTGGTTTTTTCCTATTTTTTTTCATTCTCAGAGGAAATCTTTTCGTGTTGAGCGATGTTCATTTAGGAAAAAACAGATGCCATGACAATAAAATCATGAGTTTGTGGGCTGTTGTTTTTTTTCTTGAAACGATATTCCTTTTTAAACCCAAATTTTCCCAAAACTGAGACCCTCCCCCTTTGTTGAGGATTCTCAAAAAGGGGGGAAGCACCCGCTTTTAAAAAGTTGAAAAAAAAAGAATATTTTTTTAAAAAAATATTATACTGAAAAGAAGAGCAAAAGAAAAAAAAACATTCTGACAAATAAAAAAAAACCATATCTCTGATATAAACACTTATAAATTATCAGTACTTTGTATTTGATAACTAATTTAACAATGCTATGTTAAAAACAAATTTTTTAAATTTCCCGTGAAACCGGGGTTTTTTTCAAAAGTTCATTCAACATTTTTGCTTATCTTGAAATTTGAATGGTTTTTTAATTAAAATCGTATATTGTAACACTAGCGTCAGTGTTTTTATTATTTAATTCAATACATTATGTTTGTATGGAAGAAGGGGGGGAGAAATTTATAATTGAAATTGAAAAATTTAAAAATTTGCAACATTCTTGCATTTTCGCTTTTTAAAAGTGGTGAAAAGAAAATTTTTCTTAATTTCAATCAACCACCAGTAATAGGATTTTTTTAAAATTTTAAAAATATTTATAAAAAAAACTAAAAACACATAAAAACCTTTTTAAATTGAAACTTTTAAATGCAACCCAAATGTAAAAACTTTTTAAAAACCTTAAAATGAAAAAAATAAAAAACTGAAAAAACTTTTAATTTAAAAAAGGTTTAATATATAAAAATTTTAGCATTATTTTCATTTTGTGATGGATTTTTTGCATTTGAAATAAGGTTAGGGATATTTGGATCTAATGTTGTTACTGCAAGACGGAGAACTGCATTTATTTCAAGTGGAGATCAGTACCGTGTTTTGCTGGCTGTGACAGATAAAAATGTTTTTACACATAAATAAGTTGGGGAGTTAAATTAAATTTAAGCCTGTTCACAAAGAAGAGTATTCACTGTTCAGGGAAAACCCAAACTAGATCTTGATGGGATAAAAAAATTGAAACACGATGAATATTGGGCCCTGTTCATCCCCGGGGTTTTTGACAACGGACCTCATAACTTGTTTAAATTTGAGTTTCATTAGACGATAGGTCGATGAGGCATTCTTTTAGATGCAAGCTTGAATTATCATTCTGAATTTTCATTGCAAACGGATCTATTATCCACATATTACCATATCTAGTATCTTCATTATTTGTGTAATAACGAGACAAAAGATTCTGTAAATGATTCCAAAAGCTGTTTAACTAGGGTTTTCTTATACCACATCTTTAAATATCGTGTGATGAGTAATTATATTCCATATTTTTCTGGGGACCAGCGAAATTTTCTCGGGGACAACCCCTTTGACAACCTCTGCATTAAACGTATTTCAGTGTATCATGTTTCCCTTAATATAATAAAAACACTATTAATTTAAAAGTCTCCGATGCGTCTAATGTACTTTGGTACACATAACATTTATAGGTTTGCATAATTTATTAAAATGCATTGAAAAGCCTCATTTTCTCATTTTACAGGGAGGAAATAAATAGTTAATATTGTATTTACCGAGAGAGGTGATATATTATACGGCAATATGTAAATCAAATCAAAAATTGATAAGATATATTATATAACAGTTATTGCTTAACATTTTTTACTCAAGAATTACGCGATATGTCAGCTTGGGTATTACTACATCGAAAACGGTAAGTATATAAAACAGGGGTACTCAAAGTTTTTTTCTGCTGGGCTGCATACATATATCAGCTATTTCACGCGGCCCCGCCCCATGTTTTAAAGTTTTTTTCACGCTGGCCACAACATGGGGGGATAAAAGGGGGATGGGGGGGAAAAGATATATAATTTTTGGAAAATTTTAAAAAATGTGAAAATTGATAAAAATATTATAACTTCTGTTTTGTTAGGGAAATTTTTGTCTCACTAAATTAAAAAAGAATTAATGAAACACTCATTCACAATTTCTGCATCAGTAAATGTGGTTTTATATGATTACCAATAATATAACACACTTTATAGAATGTCTTTGTTACCGAGTGATATTACCACTAGTATAATTTTGTTATCAGCAAACACTTTGTTGCCGTTGCAAAGAATACTCATAAAAGTCTATTGATCCCCTTTTGCTAGAGATCTTCGAGGAAAAGTGTCGTTGAATGAGATTCCTGTATATTGGTATTTTTTAAATAGAGCACTTTCATAACAAATCAAATAATTAATCATCATTATTTTTTTTCACTACAAAATAGTCAACCTCCCAATCATCTTGAAACGATATATTTTCTTAAAAAATTTTTCACTTGCAAGATATAAAAAAAGATAAAAAAAAAAGTTAAAAATTAGTTCCATCCGTAAAATTATCGGTACTCCACTGTTGTCTATTACCACTAACCGCAACCGTTCCAAATAGAAAAATAATATAAATTCATATCCGTACGACACCGAAAGCAAAATTGATATATTTGATTTCTTGACAAACAAGTTCTCACCAAATTTTTAATACAATGTTCTTAAGTAAGTAAATTTTTCAAAGCAATCGGCCATGACCAGGGGCCAAAAAAGGGCTCGTTGGGCCAAAAGGTTAAAAGTATTGATAAAAAAACAACATAAAAAAGGGGGAAAAAAGCTTAATGGAAAAATGTTTGAGATATTTTTAATTCCTTTGGGAAAAAAACTGTATCTGGAATTAAAATTTACGGGACGGTGAAAATGGTTTTTACTTTATTACAAAAAAAAAAGCTTTCAATGCCATTTTGATATTTCAGGTTTATTGAGGGAATTGAACAATCGATTTTTAAATAATTTAAACAATATTGTTGATTCTCAGATGAAACTGAAAAAAAAAAAATCTGTATAAACATACAAAACATTTCTGCACATTTAAAGATTACAAAGGTTTGATATTGAAATTTTCAAATTCGTATGTTTGTTTAAATAATTGAAACATTAAAATTTTTGTTTCTAAACATCACTCTTTATTTCCCGAAACCAATTTCCAAAAATGTTCATTTGTTGTTTTTACAAGAATTGCTATGAAAATTAAATTATGAAGATTATCGGATAATATTTTATTCAAAACTATTCTTAGACTTATAAAAATACATATACAAATATTTGCGGCAGAATCTTACCTGTTTATATTGTATTTAATTTATATCAAAAAATACTTTTAGTTTCGTATTTGTTAGTTTTGTTCCTTTATTAACTTTACAATCCATGCTATCTCTTATGTTTACCTGATTCATAGTCGTTGTTTGCTCCGTGAAATTTTTTCTAATGCACCGTTATTTAATGTGATAGAGCAGTACCATGCTTAGCATTCAGTCTAGATCCAATTAAATAGTGAATAGCTTTATTGATATAAACATATTTCAAGCAATGAATTCAATTTCGTTTATACGTTATATAGTAATTGGATTTCTATAAAATATTGGTGAGGTTGTATATTCACAGAATGCATAGGATCATTATAGAGTTTCGTAACAGACAAAAACTATGTTGTTTATATTTTTTTTGTGTGGCACAAATATAGTTATGAATAAATCTTTTTAACAGTAATCTATTCCCCATTTTTTCATATTAAATTCACCTTTTCATGTATATTAAATTAAATTCTTACTGTTTCACTTGCAGTCGTTGACTAAGTGCATTATTGAAAGACGGTACCTTGGACGGATAAATGATTTACATAAGTACATTGCAATATCTTGTATTTAAGCATTGAAAGTAGATTTTATAAATAGAATTTGAGCTAGAAAGCATTTATGATGAGATTTAACAAAATAAATTTATTTTGGGAACTTCTTATAAAATTGAAATAATTTACTTAAAAGCAGCACTTTTTATACTTGTGGTTTATAATAAATGAAAAAATTCAATAGAGAATTGCACTTCATATAGACTTTAATTCTTTCAGGGCCTTATATTTCTCTTTTGAATTTCTCGCAGTTTTTTATGTTTTATTAACAATTAAACAATCGTATTTAAGGAAATACTAGCTGCATGACCTGGCGTTGCCCGGGATTTCTCAATTTTTATAAATTTTCTCTTTCCTTCACAAAATCAGCACTTTTAATACTCTTTTTTCAAAATGACTTCCATCCCACCTCCTCCACTTAGCCCGGCGTTGCTCGGGCTTTTTCGGAGTGTATAACTTAAAATTCCCTGTTTCGTAATGTGTTCGCTTCTTTTCTTTGTCAGACAGGTTTATTTTTCCCGGCGTTGCACGAATATTTTTAAAGGCATAACAAATTGACATGGAAATTACCCTTCCCCTCTCGCTGTCAGAGCTCTCGAGTAAGTGAACATTCACCGATTCTTAAACAGCTTGAAAGGTGCAGCCATCTAGTGGCATAAAAAGTAAGGATTTATTGCCCAAAAAAATTTCGTAAAAAACTTTCCGACATTTTATTTTTCAATCACTAACTGTAAAAGATCAAAGAATATGTTTATAAGAATCAATTTCATATAAATGCTTTGAAATTGATTTATATTAGAAAAATCATAGAATATATAAAGTATCGTTGTTTTGTAAGAAAAATACTGTATCGTGACGAAATGAACTATCTTATCAATTACAAAATTGCTGGTGAAGTTATTAAATGCGCAAATAAAATTTTGAGTATTTTTTAAAAAAAAATTCATAAAAACTAAGCGATGTTGTTGTTTTGGACTCGGGTACAAAAGTTACTAATTCAGCGCTTTAAGCGACCTATTCACGAAATCTTAAGAAAAAAAGAAATAAAAGATGTTTAAAATAAAAGAAAGAGATATTCAATTTTGCATTGCGTTATTTGTTAAAAATAAATTTTTTTTCGGGCTTCATTTTTAAATTAATTTCTTCAAACTTCAAATATCGATTGCAAACAACGGTAATTTTTAAACAAAATATGCAAAAAAAAAAATAATTCTTAAATATTTCTCGTAAAAAGGGGAAAAAACGAAAAACACATTTTTTTTTAAACCCTAACTTTTAAGCAATTTTTTCAATCGTTATACATATTACGGATAATATTGTTCTGGACACGGAAAAAAGGTTTCGTGAGATTATTTTTATAAAAAAAAAGAAATTTTGTTTTTAAATAAAATGTTGAGTATTTTTTGAAAAGTCGTAAAAAAAATTTTTTTTGTCATTTTTTTTTTTAAACGACTGATTTTAAAAGAGAAAAGCATGAACTTTTTTAGTGTAGAATATCTTTCATAATCTGAAAGAAATTGCATTCAGACCGATTTAAAAAAAATTTTCATAAAACGTATCATTTTAACCCTTTTAGAAAAATCGTAAAAAAAAAGGAAATACTTTTTTTTGAAAATTAATTATTTCTGTATCGTGGCGAAGTAAATGATTTATTTGATTAGTATTTTTTTCCCCCCTGAGTCCAAAAAATTAGTCGTTTTTGAAAACATCTGGGAAAAAAAACAAGAAATTTTAAAAAAAAAGTCAACTCTACTTGATCAAAAAGAAAAAATTTTCTTTTAGATACTTTTTGTTAAATATTTACGAGGCCGCCCGGTAGCCGTGTGGTATAGTATCCCTGGTTGCCTTGTCACGAGGTTAGAGCAGTACCACAAAAACCCGCCGTGTAGGGCAGCGATGCACGTTAAATCGTCGATACTGAAATTTTCTCCCGTTGGTGTGGGGGTGGTAGTTGGAAGGGGTTCAATCGTCGTCCACGTACTTGACCATGGTTCAAAATTACGTGGTCCGTCGCCAAAAGTCCTCGTGTAGCTGAACAGTGCGACGTTAATATTCAATCAATCAATCAATTAAATAGTTACAATTAATATACATATGTATATACATAGGACAGAATCCCAATATTAAGTGGTTATTAATTTTTATTAATTGTCATTAAAATATCGTATTGTTATCCAAAACAATCGTGTATATAAAACTCAAACTCAGTTCAATTGAATACTTTAACAAGTGAGAAAAAAAAATCTTTTCAAGTTTTGACACGAGTAGTCAAAAGAGTCACTAAGTCGTCAAAAATAATGCCAACGTGGTTCTATTTGTAATTCTTTAAATAATTAGTTTTAATCAATTTATTTTTATTAATTATTATCTTATTATTGTATTGTCATCCAAAGTAATCTTGTATATAAAATTTGACCTCAATTGAGCGCTTTAAAATGTATTTTATTAAAGATTGAAAATTCCACCAAGATAAATAAATAAATAAATCTGTAGAGATTTTGAGCTAATAGTAGGAATTGAAAAAAAGGTCGGAAAGTTGGAACTTCGCTACTTGGTGGGAAAAAATGGCAATAATTATGCGTTTTAAAGTTTTTAATTAATATATTTGTAACTAATTGCACTATCGGAATATAAATGGTCAAAACGAATTCCTCGGATCTTACCCAAACATTTGATACCTTCGGCGAGTTTCTGCGTCGAGCGGTTCGAGAGAAGATACACCTTGTCGCATAGATACGTTTGTTTACCTACAAATTTTAATGGTGTAGATATTTCATTTTGTCAAATTTTATGCTTACAATTAAATCTTAGGGGTGGGAAGAATACTTCTAAAAAAATATAGTTAATTAAATGTTCCTTTTTTGCCAAAATATTGCATTTAAATTATTTGTTAATGTAAAAATATTCTGAAAACAATTTTATACGTATATTTTAATGTGACACTATATACTTCAAAAAAATATTCGTTTGCACGATGGTACCTTATGATGCCTTGACACGGATTGATATATAGCAATATCTTTCACAATCAATAAAAATTATCTACATCTCACATCCTATTTATATATTTTTTTCAAAATTTAAATGCCCTTGCATCGAGACATAGTTCCAGATTATATTATAAGCCATTACAAACATGCTGGGTGTGCTCATCTAAATCTGTCCCGTAACGTTACGGAAGAGCTTCACGCATTTATCTAGATTTTTTGCTCTGTTTCAAACATTTCAAACCCATTCTAAAGAAGTTGTTTTTTTTACTAATATATGTCATCGCTAGAATGAATGATATATGCGCAGACTTTTGGCGTGCACGATTTGTGTCGTTCTTAAGTCATAAATATTTGTATCGTTTTATGCCAGTGGCCTTCAAACTGTGTTCCACGGAACCTTGGGGTTCCACAGGTCACAATAAAATAATCAAAAGAAACTTAAATATTTATGCAAAAGTTATTATTTTATGAAGTTTGTACAGTTACAAGTATCTAAAACTCATCCTATTTATTAAAACTGAAATATTTATTTATATAAAAATAACTTTATTTTTCAACACTTTTTAAACCTTTGTGTTGCAATATAATAAAGGAAAATTAAAATATGTGTTTTATAATTATATATAT
>BMAV01018012.1:0-54661 GCA_019973955.1 Trichonephila inaurata madagascariensis | reverse complement strand
AATGGAATTTACCCAAAAGCCCGAAAAAAGGGGAATTTGGACCAAAAGCCCAGAATGGAATTTTTCCCCCGAATGTGCCGAGAAGGGAAGACCCCTCGAATGTGCGAGAATGCACATTGTGTCTCCCAATGTGCCGAGAATGGACATTGTGTCCCCCCGAATTTCCCCAAAAGGGGGTTAGTATCCCGAATGTCCCGAGAATGGACATTGTATCCCGAATGTCCCGAGAATGGACATTGTATCCCGAATGTCCCGAGAATGGACATTGTATTTGAAAAAAAAAGAGATCCTCGGTTTGATTTGGTTTTCCCAAAAACCCCCGAGAATACACATTGTGTCCCCCCCAAATTTGGCCGAGAATGGACATTTTTCCCCCGGGAATGTGCTGAGAATGGACATTGTGTCTCCCGAAGGGCCGAAAATGGAATTGTATCCCAAATGTCCCGAGGATGGACATTGTACCCCAAAATGCCCCGGGGAGGACATTGTATCCCAAATTTCCCGAGGATGGACATTGATCCCGAATGCCCCCGGGAGGAGGGAATTGTATCCCGAATTTCCGGGATGGACATTTTTCCCCGAATGCCCCGGGGATGGACATTTTTCCCGAATGTCCCGAGGATGGACATTGTATCCCGAATGTCCCGAGGATGGACATTGTATCCCGAATGTCCCGAGGATGGACATTGTATCCCGAATGTCCCGAGAATCAATTGTATCCCGAATGCCCCGAGAATGGACATTGTACCCCAAAAAGGAGAATGGACATTGTATCCCGAATGGCCCGAGAATGGACATTGTATCTCGAATGTCCCGAGTTTGGAGATTTTATCTCGAATGTCCCGAGAAGGGACATTGTACCCCAATATCCCGAGAATGGACAGACCCGAATGTCTGGGGGAAACATTGTTCGAAAAAAAAAAGGTCCCGTGGATCTTTTTTCCGAATCCCCCTCAGATTGGACATTGTTTATCCCGAATGTCCCGAGAATGGGTATTGTATCCCGAAAGTCATAAGAATGGACATTGTATTTGAATATAAAAAGAGATCCTCAGGTTGGATCTTGTGTATTCCAAAAGTCCCGAGAATGGACATTGTGTATTCCGAAAGTCCGAGAAGGGACATTGTGTATTCCGAAAGTCCCGAGAAGGGACATTGTGTATTCCGAAAGTCCCGAGAATGGACATTGTGTTTTCCGAAGTTCCGAGAAGGACATTGTATTCCGAAAGTCCCGAGAAGGGACATTGTGTATTCCGAAAGTTCCGAGAAGGGACATTGTGTATTCCGAAAGTTCCGAGAAGGGACATTGTGTATTCCGAAAGTCCCGAGAATGGACATTGTGTATTCCGAAAGTTCCGAGAAGGGACATTGTGTCTCCTGAATGTGCCGAGAATGGACATTGTGTTCCCGAATAGCCGAGAATGGACATTGTGTTCCCGAAAGTCCGAGAATGGACATTGCGTATTCGAAAGTCGAGAAGGGGCAGTGTTTTCGAAAGTTCTGAAAGGGACATTGTGTCTCCTGAATGTCCGAGAATGGACATTGTGTTCCCGAAATGTCGAGAATGGACATTGTGTCCCCCCGAATGTGCCGAGAATGGACATTGTGTCTCCCGAATGTGCCGAGAATGGACATTGTGTCTCCCGAATGTGCCGAGAATGGACATTGTATCCCGAATGTGCCGAGAATGGACATTGTATCCCGAATGTCATGAAAATGGACATTGTATCCCGAATGTCATGAAAATGGACATTGTATGAATATAAAAAGTCCCTAACTATTATTTCGATTTGCTTTACTGATTGTAAGTGTATCAATCATTGTTAAAAGTTTTATTTAAAAATATGATTTATAGAATATGTGTTGTATAATACGATATTCCATTTTAACGCAATCTGCATAATCAACACTAATTATGTGCCATTTTTACAGCCTTTCGTTGTTCACCTATGCTGTCCTCACCAACCGGAGAATAGCTGTCTTTTTAAAAAACGCTTTCACCCTCTATTATTTTATAGCAAATTAAATTTTATGTGGAACAGTAACTAAAATTATATTCTAATTATATCTCAGTTATGATGAGAGGGTAATGTGCGTGCTAAATGTTAACAAGGAACCTCGTAATTTTGAGCAGTGGGTCACCTAATCAAATCAAGTATCACCTTTATATTTTATTGTTGTCAAACTCTTTTTCCAGATAATTACATTAAGAAAAAAGAGCAGTTTTACCTTAAGAATTAATATTAAAAATGGAACAACAAACACGTATGATGTTTTATTTATAGGAAGTAGAGAAGATAAATTAATTCAGTGCATATAAAACAGAACTGAAAAGGAGTTAGAAAACATGGAATGCGTTTATTAATTTTTCCCGCCATAATAATTTCTCTTTAAATTTACATAATTAAATACCAGAAAAAAATGCTAGGTCATTTTTTTCCTTCCATTACTTCTAAATATGGATATTTCCTCACTTAAAAACTAGTTTTTTCTTCAATAAACAAAGCAATTACTTTACTCATTGAATATTTTTTAAAAAATCAACGTGGGGGTCCATACTCAATTCCGCAACCAACAAACATAACACATAATTGCTGTCTTTTAAATTTACCCACAAAGATAACGATCCCGACCTACAAGCGGTTTTTACCATTGTTCACATCTGCCATCAGCTTAGATATCATTTTCCAAGATCTTAAACGGTAGTCTTTGAAATCGTGTAGGTGAAAATGCAAGTAATTGAACGAACCGTTTACAAACAGAGCAGCTCTTTCTCTGAACTGGATATTTTCTTCAACTATGGTTTTAAGTGATGTTGATAGGCAATTTTGATGCCCGATTAGGAAGATGGGTGATAACTTAGAACCTGTAGGCAAGATGCAAGTTAGTTTGGTGAAACGATGCTTGGGGGGTATTTCGAACTCAGTTGCGCAAAGGAGTGGTGATAAGGTAAATTAGACGCACACAATCAGTGAAACACGTTCTGTGGGGATTCGTTTTTGATTTATTTCTTATTAATTGTTATTAGTTGTTTGTAGCAATGATCCTTCTCGTTTTGTGGAGGGCTTTTAAGATAAATTTGCTGATAACTGAGTCGTGGTTTTCTTTTTATTCAAAAGCGAAGTACTGAGAGATATACTCGACTTTCAATGATAGGAAAGAACTTATGGAAACCCGCTATGAATCAACTTGTCTCAAAAAGAATTTTAAATTTGTAGCAATTGTTATTATAATAAGCAATAGATAACTATTACTCGATGCTCCACAACTGGATGAAACATGCTTTCAAAACATACGAGTATGTTACTGGTAATTATTTTGTCCCATTTGGTGTATCATTTTGGATAAGTTACCAATGCTGATTCACTCACAACCATGTTATGGGATTTCACTTAGCATAAAATTATATATTAACGTCTAATTTTTAGACTATGTCAGGATTTGTCATACGAAAATTGGATACTAATTGTTAGTTAACTTTGCGTTTATAAAAGAAACATGAGGGCTCTTGGCGACGGATCTCGTAAGTTTGAATATGGTAAAGTGATAGCATCACCTGTGCTGGCAACCAACCACATTCAGCAAGTTTCAATACCACGCCAACAGGAGTTTTGGGACTCAAATTAATGTACATCAGTTTCATTATGTTACAGGTCTTTAACTGCATAACCTATAGTTCAGCTATAGCTAAATCTACCATGACCACTTGGTTGTCACAACAGAAACTTCTCTATTACCATTTGTTTGTTTTTGTACAATGCATCAATTTCTTTCAATTTTGGTAAAAAGCGTTCCATTCCGTATATGAATATATTGCGATTTTTTGAAGTTCTTGATTAAAATCTGGTCTTAATTTACTAATTAATTGATATTCTCATAAAATATTTAAATGGACAGACGAATTAATTTATTAACTTACGTGTCACTCTAATTCTGTTCTCCACATGCAAAATGCAAATTATATTTCGTGTATTTAAAGCACATGTCTGCTATGAAGTTTAAGAAAATTATGCTTTGTTTCATGTTTTCCCATGGAAGTGGTAGCCGAGTGGTCATGGTCGTGAACTCGTAGACGACGTTGTAGTCACGGATCTGAGTTCTAGTGGCATTGAAGATCCGCCGCGTAGAGGGCTGATGTAATTCCTAAATTCTATCGAGCTCCTCATTGCAGGGTGTAAATATTGGGAGAAGGAATGCCAGCTCGAATGCAGTCTTTATTACTTCACCATGGCTCAAAATTGCGAGATTCGTTCCTAATAGCCCTCGCTTTGCTTCAGAGTACGGCGTATAAATTAAAATAAATTCACATTTCTTCGTGAATATAAAAAAAGTTCTATTTCAGAAATGTTAAATAGGACTTAAGGCCTTATCATACGTACAAGTATTCGGAGCAATTTTTCTTTCAACCACCATTTCGAGCAATTTTTACTCAGTTGCCATAGCAACGGTTTCGAACAACTTCTTGCTAGTGAGCCGAAGAAATTGTTCGAAATTAAAATTGCTGCAAATTCCAGCCAATACGGTTCTTCGTCAAGCGCAGTATCAGAAATGCACGAATTAAAATGGAACGAAATAATGGAGATCTCTTTGATTGACAAAGATGAAAAATTTCCATACCTATGGAATCCTAAAAACCCCCCTTTTGCAAAAATGATTTTTTAAAAAATTAGCGAGTGTGCAGCGGTGCTAGCGGTGAGTAATTTTTCAATGTGGAGATAGAGCGCAGCTGACGTCAAAGTCTGTCGTGTTTACGGCAACCCTTACCCCCAAGCTGCTTCAAAAAATTGGGTGAAACTGTTGCGCGAAAAATGCGTGTGTGATAAAAAAAACCTTTAGAAATCGGTTAAAAAGTTTTTTTAAAAATTTACCTAGCCGATAAAACCTGGTTTTTCGAGAAAAACAGTAAGTCAGTTGTATATACTTTATAATCAAAACAAATGCTTTCATTTTTCTAATGCAATATGAAGGACTTATAATGATTGTAATTTATTTAAATTAAAAATTAAAGAATACGTTTGTAAGAATGGACGAGTAATGTTTAGATTTGCAAGTAAAAAATAAAGTGGAAGTAAATAGAATTTGGTTATCAATAAATTTAGAAAGTAGAGAAATTTTTTTTTTTACCCCAGCACAAATTTTGTATTGTAACGAATGCGAAAATATTAAATTATCTTCACTAAATATCTTGCATATATTGTATTTTAAGCAAGTATTTGAAAATACACACACATTTATGGTTAATTTTGAGTACATAATTTATGAAGACAATATCTTCTAGTAACTATTAATCCTATTTTTTTTAGGCTAAATCTTAAAAAAAAAAAAACAGAAGTATGGAAAATATTCCAAAAAGAAACACAAATCACTAAAAATTTTATTTTTAAAATGCGCAAATGGGAAACCGTCAAAAGGTTTATTTATTTTTATTATTTTTTTCCTGATCATTTTTATATATATAAGCAAAACATAATTTCTATATATTACGAAAAAAAAGTAAAAACGCAAGAGCTTCTATGTAAAAACACAAGAGCCTGTTTTCGAAATTTTGTCGGGTTTTTGTAACCTTTAATGTTAACCTTAAATGCCTAGAAATTAAGAGCCATGCATATGTTTTTAGAAAAGCGAGGTTTTTTCCTTTTTTGTACAATAACAAAAATTTCCTTGTGTGAAGTAAATTTAGATCCAATCAACCGAAATTAATATTAGCTATCAATCAAAAGAGGTGACCCGGATGTAATTTAAAATGCAACTTCGAAACATGGCAATTGTAATATTTTTGTTGCAATTTTATTTTATGTACATAATTTTTCTCCTTGTTTTAAATAATTAGGACATGATGATTATAAATAAAAAAAAGTTACACATTACAGTTGAGATGTTTGTATTCCTTTTTGTTTATTTCTTTTTTTATTCCAATTTTTTTCAATAAAATATCGGAGATTAAAAAATATAATAGAGCTTGTAACTTTAATATAAAATAATTCAATAGAATAAACTTATCTGATTTAATTTATAATAGCTAATCATCAAAATAATCGCTAATTTCGTAAGAATATAGCTTTTACTTATAAACATTCCAATATATATATTCAGTTTTATACTTCATAAAATAAAAGCCTGTCAAATATACGGAATATACTAGTTTATAATGAAAATAAAAATATTTTAGAAACTGTACCATCACACATATTTACGTTTAATGCTAGCATTGCAAAATCTGAATAAAAATTCGGGTTTACGATTCAAGTTTTGAAAGAAAAAAAAAATCAAAATTGTTCTGATATATTTATTTTATGGGGGGAAAAGGATAGACATTTATTAACAGAAATTGCTATGAACTTTAATTTGAGTATCTGCTTTATTTAAATTTAAGTTTCTTTAAAACGCAATGAAGTCAAAATTCATTTCTTTTAAAAATGTCTAATATTTTTTAAAAAATTAAAAATTCTTAATTCGAGGATAAATTTTACTTTCATTATAATACTGACCTGTTCTGTTAAATAAAGCTTAATTTTCGAACTTCAATTCTATGATGTTTTAACACATTGAGCAAAATTAAAATTACGCTTAGTTCAAGAATACTTTATACAAGTACTTATATAAAACTATTTCATTCATTAATTTCTAGAAAATATAATGCATTGAAAACTATTAATTACTGTTACATTCATTTCTTCCAATTTTTCCGAGTTTATTTTGAAATGCATCTTAATATATTGATTGAATTTGATAATTTCTGACAGAATTCTCAATAAAATAATTGTATTTTATAGAAAATTTACAATCCATTCGAATAATAGAATTTTAAAAAGCATCACTTTTTTGCATTTTAATAAGAAAACTTCAATAAAAATAGAAAATTAAAGAAATAAAAAGTTTGAGATACACACAATTTTTAATTTTCAAAAAATTTTAATACTTATATATAAAATCAATTTAAGTGCTGAATAATATTTTCCTTTTCTAGTTTGTTACTTGACGAAGAGAACGATTTGAAGAATTTACTAAATAATAAATATTTTGCTAATTTTCCATTAGTCATTTGTATAAGAATTATAAGGTATTAAAATACTTTCTTAGACGATTACGTATTTAATTTAAAAATGTATTTGATTAAGTTTCTTATAAGAAACTTACAAAGTAAATAACATTCATAATGTCCATACATATTATATAACTTTATAAAATTGAACTGCACTTACCTCTGGAATACAGAAAACATTGGGCCATCTCTTGAATAAATGTGTACTTACAAATCGCTGAAGACACACAATGGCATTCCATATTTATAACTCACTTAAAAAATGCAGATAAAAAAAGTAAAGTTCTAAAGATCTCAATAAAAATTCAAGGTAAAACCAAATATTCATTATATGCTTTATTCATTCGATAGTTTGTTGAGCGTTTTACAAGATGTCTCGTACAAATTATAACAAGCAAAACACCTCATAAATGCTCTCAAATGACGAAGTCAAAACCTGAGTCAACACCCTATTTTACACACCTATGTATGGTTTTTGAGCATCGACGATTTTAACCTTCACACGATATATCCTTTTAGTAGATTCAGAACGCGAACGTGATGCTCGACTAAAATATTACCAGACCTGATACCATTCTTTTACCTCGACAATATATATTTCAATCAATTAGTCTTTCCTTTACTTATGCTCTTAAGTCCTCTTATTGTTGCAAAGGTAGCTAGATGGCCATGGACGCATAATTGTAGATGATATTGTTTCAACTGAGTCGTGGTGCCCTTAAAGACCTATCGTACGGCTGTGGTAACGGACTCGTGGCAGGGATGTTATGAGTTCGAGTCTATTGCCACTGAAGACTCACCATGTAGAAGGGCTAATGCAAACTAAATCTGTCGAGGCTCAAAATCTTCACATGGGCTTGGTGCGGAAGTTCGGAGAAAAGGGTGCTAGCTGATGTGTCGTCCTCCACCTGACCGTGGTTCAAAATTACGAGGTCTGTGTATGACAGCCCTCGTGGGCTGCGGTAGCCCAGTGGTCAAGGTATCGGATCATGGTAGGCATGTCATGAGTTCGAGCCCAGTACCACTAAAGACCCACCGTGTAGGGCAGCGATGCACGCTAAATCTGTCAAGAGCTAAAACATCCTTCCGTTGGTGTGGTGTGATAGCTAGGAGAGGGGGGTGCCAATTCAGGTGTCGTTCAGGTCACTTGACCATGATTCAAAATTACGTGGTCCGTTGCCAAAAGCCCTCGTGTAGCTGAACAGTGCGACGTTAATATTCACTCACTCACTCATGGCAGTCCTCGTGTAGTTCCAGAATGGGACTTTAATATACAATCAATCGACTGGATTTATTCTACAGTACAAAGTGGTTAACTAAGCTCTAACAATATTACTCGTGTCGCCCAACCGGTATAGTGGCTAGCGATGCTGACTGCGGTGCCGTAGGGACTGGGTTCGAATCCCGGAGAAGACATGGATGTTTGTAAATGTATAGTGCCTTTGCGGCATGGGGGTACTCTAAATAGCCGTCGAGCCGCAAGTCCTCTCGTATGGTTGGTGGAAGGGAAGAGGTGGGAGGCCCCTGACCACCCCCAGGGTTTTCTCCCTCTAAATTGGGGTGGAACCGAGCCAAATCGTACTGTCACCTGCATGGTGCTCAAAGCTAAGGCTAATGGCAGGCGTAAAAATTCTAGCCCTTAGCCGAGATGAATTTCGCGGGCCTCGATCTGACTTCGTCAGGCAGGTGGCATTAGTCACAACAACAATATTACTCGTAATTTTCAGCCATAGGCAAATGACGAGGTCGAAAATTGAGTTGCTCCTTACTTCCATATCCTTGCGTGGCATGAAATCCAACGTGATGGCATTGAAGTTCGACATACGGTTCATTTAAAACGAATACTATAGTGTTCATTTATGTTGAGTTAATTATATAATTGATTGATTTTAATATATGTCGCACTCCGAAGCAGTGGCGTAACGGAGAATGTTAGGACCCCTCCCGGCAATGTCATGTTTTGTCTTTAATATTCCATAAATATCTTAAAAACGTACTTGCCGTCATTCAGGCTTTGGGCTCCCTAGAATCCTTCCCCCTCTCCCCCACCGCGATGTGGGGGTGTTCGTTAAGCCACTCATCAGAAGCAACACGAGAGTTACTGGTGACAGACCTTGCAAATTTGGACCAAGGTCAAGTAAAGATGACGACACTTGAGTTGGCATCCCTTGTTTATGTTGAAAAACAACTTTTCTGGAAATTGCAAATTCAAACTCTGACTGCCGAAAGGAATTTTTTTATGACATATTTTTTCGAAATTGATTTGTTACTAAAAAAGTCTCAATAATCGTAAATCCAATTTTGATTGCTTGCACATGTTATGCCTACGCGAAATAACGAAATAATCATTTAATCTCTCTTTTCAGAAGCTGAACTGTGATTACTTATTCAAATGCGCTCTCATACAATCATATGATTAATTGCCCCGAATGATTAAAAGCCAGCTCATTTATCATACGTAATTTTAAATACGATTACCCGTCACATTCACAACAAGCTTATATTCTAAAATTTTTCTCATCTCTCGCCATCACTTCTATTTGAAATTCATATGTGATTATTCCTTTTGAATATAAATTAAATATTTGCTACAAGCATATAAATCTGGTTGACAGAAACATTTATATTTTAAGTCATAAATATTAGTATTGTTAAATATATATATGAGTATGTATTTGTACATATCTTTACACACACACACACATACGAGCGTGTGTGTAAGTAATATACCGTTTCATTTATACAAAAATATTGAAGACGTTTTCTTTACATCGATTCCTTCGATATAAAAATATAGAAATGAATAGGGAAAAATATACAATTTAGCTCATTTAGCATTACGGTACAGGGAAAAAAATGCAAAACAAATTTTATAAAAGAAAAATGTATCAGCTCGGATAAAAATGAGTAGCATGATAAAATAAGCGGTTCTCTACAGGATAGTGTAGTCAGAATATCATATTAATGTTTGAGTACTTTTACATCTGAAGAAATATTCCGAATTCGGCCCCTATTCTTTAAGGCTGTCTTCGGTTAATGTTAAATAGGACCCAAATTTGGAATATTTTTTTAGATATAAAAGAAACGAAAAATTAATATAATATTCTGGCTTCACTATCCTTTAGAGAGCAGCATTTTTTATTATACTTCCTATTTTTAACTGAGTTGATGCCTTTTTTCTAGTGTAAAATGTGTTTCGCGTTTTTTCTCCAATACCGTAATGTTAAATGGGCTATGTCTTCACGTATTAAAATAAAAAAGAAAGCATTCATGGAATATTTTGAAATTTTTAAAAACACTATATTGTTAACAGAGGTATGAGTTATAATATTGCAAATTTTCATGGAAATTGAGGCATTTTTCTGTCTGAAAATGTGCTTCGCGTTCAGTTCATGCTCTCGAACTTTTATACTGTGTGAAAACAGCCTTAACATTAGCCGAAGACAGCCTTAAGAGTGAGCGAGAGAAAAATTTACGTCGCCCTATAACTCTTCACGAGGGCTATTGGCTACGAGCCTCGTAATTCTAAATTATAATCAAGTGACGAGGACGACACCTGAGCTGACACCACCTCTCATAACTTCCACATCACACCAACGGGAGGACGTTTGAACCTTGACTGATTTCTAGTGCTTCAGCCCCTCTGCGCGGCGTGTCTTCAATGGCAGTAGGCTCGAACTCATGACATACCAGTCACGAGTCCATAGCCATAACCCCTAGGCTACCGCGGCTACGATGATACATGAAGTTACACGTTTAAGTACAGAATTAATGAGAGTACGGATGGCTCTCTATTCATTGTCAGCCATTTGGCACAATCCATCTTCTGATACTTTTAATAAAAAATTTTGTGTCAAAAATCATCACAATATGATTTAGTTACAATTACTTACTAGTTATTAGTTACAAAACTGCTTTTAGCTAATTTATAACAGGACAACTATACTCAATGAGACTTATCGTGCATTAATTGATAGCATGGTCTTTTTTCCCCTCGAATATTTATTTTATATCTTTCGAATATTTTATTGTTCATCCGTTTTGAATCTTATTATACTTTACTATGTGTTTAAAAGATATGCATGCTTTGCGTATTTTTTTTAAGTATGCCTAATTTTGTTTAGATTCTATGTCTCCCCCACACGGGACTAAATGATGTGTGTGACTCTTGGTTTTAAAAACTTTAATTTTGAGTATAAATGATTTAGACCAGAGGTTCCCAAACGTTTTTGTCTTATAAACCCCCTTGCCATGATTTCGGTTTTGGGTAGACCCCTACTTACCTAATATTGAATTTTTGCAAATTTATCAACTTAATTGTCTTTTTGACAGCTGGTATACATCTACTTACTTTAAAAGATTTAAATTTCTAACTATAGTGTAGTGTTTAAAACTTAAGAAGCACGTATTAATTAAATTAAAATTTAATTAATACATAAAACTTTTGTCACATAAAGTAACTGAGCAACAAACAAATGCTTTTAAATGGAGGGATAAATCTGCTGCTTTAATCACAAATTCTCAACTTTTGGAATCAATCTTCTCAGATTTAACCCTAAATCTCAATAATTAATAGCTCCCAGTGTTTTTGAGTTTGGAAAACCGAGCTGAAACTCCTCACTAGGAAAAGCCCAAATAAAAACTTTCCCAAGATATTCCATAATTCGGGATAAATAATAGGAATATTTTTTAAGCGAAAAATGCTAACATCAATTTCTAAACTTTACTTCAAGATCTTTGTTAGTGTCTATTCCAATCATTTCCTCAGGTAATCTGACATTCTCTTTTCGATGTGACCATTTGAATCCATTGCCTACTGTGGGATCACCGTAGTCACAAAGTATTCTCAAATCTTGTTTTAAAATCTGAATAAGGGACATTTAAATGTTGAATATAGGTTAAAACATCACTTTGCTGGCAGATTATATGTCGCAAATTGAGAAACTAAAAATTTGCGACGTACAATATTACGCTCTGTAGCTTAATTCTGGCAAGAAACGCTGAAATGATGGTTTTAGTAAAATTTATGCTGTTGCCTGGAACTACAAATTAATCTCATTAAATTTAGTAAATATATCTGTTAAATAAATAAGTCTGGTTTCCACTTGATTAAATTTTCTTTTTAAAATTTAAGTCATGATCTGGTTTAATGAGAGCCATTATCGTAGACCCCCATTTATATCTCATAGACCAAATTATTTTTACACTAACGTGGACCCTTTGCAGGTCATCATAGACCCCTGGGGATCCGATATGGACCACTTTAAGAATCACTGATTTAGACGAATGCTAGCTACTTTGTGCGGCGAGAACCTCTCCTAGTGAGGGACAGTACAGGAACTGAACATTCCGCACAGATTCAGCTCCCATAGCAGCTAATAGAAGTCTCTGTTCACTTCATCCAGCAACCAATCAGAGAGCAGGCTCTAAGCTCTCACCAAAGCCAAAATCTCATACAACTTTCTCACCCAGATGAAGAACCAAAGCCACGTCTCCCGAATTCCATCGATTGACCAATCACCGTCATGCCACTCAGCAGAATGAACAAAAACCACCTCCATGCCCAATATCGCAGACAATCCAGATATGGGATTAAAGACTGTTTTTACAGTCCGGATGCCCAAAGAATAACGCCTATTCAGATTATGTTACACAAAGATCTCGAAGCAAACAACATGTTGCCATCGTGCAAAAGATAAGTACACTAGATGGCGTTGTTAAAAGACAGGACGATAAAGCTAAATATTTTACACAAAATACATATAAAATAGAAATTGTAAATACTAATAAGAATTGAATAGAAATTAAATATAGCATATAAATGAATATACCTGCAGATTAATAATAAAAATACAGTTTGAAGAATAATGGAAAATATAACTTGAATAATAACGAAAGTACAATTTGATTAAAAAGATACAATTCCATCCAAACACGATGTGCTTTTTAATCAAATGAATACATGAATAAGAAGGTCTGTGTGTGTGTGTAATCATCTTAATATGCTATTATATATAAAATAAACAAGACTATATATACATATCTGAACAACTGTCCGAAGTTTTATATTTACACATTAAAGAGATTGTATAATATTTTTTTTAAAAACTGCCAATCCTTGTTTAAAGGAGCACGAGAACAAATGAAGATTAATTGCTACCGAGTGTTTAATGGGTAACCACATAGAAGCCTCTTCGAAAGTTACAGATTTTTCACCTACAAAGTTTCGGTTTGGAGGATGGACAACCTGCGAAAACTTGTGACCTTTGATACACTCCCAGATAGTAAAAAATAGCAAGGTGGATTTAATGAGTGTAAGGAAATTGCAATATTGGCGCCCACATCTGAACCTCAGAATTGCGTTGGTGGGTTCATAAAGAGTGTGGCTAAGTCAAACATTTATCCAGTGCACGTTTGGAAATCAGGATGCGAGAGGTAATTGTCTTGAAAAACAAACTTCTCCATGCTGGTTAACAGCAGTTAGTCTTGATAGAAGAGGAAAAGGAAAGAGATATAGTGTTAGATTCGAGAACTCGTTTTTGCAAATGCCTTTCAAGATTTTAAAATTGAATAGAGGAGTGATCAAATTAAAATTTATAGTATATTTTCAAATAAGTATGCGGGAATAAATTTTCTATACTCTTTTAATTGGCCGGAATAAATTTTATAAAAATTCAGTGATTATACAGGGATTTTATAAGAACTTAGTATAGGATTATCCTTTGTTTAAGGTATCCGAATACGTTCGGAACCGTAATTTTGCAAAAGCGTATAAATGGATAATATTTATGAAATTTAGTGTCACTTAGATTAGAAAATGTATATAAAGTTGTTTTAAGAATAGTATTACACTAAAAAATTATTTAAGTACAGTATTTTGACAAAAAATGAACATAGAATGACCCATTTTCAAAATATTCTCCTTTTGTGTGTGAAAAATGTTTCTATTTTAATAATATTTTGCCTGTAAGTAACTCAGACCTCTCTACAGAGGGTCAACTAGAATTTTTGAAATATATAACTTAGAAGTAGGTTTATCCATGCTTTATGACAACAGAGGGGAAAAATTTTAAGAAAAAAACGCCGATAATTAATTCAATGGGTTGTAGCTCTGAAAATAATGTGAATTTTTCAAAAATCATAGTTGAACCTCTGTACAGAGGTCTGAGCTATATACATGCAAAATATTATTATAACAGAAGCATTTTTCACAAAAGGATAACATTTTGAAAAAAGGTTATTCTAAGTTAATTTTTAGCCGAAATATATTGTATTTAAATAATTGTTTTTTTGTCAAAATGTCCTTAAAGCAATTTTATACATGTATTCTAATCTAAGTGACACAAAATATCATGAAAATTATCCATTTATGCACTTTTTAAAATCACGGTTCCGAACGTAGTCGGATACCTTAAATACGTTCAAAAAGTAGTATAGCTTAATAAAGGAATGCTAAAATATTATATTTTACACCGAAAACAAAGTTTTCTGCTTTCCTCTGGATAATTTATTTATACAGATATCTATGAGATATATAAATTCTTTTCCTTAAGTTTATCTTCTCCAAAAATTAGGTGCTAAAATTAAGTTAATCATTATTAGATTGATTTAAAATTTTGAATTATTGAAATTATAAAAATACCACGCAGGAAATAAATAAAACTTCAAAAGCTATTAGTACAAATAAAATTATTCAAGAAAATACAAAATCTTATTTGATGAAACATGTGAAAACTTTTTATAATGTTTTCCAAACAAAAAGAAATTGTAAAAATTAAACCTTTCAGTCAAAATATATGGGAGAACAGTGACTCATTCACACATTCATTTATCACAAGACCTCTGAGACCTACATATTTGAAATTCGGCAGGCATGTTTCTTTTGATAAGCAGAGATCAAAAACAGGTTTTTCGGACATTGTTTCTCAAGGGGGTTACGGGGTCCTTATAAATAAAATTATTCCCATTTCTGAACGATTAGACTCCTACTGACTAGAAATTTCGTAAGCAAGCTTCTTTGGTTGAGTAGAGATCGTTGAGAACGGGTTTTTCGCAAATCCACTCTGAACAGGGGTTACCCCGTTCAAAGTCAAAATTCCCGCTTTTGAACTATTAGACCTGCAGACTTGAGATTCGGCTAACAATATTTCTTTTCTTGAAAAGAGAACCGCTAAGAACGATTTTTCCGGAAATCAACTCCCGAAGGTGGGGGACTGCAGGGAGTTATGAGGTGTTTATATATATATATATATATATATATATATATATATATATATATATATATGTGTGTGTGTGTGTGTGTGTGTGTGTAATAATTCCCTCTGGTATCCTTTTTATTAACTCTTTTTAATAATATTTAAACAAGCTTTAATTCTGTGGTTCAAGAATAACATTCTTTAATCTTAATCGACTAGTATCAGAAATCCCTGTCCCACCCATTTCAACCAATCAGAACTATATTACATAATAATCACGCGGTTGTCACTGCCGGTATATAAAGCGAAAATCTTGTGGGATTAATCTTTTTGTCTTTGTGTTCGTCTTGCAGAATGTAGCTTCAGCTCGTCTTTTTGTCTGCTTTGCTTTCGCCATATAATCATCGCAAGTTTGTCTCCAGCTCGGCGTCTTGAATATGTACAAATAGCTGCAACTCTTTTATCCTTTGTGCTTTATCTCAGTGCGTGTTCATCCCTGTTCTAATATGAAATACCACTGTGATTATTAGCTTTTGATGTGTGTGTCAAAATAAAAGGGCTGAACGTCCATTCAGAAGATGTTTCCTGAAACCCTATTAACACTCAAAAAATAATACAACAAAACCGGCCACTACGCTACATATATATATATATATATATATATACCGATTTTGCCCTATTATACCCACAAACTTGAATTTTGAAAAACATGTTTGTTGTTGAGTAGAAATCTGCTAAAAATTGGTTTTTCGAAAATTGACCCGAAAGGGGAAGAGGAATAAGGAAACATAAATAGTTATACTAAGCCTAGTGGCTGAGTGGTAGTGCATCATGCTTCCACACCACAGGTCCGAGGTTCCCACTTTGAGCTGGGCAAGGTCGACTCAGACTTTCATCCCTTCAGTGGGTCGATAAAGGAGTACCAAGCTTGCTCGGGAACTTATTTCTTGGGGTTTCGCGTCAGACTGACCTCCTGATCGGAACATCTGCTCATGCACCTCAGGGGCCAAGGTTACGTGTGCTAATATGGGCACAGTTGGCTTTGGCTCTCATGGGTTGTTACGCCGCTGAAATAAGATAATTATACTTCCGCTTACAAAAATCAAGTTCTGTCTTTTTTTTAAATACAATCGAACGTTTAATGCTAGGACTGAAATATCAATAGCTTCAATATTTAGTCATACGACATCAAGAAATTTCCACCGAAGAAATGGATGACAATACGGTAATTTAATTATAATTATGATTAATAAATATTAATTGATTAAAACAAATTATTCAAAGAATTACAGATACAGCCCCGTTGAGCATCCCTTTTGGCGACTTAGTGGCCGTTTTAGCGACTCTGTGTTCAAAACTTTAAAAGGTTTTTTCCTCACATTTTAAAGCGCTTATTTGAGATGAAATTTTCTATACACGATTGTTTTGGGTGACAATACGATAATTTAATTATAACTAATTAAAATTAATTGATTTAAACTAATTATTTAAAGAATTATAGATACAGTCACGTTTGGCTTCATTTTTAGTGATTTGGGTCAAAAAAAATTTTTTTTTCTCACGTTTTAAATTAAATTTCATATACAGGATTGTTTTGGATGATAATACGATATTTTAATGATAATTAATCAAAACTAATTTCTACTTAATATTGTAATTCTGTCATATGTATATACATATTTATATGAATAGTGATTGTTTGATAGAAAAGTAACTAAAATTAAATTTTTCTTGTTTAACCTAAGTAGAAATTGACTTAAATTTTTTTTTACATTACTTGTTGTTTATATATAAGCTTAATAACATTTAACACGAGCGGCTAAATGTGCTTAGTTTCTGAATGATCTTTTGTTTCCATACCTCAGGGGCTTTAAAAGCAGACTTTTTACATCTCTCCGAACGGTAACGGTTACAGAAAACTTCCATATTTCGTTGAGTTGGTCTTTCCCAAAGCATGATCCCTGTTAAAAGGGCATCTTCCCCAAGCGCACCTAATCATTAAAGTATCCGTCAAAACGAAACACGTATAAAGTCATCAAGTTCCAGAACAATCTCGAAACATCGAAGGCACAGAATAAGTACCAAGTGTAAGATGATTGATTTTCCTTGATAAAGTAGTGACATTTCTTGCAGAAGCACTATTAATTCACTCCCACCATCTACAGCTCGTCCGATGCACAAGCCCACAACAAAATTCATCATTCCACATTTTTCACCTTCGTGCTCACTTGAAGGGCTTCGTATCCTCCAAGCGAAGAGATGGCTATCTCTGGTACGGGCTATTTACTTTATTAAAATGCTCTTTATTACGTTTTAAAGAGTACGCCTTGTACAATAGTTGATTTGATCATTTATTTAACTTGGAGTCGACTTGGAGATGTTTATCTCTTTTTTGTTTATTTTTTTTTTTTGGAAGAAAAATGTAAGTGTCCCCGAAAAAAATAACGCTTAAAGACCTTCTATAGTAAAACTAATGAGATTGTTATGAGCTGTCATCGAGTTTTGTTTTGTTTTTGTTTTATAATGGTATAACTGGTGAAAGCAAAAAAAGAGGACTGAAAATGTTTTTTGTGAGGAAAGGTGGGAGAATATTTTCACAGAGAATTTAATAGAAGGAAGTAATTTTATTTGGTGAATTCATTAAAAGAGAGTTTTAAAAAAGGTCCTTTAAAATAAATCATAACTGAACTGAACTCAATAGCGCAACAGCCCATGAGGGCCAAGGCTACTGTGCCTATCTTAGTATACGTGACCTTAGACGCTGGAGTGCATTTGCAGATGTTTCGGTCAAGTGTCAGTCTGACGTGAAACCCCAGTGTTCAGTTACCAAACAAGCTTGGTACACGTTTATCGACCCACTGAAGAGATGAAAGGTTGAGTCAATCTTGCCCAGCCCGGGGTTTGAACCACGGACCTGTGGCGTGGAGTGACACCCTCTCAGCCACTGGGCTTAAAATAAATCATTAATAATAACAAATTTGGATAAAACCCCTATCTGTATTGCAATAAATATTTGATTTAGAGACAAATTTCAAATAACCTTCCTATAAAAGAGAAATCTACAATAACAAACTGACTTTCGATTGGTTTTAATTGTTCGAGCAAGATGACTTTATATAATGAATTTACTATGTTTAAATGAATCAATTAATCACACTGAAGTATTGTAATAATATATATATTTAGGAGAAATTTTATTTAAAAAGCATTTTTTAAAAGTTTTAGCAACATTAACGTCTTTTCAGAATACTATAAGTTCATTTGGCAGCAGTTCTTGTAATTTTAAATCTTGACAGGTGAACGGCAATATCGCACGCGCGTTTAAATTTTCCAAATCACTACACCATTTAATTTATGAAACAAAAACTTTTGATAGATTTTAATATACAAAAACCTTCATAATTCAAAAGCGCTGATCACTTGCGGAATAAAATTCTGCCCTTACACAACCCAGGAATATACTAGGAATCATATATAAACAAAACTAAGTAAAATCATGAGCGAATCATCTTAATTATTCCGTGTTTGCTTTTAGCACTTACTATTGTAATAATTATTAATTTTTTAAGAAAATAATGAATATTTTGTTTATACATGTTTCAAAAATTCGTGAAAAAAAAATTTTATAAACTTATAAATTCAAACATTTTTCCAAACTTTGAATTAGTTATACTTTCTGGATGCATCGATAGATACTCCCAAATAAAATAGAAACTCATTAATCCCGTTTAAATGGACTCCAAGTCTTTCCATTCAACTAAAGTTTAAATAAAGCAAAATAATCTGTACAATCAACCAAAGTACACAGTTAAGTATACCTCTATTCAATAAAAAGATCATGTGTGTCTTGAAAAAAGACGAAGCGAAATGGTAAATAATTGCACAAGAGAATATTCAAATCCAAACATTTCTTCCATGATATGTATTAGGAAGAAAAAAAATATTACTTAGAGTAGGGATGGCGAACCAATGACACTCGACACAACATTTTGGTCACGTCACCGATCAAAACGGTTTGCATTTCAAAATAACAAAGTTCACTATGAAGTATTGCGAATAAGCGTGAGTGATCAGTCGCGTTTTTACGGGCATATGCCAACATTTCAAAGAATTGAACGTAAAGCCCCAAGACACAAAAAATATCTTCAAGAGGGATACTCAACGCTTTTGACGCTAAATTACAAGTTTTCAGAAACGATATTATTACAAGAAACTACAAATACTTCCCAAACTTGAAAAAAACAGACGAAGAAAAAAAGTTATTGAAGAACTTATTTCCACATAATTATTATGTACCTTTATGTGACTTCATTTGACAAACTGAACTTGTCCGAATTCGATTGGTTGGAGATTGAAGAATTTTAAATGCAACTTTGATTGATTTCCAGTCTAGTTTAATATGAATTCAAAAATTTATTGAAACAAGGAAAATGTTGGAATTGATTGAAACAAAAAATTAACAAACGATATAAGTAAAAATGCCAATAACGAAATTTTGGAAACGCAGAATTCGATTCCACATACATTTAACTGTTTGAAGAAGCTGGTTCATGCTATTTTAACCATATTTTCATCTACCTATGCCCAAGAATCCTTATTTTTAGAGATGAATAACATTTAAGACTCATTTTTAGAAACCATATTGGCAGATAACTCTATCATACAGCATGCATTTTGTGTGTGTGTTAAAAGTATAACATCTTACAATCCTAATGTAAGTTATTTGTCATCTAATCGGCAACAAAACAAGTCACACTAATGTTACTTTAATTCAAATTACACGTATATCTAAAGCATATTTACTGCTATTCAGTGTAAAATGCATTTTAATAGAAAATAAAGAGTTTTGAGTTGTTAGTAATTAGTTTTATTTTCCCAAAAATCCCAAGTCAAAATTATTTGGCGGCATATGTCTATACCTCATTAAACATTTTTAAGAAAAAATGGCTCGTGTTGATCCAAAAAGGTTCGCCATTCCTGACTTAGAGCAATGATTCTCTCAACCGCTGTGTCGGCAAGTTTTGAAGTATGCAGTTTTTGAAGTATGCAGCCAAGTTTTTTAAAATTATTAATTATACTTTAAAAAAAATCCCGAACCAAATCATTTGGTCATTTTATAGAAATATTCATAAAATTATTATTAATCATTTGACAACACTAGAGGAGAAACTTATTCAGTACTTCCCAAATTTAGATTAACAAAATTTGATTGGGTTCTTAATCCATTTGTGATAACGGATACATCTGTATATGAATTAACTTTGAATGAAGAGGAAAACTTATTTCACACATTCTGTAATAATCGAAATTTAATTTTAACATTCAAAAGAGTCACACAATTCATTTTAGATTAAAATTAGAAGCGATAATCCCACAATAGTCAAAAAAGCTTTAAAGATAATGTTATAATTTTCTCTAGATCTTATTTCAATTCCGACTATTAGCTCACACTCTATATATTTATTTAACTTGGTGGAATTTTCAATCGTCAATAAAATACATTTTAAAGCACTCAATTGAGCTGAAATTTTATATACATGCTTATTTTGGATGAAAATACAATAACTTAATTATTAATAAAAATTGATTAAAACTAATTATTCAAAGAATTCTAAATACAGCCACGTTGGCATCATTTTTGGCGATTTAACGACCATTTTGGCGACTTGTGTCAAAACTTTCATTAAGATATCCGACTACGTTCGGGGAAACATGATTTTTAAAAACGCATAAATGGATACTTTTCATGATATTTAGTGTCACTTAGATTAGAATACATATATAAAATTGTTTTAAGGACATAGTGACAAAAAAAATTTATTTAAATACAGAGTATGTTGGCAAAAAATTAACTTAGAATAACCTTTTTTCAAAATGTTCTCCTGTTTTGAAAAATGCTTCTATTATAATAATGTTTTGCATGTCTATAGCTCAGACTTCTGTACAGAGGCTCAACTATGATTTTTGAAAAATGCACATTATTGCAGAGTTACAACCCATTGAAATATATATATATATAATTATCGGCGTTTTTTTCTTAAAATTTCACCCTCTGTTGTCGTAAAACATGGATATACCCATTTCTAAGTTATATATTTAAAATTCCAGTTGAGCCTCTGTACAGAGGTCTGAGCTATATACAGGCAAAATAGTATTATAATAGAAGCATTTTTCACAAAAGGAGAATATTTTGAAAATGGATGATTCTATGTTCATTTTTTGTCAAAATATTGTACTTAAATAATTTTTTATTGTAATAGTATTCTCAAAACAATTTTATATACATTTTCTAATCCGCGAGTGACACTAAATATCAAAAATATTATCCATTTATAAGCTTTTGCAAAATTACGGTTCCGAAAGTAGTCGGATACCTTAAACTTTTAAAATTTCTTTAAACTTTTCTTTTAAACTTATTTTATTTTAGTGTGACGCCAAAAATTTTGAAATTGTTAAAACTATGCCGCAACAACAACAACAAAAAAGGTTGAAAATCACTAACTTATAGCATGGTGGTTTTGAATTGATAAATGATGAATTCTATTAAAAGGGCTATCTGAATCAAACAACGTCCAGTTCAAAGGGGTCCGGGTTAATGAAGGCTTGTGTAAATGTCAAATCTTCCTACCTCTGTATGCTACTTATAATGATGATTTCAAACAAAGCAATGTAATACTTTTCATTGCAAAAGAAAACAATTTGTTCGGATTATCTTTCCATTTTTGGTCTCGATGCTACAGTCACCGATTCCCGATAAGAGAGTCTAAGGCTCTTGCAATAAAAGAAATTCGAAACTATTCCGGTCACATCATACAGGTGGTCCACGGTTATGGGTAAGGCACTTCTAAAACGAAATTTATGGCCCATACATTATCGTTTATGACATCTGGGTGTCTCTCTTTCTCCGTTAATCATTTTTCTCAAAACACTGAGTCTTTGTTTTCAAAAAAGGATCTTGTACGCGACATTCGACATGAAATTGTGTTCATTGACTCTCATCATACATAGGTTGCTGAAGATGTAGCAGTTTTCAATGCCATTTTTAATGAGCTTTAAAAATGCGATTATATTTTTTTCAATGTTTATGTTTACTTGCTAAACATGTTTATGAGTTCAAAAGAATTTAATATAACATCAATGGTAGGTTTGTGAATTTTTTCATACAGATGAGATTAGTGATCTTTAATGCATGTACTTTTGGAATAATTATTTTATATATGTGTATTCTAATTTTATTACATTGATTTTAACTCTATAATAGTTAGTCTATTAAATTTAATCGTTATATGTTAATAGTATTGTGTATTATATATATATATATATATATATATATATATATATATATATATATATATATATATATATATATTAGGATTTAGATAGGATAGATATATTCTATCTATTTAGATAGGATTTAGTGATATTCCTATCCATTATATATACTTTCAATAGGTTTTGCTCAGTATTATTTAAGCATGTATGGGAAGGTTGGCGGCCAAAACATGTTCAACCCCTCAATTTCTTTTATATATAAATTATTTTATATATTAGCTGTCCTAAGTCAGCAATGTTTATAATACTGCAGCATCCATTTTATAATTTTTAACCTCCGTTACTCATATGTCCTTCATTGTGTGATTTTCCTACTGCCTTTGTGTTTTTCGAATGTGATTGTTGGATGTTCTCTTGTTTGTAGAGAATAAGCATATATATAGCAATAGCTATATTTCTTCCTTTCTCTATGGCCCAGTGTATAGGCAAATTACAGGTGAAGGTTGGCTAGTCAAAAATTTTTGTTTAAACCTGTAATCTTGGTTCCTAAGGCCAAGAGTTTGCTATTGTACTAATGTGGCTAATGTTTCTTACTGCTTTGACTAGTTATACTTAGGTTTATAACTATTTGTGTGTATATATATATATATATAGGAAATAGTAATTTATTAATTTCGAATAATTAGAATGTTTTGAATTTTAATATATTTCCTCGAGAGAGATGCAAGCAAGAGATGGCGGCCCCAAAACAAACTGAAGTGAATCGAGAGGCTTTTCTAATGCCCAGCAATGAAAGAATTCGAGCGAAGACGTCAGGAGGCATATGCGATCCTTTTGGAGTGCGAGATCACGGTTCACTCACCACCGGACACGAACGAAGTGAGGTCGACGCCCTTTTTAGCGACTTTGCCTTTGCAAGCAACGCAGACCTTCTTTAGGCCTAGCGATGTTTGGCGCCCCCGTCTCACAGGTGAATCCTGCTCTCTGTTCGAACTATCTTTTATTTATCTTCTTTGTAAATAATTCAAAGCTGTAAATAGCCTGTTCCTTATCTTACGTAAATTAATTGTTCTTAAACTTGGCTTATGCTTTCTTCGTCCAAAATTTCATCATTACCCTAGACACCGTCCCATATATATATATATATATATATATATATATATATATATATATATATATTGAAATATATATAAATTCAATCGCCAACACAGGAATCAATATAAAAAAAAAATCGAAACTAAAATGAATCCTATAACATAAAAATCCCATTTCCGGAATAACAATGGCGAATATAGAAAGACAAAATCTAACGTTTTCAAACAAAATTAAAAAATTTTATAAAATAAAAATATATAAAATATCCAAGTGCAACCTCGGACTTAGGACCGATAAGTGGGGTTGTGCGTGTGCGTGTACATGCGGAATAAGATGTTCTGTTGCAGCTGGTCTTAAGCTGTGGCCCCTCGGGAGGAAAAATGTGCCTTTCTAGACTAGATCACTAAACTGACCTCAATGAAAAAACTATTAGAACATGTATTTCGATCAAGAATATGAATTCAGTTCTTTTTACTGTTTGCAACTACATAGCCATTACTACAACGTAATAACATTTTCGAAAAATAATATTAGCACATGTGCAGAGATTAAGAACCCATATAGCGCGCCAGTATTATAATGATTGCATCCAGGGAAGGTAGTTTAAAATCTTGGGGGATCCGCGATTTCAGGAAGATGCATAAAGGGGGGCCGAGGAGATCGGAAGCTTAAGAATTATTGTTCTACTGTATGGAGACTAGAATAAAAATAATTTTTAAATTATTTCAAAATTTAATGTTGTCACAGAAAGGAGCTGAAGTAAAAAAAAAAAGGGAAAAAGATTTAATTTTGGTTAGATGATTTCAGATTCAGAATAAAATTATTTTTCTACAATATAAATAACCCAAAAAGATGATTATTAATAAATGAGTACCAAATGGTGAATAGTACAATGTGCATTGCAGTATATTACAACCTCAGCTCTCACCGCACCGTCGAATCAATCCGTTCCAAACATTTCCCTTTTCTGCTTTATCGTGCACTTTAATTTCGACAGTAAGTTTTTAAAAATTTGTTACTAAAGAATCTGTTAGGTGTATACCAAGGCGCTTTTTCTTGTAACTATTTAGTATGTGTCTCCTCATCGCAATAAATGTAAAAAAGTACTAAAATACCTGTTTTTCTGTAATAAAAATTACTTTGACTTTTTACCGTCAAAAAGCTCAAACGACTGAACTTCATTTCTCTTGGGGCGGTACTTAAAGCAAAAAATAATTTTTTATTTTAATTTTCCCTTTATTTATCTTCCCTGCATAGGTAGGTTTTGAAATTCAGAAAGAAAAAATTTGATCCTTTCTAATATATATATGCATCCCAGTCGATACATTTGTCTAGGTCAAGAGTCGGAAACCTTTTAGTTGTGGTGTGCCAAACCAATCTACTAATAGGATTCAGCGTGCAACACAGTGGGACATTTGTAAAGCCATTTATTTCCCGCGATAATACTTGAAGAGTTAGAGAATAGAGGTCAATAATACACAGACATATATACAGTCTTATTATATATTAATTTTGCATCATTTAAAAATATTTCTTAACATAAAAATAAACAGCGTAAAGTATAACTATTTCTTCAATTAAAATTGTGCATAGATTATGTATTTAACATATTTTTTTAAAATAAGAAATAGACAACATAAAATACGAGTATTTTTCTTCATCATAGTTAGATAAAAAGATGAATAAAATGTTAAACTAGTGCTTTTATCGCTCTACTTTCATATCGCAAAATTATGGTATGATTTTCAATTTGGACACACCTTTATATTCTGTGTCATTAAAACAAATTTCTTTTGTAGACTCAAAATAATTTTCCTATGAGGAAAGATTTTTTTAATTTTTGTATACGGTGAACTAAAAGCGAAAAGTAGAGTGCATGCCATTTTCACTCTTCAAGCAATTAAGCCCGTATAGCTGTAAATTTATCTTTAGAGTTATCTTTCAGTTTTTTCCACAATTTCGTAAATGTCCATAATTCCGAAGATGTTTGTCAAATAAGGTCCATTACAAATTGTTTAACTTCCACCAACTTGAAACTTGTCAAATTTGTTGAGTAGTGCAGAGTACCACTGAGAATTGTACCACATGTCTAGGTTTTAGTAAAAAAATAGTATTTCCATACGATATTTACCTTATCCTTACAAATTGAAATTCTCCAGAAAGGGAAACCTTAATTTATTCTTCAGTACAAATGTAAACAATATTTCAAAATTATTGGAGCACTTTTAGAAATTTTTCAAACCTATTACACCAGGGGTGCGAAACTCAAAGAGGCTAACTTGAGCCAAACAAACAAGGTTTAACTTAATGTGGGCCGGAAAGAAAATAAATATTCATAGAAACATAACTTTATTTCAAATAATACATTATAATAAACATATATAAGTTTAAATGCCAGTACCTTTAATGCCGCATCCTGACACTTAGCATCTCTTATCCCCTACTAAGTTTCTTATTTCGGAAAAATTTTTGGTTCACACATTGATTACTTTCAAAACACACTTAAGTCGAGTGTCATTAATATTTTTTCTAACTGGAGACTTATTTCCTTTCATAACTGAAAATAACTGCTCGCAGCAATAAGTACTTACAAACATGGAAATAACTTCATATGCGAATTTTCGAGTATTAATATATATTTGGTAAATATATGAAATACTTAGGAACACCCACTTCAATGAATTTTGCTTTCAAAGTTGAGTCGCACTGAATTTGGATGAAACTTAATTTGTATACATCAGTACTTGAGTCTATATTATTTATAAAACAAAAAAAAAATTATTCTCCAAAGAATTAAAATCTTATTTCAAATTCAGTTCAAAGATTTGAAGCTTTTTCTGCGCATATTTTATAGGATGTAGTATCATATACACTTGATTTGTTCATGTAGCATTTTATTTAAGGTATCCGACTGCCCTTGAATCGATTTCTGAAAAAAGCGCATAAACGGATAATTTTCATGACATTTAGTGTCCCTTAGATTAGAATACATGTATAAAATAGTTTCGCTGACATTATGACGAAAAAATTTATTTAAATACAATACTTTGGCAAAAACACCCCTAGAATAACCTTTTTTCAAAAATGTTCTCCCTTTTATAAAAAGGCTTCTAAAATAATAATAATATTTTTGATTATATAAAGTAAAAAGACTCTCTCCTGAGAGTCTGAATCCAGGATTTTTAAATATTCACATTATTTTGAGAGTTACCACCAAATGAAATAATTATAGGCGTTTTCCTTAAAATTTCTGCCCTCTGTTGTGGTAAAATATGGATAAATCCGCCTGCCATGTATTTGAAAATTTGAGGAAGCTCAGCCCTGCACAGAGGTCTGAGATATACACAGGCCAAATTTTATTATAATAGAAGCATTTTTCACAAAAGTATACTGCTCTTGAAATGGGTCATTCTATGTTCATTTTTGTTAAAATATTGTACTTAAATAATTTTATTGTAATACTATTCCTTGTAAAGTTCACCATATGCTTTTCTAAATCTTAAGTGACACTCAAATATCATAACATTATCCCTTTATGCTTTTGCAAATTCACGGTTCCGAACTTTGATAAAAAAAAAAAAAAAGAGTCTAGTAAAAAAAACGTTTAGCAAATTCTACCTATCCTTCTCTTCCATTTTCTGCGTCGGTTTTTTACTTTTACTATATGTTTTTGTGTCAAGATATATTGGCTGGGCCGCAAAAATGTTGATTGTGGCCGCATGCGGTCCACGGGCCACGAGATTGACGACCCTGTATTACACAGTTATACATCTATAAACGGTAAACACCATAAAAAGCCAGTATTAAATTTTACAAATAGTTACTAAACCAAGTGCTCTTTTACGGTATGTTTTTAATATAACAAATGTGTCTGCTGGTAAGTTATAAATCTATTATTAATTACTTCCTAGTTGAAGCCTTTATAGTTCGTTTATAAACCCACAATTTTATAGTCTGAACCCCTCAGTTCGCCTCAACAGACACAATTTAGTAAAATAACAAACCATTTTGGCTTCCATTACGAAACGTGTTTTCTTTTGTACTCAGCGTAAATATAGACAGGGAGTGATTTTAACAGCAGAACGTAACTCGATTGAGAGTGCTAAAATAATAATGTAACTGAGTATCATGATATATAAGAATAGAACTCTTTCTAAACTATTTGTGCTCTTCCCCCAACTGATAACGTAATTTTAGCGTTTTAAGAGACTAAGTTTATAAAAATAATCAGAAAACGAACTTTGCCTTTCTTTTGTTATTGCTTCAAACAAGATTTATATTAAAGAGGAAATTTTTCCAAACATTTTGAACAAATAAAAGTATTTTTATGCTTGGATTTTCTCTGGTAAAATTGCACAATACGAGCAATTTCATCTTAAAATGACATAGTTGTAATAAAATTTATTCAATTTTTTTTCTCTTATAATACTTTCTCTTTCTTTAATATATTACGTAATTAAAGAGTTATTATACATATTTTTATTTAAAGACATCCTTCTCATATAAAGAGAAAACCATAAACATTTTTTCAAAAAGGAGTTGTCCTTTTCACAGAATATTTCGTTTGCATTATTTTGAACCGAAGCCCAGTGGTTAGTGCATCACGCTCCCACACCACAGATTCAAGGTTCTAACCCCGAGCTGGGCAAGGTTGACTCAGCCTTTCATCCCTGCAATGGTTCGATAAAATGAGTACCAAGCTTGCTTGGGAACTTAACTCTGGAGGTTTCGCGTCAGACTGACCACCTGAACTGAACATTTGCTCTTGCATCTCAGGGCTCATGGTCGCGTATACTGAGTTGGGCACAGTAGGCCTGGACCATTATGAGTTGTCGTGCTACTGAGTTAAGTATAATTTTGAACCATGGTCAAGTGACGAGTACGACACCTGAGTTGGTTTTCCTTCTTCTAACTTCCACACCACACCAACGGGAGGACGTGTTTGAGCCTCGACATATATTTAACTTGCAGTATGACCCTTTACACGGCAGTCCCTTCGGATCCTTTCAACTGAACCACGGGGATTTCTAATATGATCTCATCAAACAATTTTCTTAGTCTTCGTATAACAACGATCAGCATTCTTCTGACTTCCCACTTCACTTGGCTTTAAATAACAGCCTTCATTAACATAAATCGCGTATCCTTTACAGAAAGAGGTTTTATAATCATATAACTTCATAAAAAGTATTGACCTTAGTCAGAATCGCAAATAGAATCCATTACAACATATCCCAGTAACTTTTGTTAAAAAAAGCTTACGCCACGATTTTCCCTCATTTTTATTCAAACATATCAAAAGCGAGTTTCGAGGATGGAATCTCCATAAACATTTAAACTATAACTACAGTTGATGGATGACGGATCATACTGATTGATTGTTATTAACATCGTCCTAAGAAGCCACTCGAAGACTACTGACATGGACCACATAATTTTGAACTTTGGTCGAGTAACTAAAACGACACCCGTGCTGGCATTAACTCTCCGACGCTCCATTCCAAGTCAGCGTGAGGACTTCGGCCTCCACAGATTTAATGCACATCAGCTCCTCTATATGGCAGATCTTAAGCGCCATCAGGACTCGAACCCTCGACTCGACAGATGTCAAATTCATGATCATGACCATTCGGCTACCACGGCTGACTGACTTTTTTATGGCCCAAAGTTTTAATGTTGGTTTGGTGTGGAGAGTTTGAGAGTGGGATACCAGATCAAGTGTCATCTTCATCACTTGACCTGGGTTCATAATTATGAGATCCGTGGTCAACAGCCTTTTTGTTGCTTTAGAGGGCGAGTTTAATAAATAATCAATTGAAATCAAATGGAATTTGCTGTGTAGTAAAATTAATATAGGGCTTGGAAATGGTCGAGAAGGAGTTTCCTTAGCGACCTCTTATGATCTTCACAAGTTTGGTTGTTAACCCCTTGAAAGCGGTCAATTTTTTTGCCCAAAATGTTCCAAAAAAAAAAGGCACATTTTTTCCCCCATGTAGTTAAGCTTAATACTAGCTCCCAAAATTTGAAAATGGAAGAATTTTATTTAATTTTAAAGTTTTTACACAATTTTTTTTTATTTTATAATTGCGGAAAATAAAATCCCCTGAATGTTTGCTTTTTATAAGTACACTCTGAATGCTATGAAGAATGTTTCATATATCTTAAAAGAATTTTTTTCTCATACTTACAAAAAAAAAAATTCATGTTCGTTCCTCTTTTTCAAACGGTTGAGATTATGTATGTGTGTGCCCGAGCGCATGTGTGGGTGTGTAGGTGTAGTGCACAATTTGAAACATGGTGTAATACAAAGTTTATAATGCTATGGCGACATAGATAATATCGGGTTTTTCTGGATTAATCTTTTCATTTTTATTTCATCTCAAGCAACAGATTGCACATTGCCTTGCCAATTTCTGTTCTTTATCGAATATTTTCAAGAATCTAAATTGCTGCCTTAAATGAAAAATTCCCGCCTTCATCACAAAGAAAATCCCGGATGAGAGCAGTATTTCAATACCATGGACAAACTGCATCTCTTAAAGACACTATCATTAATAATCTCACAATAAGAATTAAAAATATATGCAAATCAAAGATAGAAAGAATAAAATATCAGTGTTCGTACAGCGTACGGGTAAACCGATTATGGCTAGCCTTTCGTAGCTCTTACGGTGTACGGGAAAACCAGTTAAGGGGTTAACGATTGATTTATATATAGTACTGATGAAAAACTGTAAGGTGTTTCTTGTACTTTTTTGGGCAGAATTTCTCAAATGGATTAGATAAGAAAAAGTAGTATAAATTACACAACTGGAGAGAGAGAGAGAACTTCTGTCTTACTTTATTAAATCATCTACATCTACTTAAGATACATACAGGAGTTGCCCTTGTGACGGGCACACCAATTGTGGCCAGCTTTCGGTAGCTCGTACTTACGGTATACGGGCAAACCAGTTAAAAGATTAGTAATCTTAACCAATCTGACAATTACAGTGTGATTTCCTAAATGCACAAAAGGAAAGCTAGGAGAGAGAAATTTTGTATACCTACGTTAGCTTATGAAGATATGTTGGCAACTTAGGAAATTTGAAGTCAATGAACAGAATCAAATATAAAACCATCTGCTTGCAAATTCTATGAAAGATTCGATGCTTTTTGAAGAATTTTGAAACATTTTGATCCATTTCTACAGAAAGCATTTTATGACTTGTATTTTAGTTTTGAGATAAGTTTGATTTACAACCTCAAAAAGAAAACGTGATTTCCTCTATCATGTCCTCGCTTTTTTTCCCCCATAGACTTGCATTTCTCTGACAGTCTGCATTGAACGATGTCTGTGATAACAGCTTCTTACAACACTGCAATATCATAATAACATTGGAAAGATGACTTTGACTTCACTATCTTAAAACATTAAGCCATTTCCTGAAGTTATTAGTTCCAAATCGCTGCCAATTGGTTAACTTATCTACAGTATGTAATAAGATATATCTTGCACAGTCGAGTCGAGAAAATGATATAAAAATGGAAGAATTAACATGCTTATTTCGTACAAAAGGCAAGCAGCTGTAAAGAAGTTAAACATTAAGATAAAAGTTATTACTTTTTATCAAACCATTTCCGAGAGTGCTTTCGTTATGGGATTGAATAACAAGCATACTCGACACTGAGATAGAAAGCGTCATTTTATATGGATATAATTTTTTGTTTTATTTATTTCAAGAAGCTCAAAAAGTTGTTTAATAGAATTATAAGTAAGGGTTAATAATAAGAAAACTCTATATCTCTGGGATTTTTTATACAATATTTTATGTCTTCTAAGAAAACTTTCCATCAGTGTTTCACGGACATATCATGTATTATAAAAATAACATTAAAATTGTTTTATTCGCTCTTTTTTGTTTTTCACTCACATATATCTCTTTATTTATTATATTTAAAAGGCTAATCTAAATCCGAGTAAAAATTCAACAGTGCCGATGCGACCTCTTTACTTTTTAGTTCAATCAAGGCATTAACTTTACCTCTCGATTACGTATATTTAATCGCTGTATGTACTAAAGCATCATATTTCAATTTTTGATTCAAGCTGCATATTTGTGCCGAATAAATAAGTGCGGAGCGGAGTGAGTGAATATTTCACCTGCCTACCATTCCAGCCATGGCTGAGCGGTGGAACGAAGTGGTTGGCGGTGACGTAATTCCATGCACATGTACAAGTCACGAAATTTTGCTCCAGCACACCATTAGCCATCCGCCGTGTAGCGACATCGTTAAATCTGTTCGAGAGTTGAAACGTCCTCCCGTTGGTGTGTGTGGTAGTTAGAGAGGGGGGTGCCAGCTCAGGTGTCGTCCACGCTCACTTTGGACCGCTGGTTCGTACCATGGTCCTGCCCACCAAAAGCCCTCGCGTAGCCGGAACAGTGCGACGTTAATATTCACTCACTCACCTATTCAGCTACACGAAGGGCTTCTTTGGCGACGACCCTCGTAATTTTGAACCATGGTCAAGTGGTTATAAACGACACCCTCAGCTGGCACCTCCTTAACTACCGCCACCACACCCTCGCTGAAAGCCACGTTTGAGCTCTGACAGGATTTCAACGCATCGCTCTCCCGGCGAAGCGGGTCTTTAGTGGTACTGGGCTCGAACTCGCGATACGCCTACCATGATCCGGATACCTTGACTACTGGGTCACCGCAGCCCTGTTATATAAGTGCAAAGTGCTTGTCAAATTATTGAAAATATCGTATCGTAAACATTGCATTTCCTCTGAAAAGTATCGCGCGGCCAGTTTCCGCCTTTAAAAAAGTGGTAAGCTTTTTATTTCTATGGAATTAATAATTAGTTTCCTTAAACGTCAAGTGAGACAAAATTCACATTATTCTAAGTATTTAGATGCAGCCTCTGCGGGGAGTGAGTGAGTGAGTTTGGTATGTTTTATGGCAGTGGCAGTTTCGGGCTATACTCACCAAATATTCATACATCTGTGGTCTGATGGAAAAGAAGAAAAGTGAAACCACATGCTACGTAGAGGCCTGCGTGAGTAGGCGACTCACTTGCCGGCCCCTGGGGTCGTGACACCTGTGTTTACCAAAGATAGTAAACCTCTTGGGAAAAAGGAAAAGACCTCAGCCTCGCATTTTGACACCCGTACCTACCCTTAAAGAAGGTGAGCCCCCTGAGGGTGTGGGGAAGAGTATTAGTTTTAAGAAGCCCAAAGAATATGAAAAGCATAGATTTGTAGAATTGACGCGGGTACGAGCTTACTCTCGTAAACCCAGCCCACCGCTTTTGTTTGAGTTGAAGATAACTTTGTAATATATGCCAAATAGCTGAATTTAATTTGCTGAAACGCCAGTAACGTGCTTATGTTGGAAAATAAATAAATAAACCTACTCACGAACAAGTTTATTTTTACAAAGATGACTTTTTTTCTGTTACTTATTAATCCTAGCACTTAGTTAAGTCAAAGTACTTATTTCGAGTAATATTAGAAGTATGGGTTAGTTTTGTTTGGTTTCATCCTGCAGCTTAGGAAGAAGAGAAATTTTAAATTAAATTTTAGTTGCCCATTTATGAAATTCTAAACGTATACGGTCTCGATGTATCTTTTGACACCAAAAATACTCAACATTAACTCGGGAACAGGCGCGCACTCGATAGTAACGTTAATGGTTACGTGGAGGAAGCAGCCGCCGCAAATTCTCATCTCATCTTACTCCCTCAAATGAACTCATCTTACTGTAAAAGAGGTAAGAGTGAAAATACTGTACCATGCGACCTCACCAAATCCTCACCATTCGGATTCTATTTCTAAATATGGATTCTACCATTTCGAAACGGCCATGAGCTTTAATTATTATTTCTGGTTCTGCTTATTTTAATTAACTTTTACTGCAAAAAAAACAAAACACCAAAGACTATTAGCACACAACAGATCTTCTAATTCTTTTGAACTAATTATCTGATCGCGAGTATACACCTAAGATAGCCCCCAAGTAATCAATCGTGGCCCCCTGACATCCCATGAATAAACTTGTCGTTAAATTTCAGTTTTTAAAATAAATCTGTTAGCCTAGAATTATCTTCTGGACACAGAAGTCCACTAATCACGGTGTTTCGGCATTCTTAAGTTTGAGTCAAGGTGAGATGAATGTGAAGTCTACCTGAGTTGGCACCTGCCTCGCATTCATCAATGCCTTTTGTACCAATACTCGCCGCGATAACATTCTATTGCCAACTTTTTTCTTTCCTATCTTTAAATGACGTTTCCTAGATTGATGAATAAAACCTTTATTTTATTTGCCCTGCCCTGGGCTTGGCTTCACCAACAAAACAAAAAATTGGAATGAAATTTTTCTTCTTAAATTTCGTTATCTTGACTTTTCATCATTCGTAACTTACCCGCATGACACTCAGAACTATTCATTTTCAGATTTGAATTTAATTGAAATTATGAACAACACTTTATGTCTTTGTTCGACTGGTTTTCTTTGGTTCAATTAGAAGGGGGAAAAAAAGCAAAAAGAAAATTATTCCGACTGGTTAGTCTACTTAATTTTCCTTTTTTCCGGTCAATAATAATACGTCTGGACATTTCATTACATTTTCGAATGCGTCGCAAATATTTGAATTATTATTTGTCATTTTTTTTTTCTAGCATTCTTATCTTTCTCGCGATTTAAATAGCCAACACTTCTTGGGATAATTGTCACAGATTTTATCAGATTAAGAATACTAAGCCTCGCAAATTGTACAAAAAATACCAAAACCCAAAACAGTAAAATGCACTCTTTTCCTCTTTCCTTTTCTCTATTTGGTTTATATTCTTTACTTAGCTCTTTCGTAGGCCATTTATTTCTCTTTTGAATTTCTAGCAGTTTTTTATGTTTTATTAAAAATTAAACAACAGCATTTAAGGAAATATATTTTATTTTGCCGAATTTTATGTTTACATTTAAATTTTAGGGGAGGGAAAAATACTTCCCAAGGAACCATTCACCGTCATAAAGAAAATTTAATTTAATGGGGATTATTTGCCATGAAAAGATGAGAAGCATGCTGCAATACACAGAGGGACATTACATTCTGCACACATGTAACGGGTGTTCTTTTTTCGTCCCTTTCTGCTACATTTCCTACATCTATAGTTGGAAATCTTAGTCTTTGGTATATTATTTCACTGCCGTTTTGCACATCATCATCCGGAACTACACACTTCTTTGCTGAAGCCAGAAGGACTTCCTTCCTTTTATGAATATCCGGGTTCATTAGCCGACGAGCTAATGCTATATGGAATGTTAGCTGTTTCTTTTGTTCACTTGCAACAGCATGAAACTATTTATGATAACAAGGTCAATAAGGAAAACTCAGTGGTAGCGTATGGCGCTTCCACACCACAGGTCCGGGATCTATTCCCGGGCTGTGCAAGGTCGACTCAACCTTTCATCCCTACTGCAGTGGGTCGATAAATGAGTACCAAGTTTGCTTGGGGACTTAAACACATGGGGTCTCACTTCAAACTGACTACTTGATTGGGACATCTGCTCATGCACCTCAACGCCCAATGGCCGCGTATACTGGGATGGGCACAGTAGGTCCTGGCCCTCATGGGCTATTGCACCACTGAGTTTGAGTTTACGGTCAATAAGAAAATAAAAGATTAGTTAGGAATTAGTCTTCCCATCCTTATAATAGCAAGGCCAGTATATCATAATGGTTTTTGCGCTTCCCACAGGTGTATTTTGTAAGATCATATAGATGGGAAGTAATCTTCCAGAGACCCACAAAAGGGTTAAGCACATAAAGAGAATTCGATTTTTTTAAAAGAATTGTTTAAATATAGCTTTTATCAAAAATAAAATTTAATTTTTTAACTTACTGCTTTTGAAATGCACACAATCTTAATTTATATAAAAAATGATTTAAAATACTTTCACATGATTTGATATTGCCTCGAACTGGGTTTCAAAAATATTTCCTCAAGTTTCTAAGTAAAATTCACGCTCAGAGCAAAAAATCAATTTAACTTTCAGCATCATCGAAAATGTATGCATCAAGTTATGTTTGCAAAATTTCTAAAAAGCAACGGACATGATCCACAACATAATTGTTTAGTTGCATCAGACTCTGAGTTTTCTCTCGACCCAACAACTAGCATAATTCCAGTAAGAAGATTCGGGAATCATGCTATAAAGATGATTTTTTTTCTAGCCAGATTAGCACGGTGTTAAACTGCAGAGTAGAATAGTAACGCTTAAGTGCTTGCCTATCTGAAACAATTAATGTGACTACGGTAGCTAAATTGTTTAAGTAACGGACTCGTGTCCAGCATGTCATGACTTCGAGGCCGGTACCACTGAAGACCCGTCGTGTAAGGGGCCTATGCACGTTAAATATGTAGAAAGTTAAACGTCCTCTCGTTAGTGTGGTGTGAAAGTTTGAAGAGGGAAATGCCAACTCGGGTATCGTCCTCGTCACTTGACCATGGTTCAAAATTACGAGGTCCGTCACCAACAGCCCTTGTGTTGCTTTTCCTGCGACGTAAATATAACTCTCTCAACCATTGAGCAATTAACTATTATTAAAAATTTGCTTAAATGAAGTTTCAATGTTAAATAAATTGAGTATTCAATGCCTAATATCTAACAGAACTTTTGGCTAAGGATGTCGTGCTAAATGACCAAAGATACAATATAGGGTGTCCAAAAAGTACGATTACACTTTAAAAAAAATAATTAAAAATAAACAAATAAAAATGCACACTCTTACGGTTTTTCTTTTTATGTTCCATATAGAAAAGATTAAAGTTTATGTTTTATGAAATGTAAACTATATCGCGCAATGTCTCCATTTTTCAATATTCTTGTTTCAAAAAGGGCTTCGCCGCAAGAACAAGTGCAAGTTGTAGCAAGGTTTATAGAATTTAAATCTGCAACACATGAACAGCGGCAATGGGGCCCCGCCACACTGGAGTTTGGAAGTGAGAAAAAAAAAAAGGATGGAAAGCGGAAGTACACAATAGCGTGGCCACCCAGATCTCCAGACATAATACTGTGACGTCGGCTCACTATTAAAACACATCCCGACAATACTTGTCAAGTATGATGTACTTGAATGCCCAGATATGACGCTGCATCTTCCAAAAATACCGCGTATTCTTCCCGCATGCCTGAGGGCAAATAGGTGGCACGTCGATACTGAAGGTGACTATGTTGAAAGCACACCACGATCTATAGAAAAAAAGTTTCTGTGAACAGTATCCATTGTTGGATCGCTTCGCACATGTTGATTGAAATGAAAAGGAATGTCGTATTGTTGTAATAAAGGCATACCTTCAGTATCCAAGTGACTTGGCAATTTTATAGTCCTCCAAATAATATACTTGGCGAGGCAACAGAATGGTTTCAGACACGCCAGCCTATTGTCTCCAAGCACCAATGCTTGCGAACCAGAGATGATTGGAGGCATGAAAGAGACCCACCCTGGGGGTTTAAGGGGTTAACCTCGCAAGTTAATGATCTTCTACATCTCCTTCAATCTTCTGCATTACCTTCCACATCATTTTTCTTCTGCTTCGAAGACACGCGATAGAGGTTGCGGGGCTGCCGCACCTCAAGGAGCGAAAGATAGAAATGGGCATTTACTTTTTTAAAAACGGGAGGCCCCACGAAACAGCCACTGAGGGGATCTAGGACGATAACCCGCCGGGAAAAGGGTTTCGGGGGGAGTTGCACCAGTGAATTGACCGGGGACCATACCAGTGAAAGGAGTTGTGGGGACAGCTGCACCCCAGAACCGATCACACCTCAAGATCTTTAAACCTTAATTGGGATTAGAACTTTTCTCCAGCGAAGGACTGTGAAGTAGGGATGGTGATCTGAGATCGATTAATAAAAATTTTTCCCCAAAAAATCGTTTTTTAAATCGATATGACACTAATCGATTCAGTGAATCGATTTTTTTATCCAAAAAATCGACATTCTTTTTTTTCTTTTTTTTAAAAATCATAAATTTATTTACAATTAGTTGAATGCACCGGAATGTCGGGGCTTAAACGAAAAATTTTAAAAACACTATTTATCGGGCAGTTGTGCACCTAAAGTGTGACCCCATATTTTACGAAGGAAAAAAAACTCATCATCACGTTCACCAAAACCATGTTATATAGTATCGGGGATCTTGTTCCTTGTGAGCCCCTTTTTTCGATTGCCGGCAACATCGAAAAGTCACGAGCGGCCGTTGGATCCCAGTAGATTAAAGACTATTGTTTTAAAAGTTTAAATTTTAAGATGGGAACTATAAGCTTACATAATCTATTTTCTAAATTTTTTTAATGTCAAATCATTTAGGAAATAAATGTTTTTTTTATCCCCATATTTTAAATTGGTAATAAAATAATTGTAATTATCAAATTCCCCTGAACTAAAAAAAATTTCCTGATTTTACGAAAAAAGATCTTTCAGGTATCTTTTTTTGTTTTTCAAAAAATGGTTTATATTTACATTGTAAATGCAGACTTAAAAAAAACGATTTTTAAAATCGACTTTTGACCACGATATTTTTGGGGATCGTTTCATCAGGTTACGATTCAATCGTTTTAAAAAATCGATTTTCTTAGGAAAGAACCCCTTTTCCCTACTGTGAAGAGCGAATATTTATACGTTTTCCGTTTTGTTTTTTTAAATTTGAAAAAATTTTCGGCAAAACGCTGTGTGAGCCCGCGCACTAACAAGTAATGAAGTAGTTTTTAAGGGTCACCCGAATAAAACCTTCGTTTCTTCTGTTTTGTTATAATACCACCTGATCGGGGGTCAGATCAAGGTTCACAAATTCATCATGGGAAAAAGGGTTAAGGGCGCCGTCGTTGCCGGTTTGAGCACCATAAAAGGGGACCAACGGTTTAGCTCAGTTGCACCCCAATTTGGGAGAGAACACCTGGGGGGTAGGCTCCCTTTCTTTCCCCTTTCCCCCAACCCCCACGGGGGACTTTTCGGCTCACCATTTTCCCCCCTGCCAGAAGGTACTACACATTTATAAACATCCATGTCTTCTCGGGGATTTGAACCCAGGCTCAACGGCACAGCAAGCAACTTCACTAACCACTATACCAGATGGGCAACTAGACTTCTTGTAAGGATATGTGAAAAACTTCGTTTACCTACCTTCAATTAGTGACACTGATGAAATGAAAACTCTAATTACAATTATCTTTCAGATTGTTGATCGTGCAATGCTTAATAGAACGTGGTTAGAAATCACGCGTAGACTTGAAGTTTTGTTCGCAAATAATGATGCACACAATGAAATCGTGCAATAAAACGTTGTAAAAAAACTTTAATATGTTCTTTATGAAACAATAAAAACAGTAAAACAGTAATTATTAATTTTATAATTAATAAAAATTAATTGATTAAACTAATCGTTTAAAGAATTATAAATACAGCCACGTTGGCATCATTTTTGGCTACTTGTGTCAAAACTTGAAAAGGTTTTTTTCTCACGTTTTAAAGCATTCAGTTGAACTGAAATCTTATATACACAATTGTTTTGGATGACAATACGATACTTAAATGATAATGAATAAAAATTAATTACCACTTAATGTTGCGATTCTTTCCTATGTATATACATATTTATATTAATTGTAACTATTTAATAGAAAGTAGCTAAAATAAATTTTTTCTTTGTTGATCTAAGTAAGAAATGACAAATTTTTTTTAATATTATTTGTTAATATAATTAATTTTATTAACAAATGCTAATTATATATTCAATAATGAATTTTTTATTGTTTGTTCCCGAAAATCGATAAAACCAAAAAAAAATGTTGGGTGGCGTATTGGAGCATGAAACAATGATGGACTTTCGACTCTCCCCCCCAATAATTCCTGAGTGCGCCACTGCATACAGATGTATCCTTTATCATAAATAGATTACGAACCCAATCAAATTCTTTTATATCCATCTAACTACGAAAGGATAAATTAAACATATCATCATTACCTTTAGTTTATTTCTATAAAACGGCCGAATGATTCAGTTCCGGATTTTTTTTTTCTCAGAGTGTAATAAAAAATTAAAAAAAATTGGTGGTATACATAAGTGCCATGGCACAGTGGTGGACAATGATTGAAATCTAAATATGGTGACAATGACAGAGAATAGTTTTTGCGTATTATTCACGGGTTTTTTCAGTTATTTTGAGTTCAGGATGCATTTCGAAATAGCTACGGAAAAGAAGCACCATCCAACAAGAGCTTCTGCTATGATTTCATCAATTTGAGGTTACAGGTTGCTTGTGTAAAAAGAAAAGCAGCAGCCGGTCAAGTGTCTCGAAGAAGCAATGGAGGGTGAGGCAGAGTTTTGTTCGATGTTCACGGAAGTATGCGAGAGTTGCCGCCTGTGAATTGGAAATGTCCCAGAAAACAGCATGGAAAATTTTGCGAAAAGAAATTAAATTTCAGGACATATTATTTAGAACTGACACAAAAATAATAAAGGACGACAAGTAAGCATTTATACAGCATTACGAACAATTGATGGAATGTTGCTGCAAAATGTGTGGAACGAACTAGGTTACATATTGGACGTATGCCGTGTAACAAGAGGATCATATATCGAACATTTGTAACAGAAAAAACTTAATGTTCTCTTGGTAAACTCTTTACATTAATGTATCACTTGTTGTAATATGTGTAGTAGTTTTTTTTTCGGTAATATGATTTTTTAAAATCAGGTCTATCATTTGCACTTTCCTTGTATATAAATAAATTAGATATAATTCTTATTTTTGACTGAAAAATATAGTTTGCTTTTAATGGCAACGTTTGTAATCCTGACCCTATTTCCTTCCTAGGAGCTAGCTGTCAATATAATGCACACACATACCATCTACAACTATAATTAAAACACCTTATCGTTTAAATTATACACGGTTTCAAACACCTGGTTCGCTGCTATCAATAATTATTTATTGATGTAATTGATTTACATATGTAACACCAACGTAGCCAATCAAGAATGATTTTAAAATCAACTTATCAAAACAAGCAACACGTGTTACACGATTGACTAATTACAGTTTTATAGGATAGCATTAAATCAAAGGGGGTTTCGTGATATGCTTCTTAATAGGCCGACTAATCTATGTGACAGATGGTTGTCAGAAAAAAAGTTTAACGAACTATCTATATTGCTATAGGGTTTTTATGTAAAAAATGATGTGCAGTTATCGGGGGTTGGAATGCCGAAATATCAAACGGTTTTTAAGATGCGTCTTGTGTGTGTTAATGGTATCGAAAAGTATGAGACAAACTTCATTTAAGGTTTCCATTTGTTCCCAGGGCCGTGATTTTAAAATTGTAAATGGATAATTTTTCATGATATTTAGTGTCACTTAGATTAGACCCCACATGTATAAAATTGTTTTGGAGACGTTTGGGTAAAAATTTAGTACAATATTTCGGCAAAAAGGTAACTTAGAACCAACCTTTTTTACAAAATGTTTCTCCCTTTTGTGAAAAAAGGTTTTCTATTATAGTAATATTTTGCCTGTATATATCAGACTTATACGTACGGGAAACCAACTTCATGTTTGAAAAATTGCATTTTCTGAGTTACAACCAATTAAATTATAACTCTATCGGCGTTTTCTTGAGTTTATACCCCTCTGTTGTCATAAAACATGGATAAACCAACTTCTAAAATATATATTTCAAAACATTCTAGTTGAGCCTCTGTACAGAGGTCTGAGCTATATACAGGCAAAATAATTATTTATTGTAATAGAAGCATTTTTTCATAAAAAGAATAGTTTGAAAATGGGTCATTCTATGTTCATTTTTGTCAAAATATTGTACTTAAATAATTTTTTATTTTAATACTATTCTTAAAGCAATTTTCTATACATTTTTCTCTCTAATCTAAGTAACTTTTTAAATATCATAAATATTATCCATTTATATGCTTTTGCAAAATCATAGTTCAGACAGTCGGATACCTTAAAAGAAATAGCTTTAGCAGCAGTTCGTTGGAATTTACCATTGTATTAATATGCTGTGATGCACTTGCATATAGGTTGTCCACGAAATTTGATTACTATAACCTCATTTCTTATTCTTGGATTCTACTAGTAAAAATTTTCCATCGAACATAATTTGGTAGAAATATATTCCGTTGCATCAACAGAGCACTTTTAAAAAAAAGTGCATCCAATGTGCTTAGTACTGAAAAAAAATTATGTGCATCAATCGAACACAATTCAAATTAGTATCGTTACAGAAAACGCGCAAAGTTCTCCTTTTGAAAAAACCGTCTGCATTTTAATAAAATTTATATAAAGATTATCATCAAAGAAAAAATCCCTTCAATATTTTGTTATTTTACAAATCTTAAGAAAAACTTAGATGATTCACATTAGTAAAAGTGATATAGTATTGAATTTTATTAAGAATTTCGTAGAGTTTTAGATTAAACAAGCACGTTATTTAACTCCAAATGTGTTATCTAATAGGGCGTTTTTGTGCCTTTACATATCTTAACTATCACAGAAAATACGAGTTCATACAATTTTATGGAACAAATTTTGCCAAATGAATAATTGATTAAAGAAGTTAAATTTTCGGCTAAATAAACTGTAAAAAATTGAGAAACGAAAACTTTTATTAAAAAAAATGAAGTTTGAATTTTAAATTCCTAAATACTTATGTAAATAATAAGTGTTGCTAAGAAATACCAAATTTTCTGTTCAAAATTACTATGGATTCTGAATTACTTGTAACATTGCATATTTCATTCCTTTTAATCTACACAAACAAAAATTCCCTGTTTTGAAATTAAAAAAAAAATCTACACAATTGTTATAAGGATTTAAAAATAAGTCACGTCGATAATTTTTTTATTGTTGTTCAAGATTTTTTGAAGATACTTTTTCTCCATAAAAAATGAAAATTAATTCTTTTGTAAAAATGTTTGTATAACTCAATTATTCCGAGGTTTTCACTGGAAAAAATAAACGTAAGCGAATAATCACATATTTTTAATTTATAGGTGTTTTAAAGTATCACCAACTGGAAAAACTTTTACCTTGATTAGAGATAAAGGTACACGGTGGTTGGGGTTTGCATTGTTTTATAGCGCAAAGAGCCAGTTTGGCTATACTGCGCCAAATATTCATAGGTCTGTGGTCTGGACGGGAAAGAAAAAAGGAGAAATTGGATGACAAGATAGAGGGTCGAAAATAGAGAAGAATCACTGAAGTACCCGGGGTCGTGACACCGTGTTTACCAAAGATAGTAAACCTCTTGGGAAAGGAAAAGATCACTAGGGTACCTCAGGATTGTGACACCCGTACCCACCTAAAGAGGCAGGTCCCCTGAGGGGGTTTTCCCATGAGTGAGTGAGTGAATATTAACGTTGCACTGTTCAGCCATACGAGGGGCTTTTGGCGACGGACCACATGGTACGAACCCTGGTCAAAGTGACGTTGGCGACACCTGAGCTGGCACCCACTCACCTCTAACGACCACACCACACCAACGGGAGGACGTTTCAGCTCTTGACAGATTTAACGTGCATCGCTGCCCTACATGGCGGGTCTTTAGTGGTACTGGGCTCGAACTCATGACATGCCTGCCATGATCCGATATCTTGACCACTGGGCTACCGTAGCCATTTCCCAATGAGAAGAAAGAGCTAAAAATTTTAAGCATGCAGAGTACCAAATTTAAACTTAATCTGATTTTATTTCAAATCAGACAAGTTTTTTTATTCTGATTTTATTAAAAACTTCATTTCTTAAAGCATGCACCACAAAAAATAGTAACAGAAAATTCAAGTATATTTTACAACAAACATGGCACATTTCTACTAAAAACTCACCTTTTTTAATTATGACGTAATAGTAAACTTCAACCGATTCATGTCCAATTATAAATTTATATATAGTTATTTTAAAAAATGCATCGATATACGATAAATACTATTCATATAGTAACACATCCGAGATAAATATTTAATAATGGTATTTTTTTTATAAGTATTAAAATACTAAAACGTCATTTGTTATATATTTCTAAATTAAAATGAAATATTTACATTTAAAATAAAATTGGGTATTTTTGTTAAAGAATTCTTTAATCTAAAGAACTATTCTTTCAATCAGGGACTCCTTACCAAAAAAAGAATTCAAAGTTATGACCAAAAAAATACAAAATACACCAAATAGTTTTTTAAAAAATATAAGCAATTATCAGAAAAAGTGGAAGTTTAACGCAATAAATCTGATATTCGAAATTTATATTAAAAATATGTTCAAAGCATTTGTGTCATTTACTGTACTTTTTATTGCACCAAAAAAACTTGAAATTAAGCAAGATCTATTGGATTGTGTGGAAGTAAATTAAGTGCCAATTATTTGTATATTATTAAAGCTTTTATGAAATACAAAATTTTATATAATACACATTTTTTATTAAATATTCGAAAATCATGATTCAAGTTTCTAGTAGTAAGGTGCAAATTAGAATGACAAATCTTAATTCCGTTTGTTAATTTTCAGCATTGAAAATTTTGAAAGACATCCCAACTGAATCAAAACTAATATCTAAAAAAGAATAAAAGGCACTTCAGTAATATTTGTAGACGATTGAATAATCTTTATTTATTTACACAATCCCTGTGATAAAAATATTCTACTTTGAACAAGCATTATTACATCACGTGATTAAATATTTTTTTGATTAAATAGAGAATCACGTGCTAAAATATACAAACATTAGAATATTTTGCTTCGTGTGCGCAATATTTAAAGATTCATTTATAAAATAAACCAAGGAAATTAAGGATTTATAATTTAAATAATTTTTATAAAATTTTAATGGGGTCTCCCCATTTAAAATTTCTTATAGTTACCCAAGGTTATCTTATAGGCATTCTTTTTTTTTTTAAATCTGCTAATCCTGCGTTTTTTGTCCACATGATTAATAACGAGCAACAATCGATTGTAAGTTTTCCGACAAAGATAAATCCTTCAAGAGATAAACATTTAGAGATAAATTGTTCACCAAATACATTTTATGTACTTGTCTTTTATTTTTAGTGGGGACATAAAATTTTCTATAAATTCTAGCTACCTATTCATATTTAAATAAAGAATGTATAGATACATCTTTTTTTCTTTGGAATTTTATCATTCGGTTTCAGAATGCCTAATTTTACGTATTTTAAAGTTAGCGAAGATTTTCACATCCCTGCTAAAAGTATGATTATTGTAATATATGATTTAAAGTATATATGTCATAGGGAAACGATGAAATTGGGGATTTTATCAAATCCCTAAGGGATATAATCAGTTCACGGAAGATGCTAAAATAAATACTCGTTAAGTCATTTCCCTGAAGAAAGTCAGTATTTTGATCAAATCCCCGAACTGTTTCAGTGAACAGAGGAAATACAGTCGAACCTCTATATAACGAACCTCTATATTGCGAACATTTCTCTGGAATCTTAAATATTTCACGATTTTCTTCGTAAAATAATCTCTATAGCGAAGTGCATTTTCTATATAACAAACTTTTTCTTTTTGTGATTTGTGATCCTATTTTTAAAATATTTCTGAACATTGTGAGTTATTGTCTCTTTTAACACATTTTATGATGACCATAAATCTTGAACTGGTTTTATTGGATCCTAACTCGTCGAGAGCAACAGAGTTCTCAACGTTTCATCCAAGAAGTGCAAACTTTAACCTCCATTATCCAGTTCACTGGAAACATATTCGATATCCCCTTTCACCCTCAGTGGAGTTGTCCCATGTTCTAGTTAAGTAAAATAATGTATCTTTACTATTACTTGTATGTTTTAAATTAAAAAATGTCTTAAAATTTGTTAATTTTAATACAGAATTATTTTCTTAATATTTAAAATACTGTGTATTCTTCGACATTCTTTCTTATTTTTCTTGCAGTTTTTCTTGTTTTTTTTTTTATGGGTAAGGATATATAAAACAAACATATGCTTATTTAAAAAAGGTGTGAATAATTACTTTTTTTAATACATAGAGCTTATAAATTTAAAATTTGTTTTATGGGTTTATAAGGTATATTAAAGGATGAACCTCTATATAACGAATTTTCCACATAACTTTCTTCCGGGATTTAGCGACTTCGTTATATAGAGGTCCGACTGTAATATTGCTAGAAGACTTTAAAAGTATTTATACAATACATCATGCTTTATTAAATGTACAGTAAGTAATACACTAGTCGTTAACGTACAAATTATTTATTCGAAACTAATTAACAAAATAGATCAGATACTTTAACTGATTTTTTTTTTAAAAAAAACATTTTCAGTAAAGCTTTAAACACGTTTTTTTAATGTAATTAATTAATAATTGAAAATGTGTATTCAACTTATTAAAACACGTTGTTGATTTGTTGAATAGCGAGTTACAAAATATGTTACTTTTTTTGGCAAGCAAATCTTTTTGTTTTACATTGTAATTTGGATTGCTCACAGAAACTCTTCATTAAATCCTTGACCTTCAAACAAGGGTAATTGTCCTGAAATCTCATGCAAGTTAACTTTTTAATTATTAATTAATTACACTCATGAAAAGAAATGTTTAAAGCTTTATTAAAAAAATATTGTTTTTTTTAAAAAAAATAGCAACTAAATTTTCTATTTCTCTTTTGTTAATTAGTTTCGAATGAATAATTTGTATGCCAATTATTATTGTATTACTTACTCTACATTTAACACACAGTGCACGATGTACTAAATAAATACTTTTAATGGGTGTTTTGGAAAGCTAAAATATTTTTTTTTTGACAATTTGAGGTTTTAACATTTTCAAATTGTATAGATTTTAACCTTTCTAAAAATACCTTACTTTAACCTCTAGGGCAGTTAGAAGCCCTTAAAACCTATTTTTAAATAATCGTTGAAACTGCGCCACGACCATTTGAAAGGCGAAAAATGTAAACAAAGTACTTCGTTTTTACTTAAAAATTTAACGTCTAGTATAAACCAAAACATGTATCTTTTATTGTAGATTGGAATTTTTATTTTCTTTATTTTCTAGCCGATCAAAAGTTTCACTGTATATATTAAAATAAATTTATCTCAAAACTTAAATTTCGATGTTCGATGTACCTTTTCTGAGAAACTACTGTTCACAGATAAGTAAATTTCTTATGATATATTTATAGTGATGTCTAACATATACTAAAATGAGCTTTTTGTAAAAAAACTCAAAAATTTATTTCTTACAATTTTTTTATGTGAAAAATGGGTCAAATTTCACAGTGTTTGATAAATTATTCCATAAATTATTTAAAAAATTCAAAATTAGCTAAAAGCTCATTTCAGTTTATTGAGAAAGGTGTACTTTAATTATATGTACATGCTTAAAATTTTTCATACAACAGATTTTGAGAAAAGGTACATCGAAAACAGCCAAATTAACACTTTTCAGTATAGAGAGGTTTCCAACTCCCTTTAAACTCTTAACAATATTATTTCCTCTTTTCACTAAAACAGTCAAGAGATTTGATCAAATCACCGACTTTCTTCTGGGAAATTACACAAGTTTTTATATCAACATCTTACGTGAAATGATTATATTCCTTAGGGATTTGAGCAAATCCTCAATTTCATCGTTCCCCCGAGACATATATGCTCTTGCATAAAAAAAAACTCCTTTATTTAAAGTGGAATAAGAAAAAATTGATTTGCATTAGAAGACTTCTTCATATATTATTATGACTTCTGTGCCTTGTCAGATCTGCTTCATTTCAGGCTTAATTTATTTAGACAGAAAAGAGCTCATTAATTTTTCTAGATGAACGAAACAGCGTTTCGATAATGTCAAGTTTAAATCTTAACGAACTATGTTCATTTCTGAACCAATTCTTAGATCGTGCAAAGTAATTTTTTTTTTTCTCTTCCTTTAATAAGGACTTTAAATTCTTATTCGAAACATATGATGCTATCATAATTTATTATATTTTATGGATCAGTTCTTAAAAGTGTTTCAGAGATTGTTATGAATACAAAAGAGGTATATCTTAAGTGCAGAATTATTTACATGCATTATGGTGCTATAAATCTCTTTTAATGGAAATAGACGTTGACTTGTTATTAAATATGTTAAGGTTATTAACTTCTTTATGTTTTTTTTTATGTGTTACATCTTTCCTCTCGGTTGCTGTATATTTGTGGGAGTGATTTCGTGAAAAAGGATGGATGTGTGTAACAGGATGTGACGTAAGTGCGCGCTACTTGATTTGACCAATAAATGCGTGGTTGTGTCTTTTTTCTACCCCCCATGGGGGCAACTCTAGTAGCCATCAAACTCGCTCTAAATTCCGTTTAGTCCGATATTGGGGACTTAAGTGCGGCAGAATGCTTAGAAAATGGACAAACAGTGATTTCGGTGGTCGTTACATTTCTTCGAATCAAACGCTTAAAAAGTTAAAAAAATTTTATTTTGTTTTTACCATATAACGAAGGTGGCTCTGTCTTTTAAAAAAAATTTTCACTCCTTTCCCCGATTTTGGTGGTGATTTAACCTTTTTTCAGTTTGCCGCGAGCCGCTCTATTTTATGAATGATGAACTCAAGCTCGAAATGAAACCAAAAAAAATGTTTCAACTGCTAAAGGGGTACTGTTTTTAAGTTGTTTTTAACGTTTTTTAAAAACTTTGAAATCACAAATATATTTTCATATTTTAGTTATCATAAAAACTTTGTCTCCGCTCTTCCCCCAAATTGAACGAATAATTATTTTTGATAAAATATTGCATTACTCCTTTTGTTAAATAAATACAATTTTCATTAAAGATATGATTATTCGATAGAAAATTATTTCCAGTCATACCCGCGCGCGCGAGAGAGATTTTCAAATTTTTTTCAGGAAAAAAGTTACTATTGCGTATTTACCACGATAACATGTCAGATGTTACACATCATATGCGACTACTGTAAGACTCGTTTCTTTTTTTTTTTTCTTTCTTTTTGTATTTTTTAAAAAATTATTACTATAGGAACCAGAAGAGAAGTGAAATATATGCATTACTAAAGTCGAATAAAAAATTTGGTACTTTCAGGATGGTGTTGTATTATAGATTTATATCAGAGATTCAGGAAGAGGTATTTTATCCTCCTAATTTCCCTCCCCAGCTGACGGAATAAAAATTATTGCCTTAAGCGTTTATACAGTCGGACCCCGATTTAACGATTTCATCGGGGCCTGACATTTTGTTCGTAAATTGGGGTCCAAATTAAATACAATTTTTTTCCATTTACCTTTTGAAAATTCCACAGCAAGCAACTACACAAAAAATATTCAAAGTTAAAAATTTTAGCTTTTAATTCAGCAGCTACTAGTGAGTTATTACGTGCCAGTTATAATTGGAAATTTTAAAATACTGACCGATAGATGCTTGAAAATTTCTTCAATTCCTGACTCTCGAAATAGTTCTTTTTTCGACTTTATGCGAAGAAAATACCGCTTCATTTATATCCTGTGGAAAAAGGTATGTTTTCACAATTTCCAAATGATGTGAGAAGCATTTTAAAATGTAATAGTTTTGATAAGAGTTTAACTATCAATTTCTGCATCAGAATCGCTATTCATGAGCTTCGACAAACCTAGTTTCCTAAACTTCCATTGGACAGATAGGTAGTCCGTCATCAAATGTAACATAAATCTTAAAAGCATAACCCTGTGTCATGGAGTGGGATGAGATAAAGGAGTTTCCTGTCCTATTCAAAACTAACACGGTACGTTACACTCATGGCTCATCTGAACCTGTTAAGTCAAATAACGCTATGAACTATTTGAAGCGTCAAAAGTTGCTACTTTCAAGAAAAATTTTTTCTATTTTGAACAAAAAGGATGTTATTTGTGTTACAAAAATTAGATTTTTTTTTCAAACTAATAAAAAAATTCAACGGTTGAAAAAACTCATTAATTCGGGGTTTATTATTCGTTAAATAGGTTTTTTCCCCTTCATTTTAATCGAAGAGAAAAATTCGTTAAATCGTGAAATTCGTTAAATAGGGATCCCACTTTTTTTGGTTAATTTTGGAAAAGGTTTCTTTAGAAACTAATTTGATTTTAATTTACGTCGTATTGTGAAGCAGCACGAGGGCCATTGGCCACGTTCCTTATAACCCTGAACCAAGATCAAGTGACAAGAACGACACCTGAGCTAGCACCCCTCTCCGAACCTCCACACCATGCCAACGGGAGAACTGTGAATCTCAACAGTTTTAACGAGTATTAACCCATTTACGCGGCGGGTCTTCAGAGTCATCAGGTTTCGAACCCTCGAATCGACAGCGCCGGAAACGAGCTCGCTGCTCAGATTATATTAGGAAATTTAGTCTTATTTTGAAAAATTTTATATAGCTCTAGATTTTTTTATTAAGAGGTATGTTAACAATTAAAATCATTTCTTTTATTAATTGAATTACCTATCGTATAATGAGAAGTAAAACAGATGTTGAACCCGTTTGGATAGAAAAAATATCAATTAAGCTGCTAAAACTGAAAATGTTTAGTTTATGTAAGTTGCTACAAAACAATTCGCATAATTAAAAATCCTCCTTAATATCTGTATTTTAAACTAAACCCGCATAATTATGATTGTTTACCATAATCCACATTAGAGGAAGTAATACAAATCAAAACTATAGTACCAGCGTAGTTCTAGAACGCCATAAAACAGAAAGTGCAGTTCACTTCAACTTTTAATATTTGCATAAATAATTTCTGGAAATGAATGCGAGCTTCCTAAGAAAACTAGAACCGATAAAATAAACTAAAATCCTTCTTATAAAATGAGGTAATCCAAAAATAAAAACTCCTCCTATCGTGATTTTTTTTGTTCATAAAACATTGACGAAGCTAAGAAGCTACTTTCTTATATAAATAGATGCTTCCTCCTCCTTTCTTGAATTTTTATTCCAATATTAGTTTTAGAATCACCATTAATTTTTGAATCATTTTTATTATTATGTTAAGTATTTTTAAACTATCAGTATCAAATGTTCTATACGTTTAAATAATCAATATCAAGATATTTTAAAACGTAGTTGCCAACAAAAAGTAAATAACAAATTTACTATTCATATACTGTTACTTTCTAAAGAAATAAATAAATGTACATTACAAATTAATACAAAAATAATAATGAAATAAAATAATGGCCATATGTATAAATATATATAAATGATTTTTTTAATTTTATTTTTGGAATTATCGTTATATAGGATAATTTTATTATGAAAATAATGAGAACGCAATATTTTCCACCTTTTAAACTTAATTTATCTGGTAAATAAAGAAATAATTTACTAAATAAGATTTGTTTATTTTACGGACAAAGTTTTTTTATATTTTATATAATAAATTAAGATACTAATGGTGATTAACAAACATTTGAAAATTAAAATGTTAAAAAAATATAAAAATCTAAAGGAAACGATCCAAATGATCTTGATTTGATTGCGGGGAATTTCAAATGTCATATGTTTGGATACATATTCCCTATTAGTATAAAATGTTAGAATACAACTAATAACAAATAAAAAACATCTAGTTTTGTAAAAAAAATTAGGAAAAATTAACCAAAAATTGTGAAGTAAAAATTTACCCCAAATTGTGTGTAAAATTTTTCCATTTAGGTAAAATTAAGAAAAAAATCAATGAAATTTGAAAAATATTCTCATAGATTAATTCGAACAAATGAAAAAAGTGTGGGAGCCTTATATAAAATAGGAACACTTTCAGTTACGTAAGAAAGACATTTCGATCAGATAAAAAAAAATATAAGAAATGATACAAGGAAAGTTAAAACTAATACGGTGGTTCTTTCAATAAACCAATCTTAGTAAAAATACCGATCATTAAAATGTAATTTTAAAAAAAGAGGAGTTTCGTCTTTTTACATTTAAATAGGTTTTTAATTATTGGCCTCTTTTATGTAAATACAAATACAAATTTTTAAAAGAATTTACAAATAGTTAAGTCAGCAAATTAAATTCAATACGAAACCAAAAAAATCAGTTTCAACATGATACTGTTATTAAAAAAAGTTAAAGCAATATAACATTTTTAATTAATAAAATAATCAAATGTATTGCTGTAAATTAATTCATAATCAATAAGTATTAATTTTAAGATGCTCGTTTTCATAATATTTAAAGTTAATATATGCAACGGAGTAATGAGTTTTCCCACAATTAGTGAAACACATTCATAGTTATATTATTTATCTTTTATTGCATCTTTCTTTCTCATCTAAGGTAAAATTATTTCAAAGCTTTATTCATAATTGGAATTGTTACAGTTCATTTTACAGCAAAAACGCTTTGTCAAGATTATGTTCAAATAACATACACATTATTAAAACTATTTAATTTTAATTTTGACTTTAAATGTTACGACAAAAGGAGAAAAAGTATTAATACTTGAATGAGACACTTAAGTAAGCAAAGGGAAATAATATTCACACAGTATTTTGCAAAGATTCCACACACACTTATACAAAGTAATATATTTTACAGTTATATTTTAATTAGATTATGATTTTAGTAAAGAAAATGAGATATATCACTTATCATTTGTTGAGTGCTATCTGGATGTTAAGTTGCTTTAGTATTTGTTTATAAATAAAAATGTTAGTTATTGTATTCTATTTTTAAATGAAAACAGAAATTCTACTAATCAAAATTATTTAACACAAAATAGAATCAAATATAATAGAAAGACTTAATAAAAAGATTTTTAAAATTATATTGAAAAAATACAATGTGTATCATTTGCAAGCAAGAGAATCAATAATTATAGCAAAAATTTATTTCAATTTTCTTTTTTTGTCATCGGATATCTTATGTATACAGTTTCTTAAATATTTGATTTATATATTTTTTCCACGTGTGTTAAGAAACTTGCATCATAAAATTTGATAAATAAATGAACATGTGAAAATTGTGTGGCATAGATTGGAATTTATAACTTTGCTGCGAAGTTGAATCTTAAGAGGAAAAGTTTTAACAAAATTCTATTTGCTCTATAAAATATTAATAATATTCTTCACACATTTACTACTGTTCGTGATAAAACTAAAAATGATTTCAATTGAATTCACTTTATAAATAAAATTTTTTACAACAATATAATACACGCAACACTAAACAAAATTAGTATATTTCATAAAAATAATCAAACGATTTAAAATTTAATATATTTTATGTAACTTTTTTTTAATATTTATCTAACGTTATTTTATAAAATTTTAATATCACAAGATTTGATCAATTAATCTACTTTAAGCAAAACCTTATATAAAAAAAATTCTCTTTTTCAGTATTCGAATGACACTTTACAGATCCAAATAAAAGGAAATAAACCTTACCTTTCTTTTTATAAGCGCCTTTATAAAAAAGTCCACACTAATATTGACAGGTAAAAAGATTCTTTTGTAGCTCAGAATCAATCAGTGAATGAATTCCGCAAATGAAGTTCACGCCAGAGTTCTGTATTTCATTCACACGAGGAAAAAATAAAATTGAAAGCAGCAAAATTATAATCCCAACTGACCAGGCACATAAATTCAGAAAGAAGTGATGGCATCAGTATGAACTAGGCAACATTAAAACCGGATGTCATTTTGCCTTTCGCGGGACTTCAAGATCTCGTCTGCTTTTTTTGAGTGCAGCGACACCTGTTGACAAGGCGCTTTTGTGAGCTAGAAAGGGATGTTGATGGAGAGTCAAGGAGATGAGGGAAAGAATTGAAAATGTTTCACTGACAGCCGAATTGAAGTGAATTGAAGTTCCAACGACCGGACACATTTCTTTTTAAACTGTCAGTTAAAAGAAAGATATTTTACAACTTATTTTTCGGATAGAGAAATAGAATTATTAATTCAATGAACAAAAAGTGATCATTTTGGTTTAAAAGGAGCGATGAAAAAGAATAATTTGTAACGAAAGAATTCTGCTTATAAAAAAGCAGACGATATAAATATTGTTGAAGAACACAGTTTTGTAGTTTAAAGAAAAATATTTTACATAATACAATTTAAAGCGTGAATTAATTTGCTAAAAAAAATTAATTTTTTGAATCTTCTTATTATATTGCTTTTTTAGAAAAAACAATTTTTTTGAAAAATTTTTTAAAAACAAAAAAAGTGTTTTTAAAATAATTTTTTAAATTTAAAAATTTTTTTTTTTTGGCAATTTTTCAACTTGCTTTTCAAAAATTTTTTTTTACCCCAAAAAATTTTTTTTATTCAATAAATTATTTGACGAGTTTGAAAACTGATAGTAAAAAAAGTAAGAATTTAAAAGAACATCAAGAACAATTTGATTATAAAAAAGAGTATAGAATAAAAATACTATGCATCTGACAGGACGAAGGTTTGAGTGAGTGAATATTAAAGTTGCACTATTCAGCTACTCAAGAGCTTTTGACCACGGATCTCGTAATTCTGAACCATGGTCAAGAGACGAGGACGACATCTGAGCTGCACCTCTCACTCCTAACTTCCACACCACACCAACAAGAGGACGTTTGAGCTTCGACAGATTTAACGTGCATCACCCCCCTGCATGGAGAATCTTCAGCGTTATTAGGCTCGAACTCATGACACGCCGGTCACAAATCCGTTACCTTGACCATGACTCTACCGTGGCTATTGAAGGGTTTGAATTTTGAGATTCTAAATAGGATCATCGCAAAGAAAATGTGCGAAAACTGCTATACATTAAACTGAAATGTGCCGTAAAATCTAAACACGGAGTGGCACGGAAAAACCTCTTAATATCTGATCATGGTAAAAAATCTATTGAATAACAGAAACACTTAGAACATTATTAAAAAAACGTAACAAAATAATTAATTTATATACTAGACACAGTGTTAAAGTTATTTAGCCATCTTTCATGAGAAACTATGAGAATCTATTATAAAAAATATAAAAAAGCATCTAAAAATCAAATTACGCGGACTCTTTTTGCAGGTTAAAATATAAATGAT
>BMAV01018011.1:97324-125776 GCA_019973955.1 Trichonephila inaurata madagascariensis | reverse complement strand
TAAAATATAGATAAACCCACTTCTAAGTTATATATTTAAAAAATTCTAGTCGAGCCTCTGTAGAGAGGTCTGAGCTATATACAGGCATAAATATTATTATTATAGAAGCATTTTTCACAAAAGGAGAACATTTTGAAAGAAAATAATTCTAAGTTAATTTTTTGCAAAAATATTGTGTTTAAATAATTTATTTTTGTCAAAAAATGCCCTTAAAACAATTGTATACATGTATTCTAATATAAGTGACACCAAATGTCATGAAAATTATCCATTTATGCGCTTTTGCAAAATCACGGCTCCGAACGTAGTCGGATACCTTAATACCATTTTAATGTCTCATAACATGAAATTAATTTGTAATTCTTACAAGATTAAATGTTTTCTAATTTAGATTAGATATTTTTTAAAATCAACATACTTCTATTAGAGTAAAATTTGGAAAAGTAAAGCTGGATAATATATCTAAAATTAGGAATAAATTTCACTTTAATAAATTCTATACAAATTTAAAAGTTTACATAGAGTATTATTCCACATAAAATCAATACTTCATTGATTCACACACACATTCAAAATGCACTATTATAAATTATTTTGTTCAAAAGTTTGACAAGGATGTCTAATTATGCTTTTCAGTTGTGTAATAATTATTAACAGTAATGAAAATATTTGCTTTATATCTCCAAATTATTTTGATTTCTCACAGCATGCAGAGGGATATTTCCTAAATTTATGTAAAAAAAAATTATAATTATATCAAATAGACTTTGTCTCCTTATAATAACAAAATATTAGGCATGAATCAAAAGTTGGATTATATTCTTTGAGGTATAATAGTTTTCTCTAGATACTATTTCTAAATTTGCAAATATTGTTTCAATTACTAAATCCATTTTTTTACTTTAAATATCTAACAGATTCCACACACCGTCTTCAAAAGGAGGATATTCTTAAATAAAGTTCATCAAGAATCCATGTAATATTAATTGAAAAAGTAGTACAATATCGGATACTTACGTAATATCGCAGCAACGCCAACATTCAAGATAACTCGCAAATTTAGATACCCAAATTTCACATGTGTCATACACGCTGAACTGGCAACCATGTGCATTTTTTCATATAATGACGCGAACACGGTTGTGATAATACGTAAGTACCCAATATTGGCCTCAAGTGTATTATAGGATTTGGATTTGGCGAATTTATCTATACGTCACATTGAGAAAACGAATTCATTCTGGCACACTCTTTATTTGGTAACCCTTGATTTTTGATTCGTGGTCTTATGCAGGTAAGGTCATGTGTGCTTTTTAAAAAAATTGCTATTGGCTAATTAATAAAATTTAGGATAATTTTAACACGAGCAGACGATTTTCAAATTAACTGTTCCATCTTTATTTTTTTTCATTTTGAGATTTATTTTCATCCATACAGGGTATCAGATTTTTTAAACCTATTTTTATTATTCCATTTACCTGTTTTTTCCCCTTCGACTTATCCTGAAGAGTATGTCTAAAAGGTACGATTTGCTTTTTTTTTTTGTTTTTTTTTTAAAGTTATACTTATTAATGTGCGCGTTTGGGCAAAAAGATGAGGGTAAATTTTTACGATGCGCACGCACACTGTTGTCTAATATTTTAACATGCCACTTTTTTAGTGCTAGGGGACTGATATTTGGTGGATCGCTGTTGTTGTTGTTGTTTATAATGTATTGTGTGTGTGCATGTGCTATAAACCATATCTGTTGGGCCGCATTCTACTCCCTCTAAAGCTAAAGCTCAATATCCCGGCACCCAAGCCTGACAGTCCATTCGGACCTGGTTCATTCCATAACACTCTATCTATTCTCCCAGTTAGTGTAATTTCTAGATCATGGGGCTATTTCTTTTATAGTTTTTAATTGTTTTAAATTGTTTTAAATTTTTTTAAATTTGTTTAAATTCACAATATCTTGGCTCCTGTTCGGGTATCGGACTTGAGATTTGAACCAACTGTTCCACTCTTCGATACCCATCCAGTCATCTACTTCTTTCCCATTGTGTAGGCATGGAAAGGGCTTAAACACTAAAAGATCATACTTCTATGTTAATCCTATAGGGACTGGAAAAAATTTCACCCCTCTAAGGAATTGATTTTTGGAGGTCCTCCATATTTTCGTATTAGCGCGAGCTTTACGTGGAATTGGTCCCCTCCGGTGCATCCCCCTACAGGGCTTTCCCAGTAATAACTCGAATTCTATGATACCTTGGACGACCGCACCGGCTGGATTCGATGGTCCTCCCTATGAACATCCTAGATACATTTTTTCAGGACAATGGCCCCATTTGTTTACCCATATGTATCATTTTAAAATTATTTTAAAGTTTTAAATTTTTTTAAACCATGCATAGATCCGAGGATTTTTGATCTTCGTTAATGAAACTCAGACTATATGTTGTCCTCTTTAATCTCTTTCAACTGTTATTGTTTATGTGTAGATAGTGGTCTTAAGGGGGCGTTCTCACTAAATTTGAATCCCAATGTTATTCCTATGGGGCTCGAACTTTTGATGAGGTCACGATATTACAGAAATAGAAGGATGAAACTTTGGGATCACTTTCTACTCTATGTACCGCTTGGATGTACGTGACCATTTACGTCAGAGTGTCTTCGCCCCCCCCCGGAGGAGTTAGTTTCGTCTTGCTTTCCCGAGCTACCGCCACCCAATTTGTAACTACAGACTCCGGACTGGTTCAAATGGATTTCTCTTGTGTTTCCCCATGGCCGAGGTTTGAGTTGTTGAGTGTCCTGCTTCTATTTTATTTAATGGTTTTATTTTTTTAATTATTTTAATATGACCCTAACTCGGGGGCTCTTTAGGCGGATGTCTTAATTTTCTCGGGAACGATTCATCCCGCCGAGACATTCAGTATGAGTTGTCAGCTATCACATTTGGTGCATCACATCTCCAGATACAGTCTGCTAACCCCACCATATTATTAGTCCTATTGTCCCTGTGCGGGGGTGTTTAAATTTATTTAAATCGTGATTATCTCGGGTTTGGCTTGTCCGATTGACTTAAGGTTAGTATCGTTCAACTCTGCTCGTGACTGCCTTTCTTCCCTGGCCCAGATTGCCCAACTCAAGATTTTTTGAAAGCTTTTAATCTTGTTACGCCAAAGAAGTATAACTTATTACGTGCGTACATAAGTACACACGCACACTTTTTTTATGATTTGGAACAAAAGGAAAAATTGAATGTGATATAGCGGTGTATAGAAAAATGATTGATTGCTGACAGTGCTGAATATTCAGTTTGCAAGAAGACTATTCATCGGTTCAAGAAAAATTCAAGTGATGGTATTTGAGAATGCTGAAAGAGATGAGTTAAAGGAGATCGCATGGAGAGATCTGTAAGCAAGAATAGCTGGTTTGAAGAGAGTATGCTTGAAATTCTAAAATTAACGAATTTGTGGATGGGAAAGGCCAACCGTGACTTTATTTCTTTTGAACTTAAAGATACGAAGAAGACCGTCACGGATTGGATGAGTTTTTGTAGAGAAGTATGCATGGAAATGTGTGTGTACAAGAGTTCGATGCTTGGAGGTTGTGATGTGATTGTAGAAATAGACGAGAGCCTGTTCGGTAAAGGAAAGAGTAACAGCGGCAATGTTCCGTATTCCTTTGCAAGAACTCTCCTGAACGCATGTAAGCCTAATTCCGAAATGTTCTAATTTACGATTTCTTTTTGCTTAAGAAATACATTTTTTAATGTTATGCATTAATGATAACTTTATAAATATTTCTTTTTACTTCACATTAATATGTCTTCGCTTTTATTTTAAAATTAAAATTTTCAAGTTCTTGGAACACCTACCGTTAAATTGCGTAGCTCGGTTGTCGAATCTAGTCACCAAAAAAACCCATCGCCGAGTAAATTACCTTGGAGACCGGTTTTAGTCGTAAAAAAATAATTGCACCTAGTGGTTCCCCTATACTACACTTTAACCCCCAATATTGTATTGAAGGAATGGTCATAATAATTTATCCACTGTACGTGTATGCTCACATAGTTTTTTCATTTTGTTAATATTTTTGCATCCAGAAAATTAATTTTTTTCTTAAAAAATTAACTTCGGAAAAGATTTTAATGTATCACCAAAAACACTAAAAATGGTTATAACATTAAGGATCTTAACAATAACAACATATGTAGTCTTAAATGACATGGTGTATTCTTATATGTATCCTTAATTTACAAATTTGTTTCATAACACAATTTACTTGTTACAAAAACACAAAATGCAAATTAAATTTATATGTGTTTATTCGTTGGTTATATATAAATATATTGCCTGCTTCATTCACGTATAAAACATTTTCTCAACTTTATTTTATACTTTACTCTATTTTATGTCATATATTAAAAAATTAATGTTAAAATGTAAAATGGGAAATAGGAAACTAATATATATATTTTTTTATTCTAAAATATTGATGAAAACAATTGTCTTTGAAATAATACTCCAGGCTCTTTAAATTTATAGAAAAAAAGAAACGGAAAAGAAACTTAACAAATTGTACATTTCCTCCCGGCTTCTCATACATTGAACACAATGTTTACTTAGTTCAAAAGTAAAGTCTGGAAGTTAAGAAATATTTAAATTTTCTCATTGATATGCGATCACTCAACGTAAGTGTATAGGCAAACAATTCTGCGTTTATCCGAACAGTTTTTTTTTAGAATCTAAAATTAATCCATTTATCTAACAAAATACATTTTTAACTGCAGGGAATATGGATGTGTACATATATATCGCGTTTATGAACACACACACTTACATATAACGGGAGAGAGATAATAGAAACATTAAATCGAAATTTTGACTTCTAGCGGCGGTTTTGCTCAACTGATCGACATGAAACTTGTAAGGTATAGTTATGTAAGAGTATGCGCTGGGAACAGTAACACAATGTCTATCACAGTTGCGGTTATAATGAGAGAAACTCGAGAATTACGAATGGGGCAACACCCATTTCTTTGTCGTAAAATAATCCGCGTTTGCGAAAATCCTAAAAAAAGAGTTGGAATGGTACGTGAATTTGAAAAAGACGAGACTAAAACCAGTTATGCACGGACAAAAGAAAAAAAAAAAAAATGATCGGAAATACAAGGTGGAATTTTGCATACGGCAGATGCAAGACACCAATCACTGATGACAAAACAGATCGGAGAAAAGAACACATTTATTTGAATGGCACACGAGTCAATTATTCCACATGAATGCAAAAAGAAACATTTACGCATAGTATCCGGGAAACTAAAGACAATATACTCGAACGTAACATAGTACGAGGGATGTTTGCCATCTCACGTTTGATAAACTCTTTCAAATCCGGCAAAAGCTTCGGATTGCACTTGTACACTCTATATATGAGATATCAACAAAACCAGAAACCCATAGGTGTGAGATTGGGGGATCGCATAGGTCACATAAATGGAAAATACGGGAGATGGCGTGGTTACCAAAATGGTGTTCCAAGACACTGTAAGAGACATTTCTCTTTGCGGAGGTGTGCCATCTTGCAACCAAACGATGCCATTCAATGCATTTCTGGTATGACATAATTTTGCACCACATTTATACAGCAGGAGCCTTTCACACAGCTAGCTTCAAACCTTTTTGGTTTCGCTTTCTCAAAAAAGTACGGACCTCGATCATTGTCTTTGCGTTGCCGCACATCACAGTGACTTTTGCATACATATGAATAAAAAACTTAAAAAGAAATATTGTGTTTTAAAAATTTTAATAATTGTATCCTTATTACAATAATACTATATTCCCAGATGGCAATACATTCAATATTAAAATTCTTTCACTGTTTTAAATGTTTCAATTCTTAAATCAGGCCAAAAACGTGTACTATTCTTTGACTCTAGTTAAGATCTAATCTTTTTCAAATTCAATTTTGGCATATGATTTTATTTGATAGTTAACTATGTACTTTAAAAGTCAATTCATTATAATATTCTGGACTTTGTTTGGTCCTGTAAGTCATAAGATAAGGCAGGTTACAGCTTTGAAGACAGATATTAACTCCGCCAAGTAGTTATTAGCCGCTACATTTATAGCTCCACAAATGCGATTAAAAAAACAAAAAAACTTTCTTACATAGATAGGTCTAATTGAAATAACTGAAGGTTACTCGTAACTGATCCATTTTGATATATGTTCCGATTTTAAATTAAAAACTAGAATAAAACTGATATAAATTAATATATGAAAGAATTAAAATCAATTTAGTTAAAAGTTTTATTTTCGTATAAAATGAAGAGACTTCAGAACATCTCATTGTGTGTCAAGAATATTTTAGTAAAGTTAAAACATCATATATTTTATACATGGTGTTCCAAAAATAGTTCATTTGTTCATTTTTAGTTCATTTTCTTTTCTTAAGGGAACCGGGACGTTCTCGATGACACAAAATAAGCAAAATTTGGCTTTTCGAAAGAACATTATTTTCAAAAACAGAAAGACTCCATAAATAAAAAATTTGTGTCATACAATATATATATTTTTCTTAATATACTACAACATAAAATTATTAAATATATAAAATATTTTAAGAAATATAAGGATTCGAAAAAGTACACACCAAAAAAAGTTTTCGGATACATGGTGCTCTTTAGGTACATGTATCTTTCCTTTTATAACATATAACACCACAAAACATGCTGTTTTAGTTATAAAATTGTACCCCTATTTAAATGTAATAGTTCTTTTTATATTTCCTTGCACAGAAGTTTTTTAAAAAATTTTTGAATTTTGACTTTTTCAAATTTTGATAAAAATGGCTTTTTTTTAGAAATTGAGCAATAAAAGTAAAAATATTAACATTTCAGAAACAAAATTAGTAGCATTAAATACATTATCATGACACAAATACTCATACCAAGTTTCATTAAAATATAACAAATAGATTTTTCTACACATGTACCTAAAAACTGAAAAAACACATTTTGAGAAAATTGAAAAAAACTAAATAAAATGATGCACTTACCTAAGATTTCTACTTTAAAATTTTCCAGCACTGTACTCATCTTGCATTGACTGTTCTAAAGCATCCTGCTTCCTTTTAATTTGCCTTTTTATTGTTTTGGCTTCTTTGGTAGCTTTTAGAACAGCCATCTCAGCTTCACAAATTCTGACGTAGTCAATTTTGCGAAGACCTTCACAAGTGTTGATGCCTGGATTGATTTTTAATGCTCTTAATACTTCTGTCCTTGCGTATGCACCTTCATTGAAGCATATAACTGCGTCCATAACACCCATTTGCAAAGTTCTTTTGCTCACAAATGTGTTTTTCGGCACACGATTCCACACACAGTTATTAAAGCTTTCGTTGGGGTTCTGAGTTTGGCCATGCAGACATTTTAATANCCATGCAAACATTTTAATAACAGTTCTTTTGCAGTTAAGTCTCTAAATTTTTTTTTAATTTTAAAAAGAACTGCTTTTGGGAGGGAATGTTTGTGGGTGTATTTTTCACCTTATACAATGCTTTTATTGTACCCGCACCAACTTTCTTCTCCCATAGGGCACAATGCATGATGCGGATTTTCATCTGTCGACAGTTTATGGAAATATATTGCCCAGATGGCTTTGGACATATCTGCGAATGATTTTCCAACATTTCTTCTTATGGCTAGGCTATAATATTTTTGCAGCAGAATTTCTGCATCAGTCAGCATTCCTCGTCCAGATATTGGTTTGTTGTCTGACAGCTTGGTGGATTTTAAATTGTTCTTTAGGTCTCTCAGTCTTGCTCCCATCCTTTTTTGGACGTGGCAGATGCACTCTAGTTTTTCAACAGGAAATTCATCACCGTATATGTTTGATTCTTCAACTTTTAGGAACTCCTTCGAATCTTCATCTCCAAGGTACTTAACATACCGAACATTGTAATTTGGTAAGAAGCGACTGAAAATCCGCAATGCTCCTTCACTCTCCATTCCCGCACTAAATCCGTGATAGTTTAAATGGCAATTATCACAGGTTTTGTTCGTATTTTTGCATTCAAAGCAATATTTTGATAGGCACTCAAAATCAATAACTTTTCCATTATCGAGAGTAGTTGCAGTTACAACGCCATTCTTCGAAGAGTGTCCTCTTTTCTGCCAGGTCCTATCAAGAGCAATTGCTATGTTCTTACTGTGTTCATTTTTAATGACAGCTTCATTAACGCTGTTAAACATTGAACGAGATGAAACAGTTTCCAACGCTTTAAAAATTGGTGTATACAGTCTTTCAAATTTAGCTGGAGGAGGAGGTAAGTTCATCAGTGCACAAAATATTTGAACTGCACTTTTGCCAATTCCAATGCACCTCATGCCATAAACAAACCTCAAATTTACTTCATATCCATCTGACACGGTATTTGAGGTCATTGAAGAATGACCAGAACCACAATACTTGCAAGTTGCTGACACACTGGTAGCAAGACCTTTGCGACTACTTTTATTTTCAGCAACATCAAAGCAGAAATAACTATCACAATATCTGCATTTTGCAATATTGTTGAAAATATCATTGAGCATATTTAATTCAATAATAACATACCTGCTTTGAGTTTCAACTGAAAAATAATCTTCATAGTCCTTAAAAGATACTTCACTCTTCTCAATTTTCTTTTTAGATACACTGACATTAACTCGTTCACTCTCAGCATTTACTGAAGAGTTTTTACGAATTAAACGACGTTTAACTTGCCCAAACCTTTTTGTTCGAGGCATTTCAAAAATGTTTAAAATTCTCGCAAATTGCAAACAAATTGAATGTAAACAAAAAAAAAGTAAATTAGCAGTCAAAATACGAAATTCGTAACTCACGTGTTTGTAACTCAAGCACGAGAAAGCAAAATGTTTAAAATTCGCACACACAGTTTGGGTATAAACAAGATTGAGTTGAGTAGTTATAGTTCTTCTCAAACCACAAGAATAAAATAAATAAATCAGATTAATGATATAAAAACCAATCTACATAAAAATATGCTTCGGTCAGCTGTAAAATGGGCGTGGCGTTGCGTGCGATAATGTAAACAACAGGCGTGACGGGTGTTAGCACATTTTAAAACCCAATTTCTCGGATATTAAGCTTTAAACCTATACATGTTATACATTTTTGGAATCAGCATTAAATCTACTTTTTTTTAAGATGAAAATTGAAAATCGATTTTTTGAAGGGTTAGAACGTCTCTGTTTCCTTAAAGAGTGTAACCTTTACTTTCTTTTAAGTCGTTTAAAACACACAGTTGCATAAGAAGCATTACGAAATATTATTGTGTAATCTATATTTTATCAAACTCATTCTACTTGTTTTTGATTTAGAAAAGGAAAATTGAAAAAAATGTTTAAATCTATTGTTTAATTATTTAGTGCAATAGCTCTTAAATTTTAGAGTAAATTTTTTAATCATAGGGAAAACTAAAGCTTCCATTTAAAAAAATACATTTAATAGTTTTATTATAAAATTCAACTTATATATATATACATTTTAGACTATGAGTCTTCAAACCGTTTTCCGCCGGTCACGAATGACCTGCTGAACGCATTTTAGTCTCCCGCCTGTATTGCATTGGTCCCACATTAAAATTTCAGATGATTTTTTTATAAAAAAAAGTCTGTTTTTGTCACAAAAGCATATTTTTTTTCTATTAGTCTCGATATTTGAAACATTTAATTTAATTTAATTGACCAGATTGATATACATTTGGGATAGCATTTTTCTGAAAATGAGGAAGTTTTCAAAATTTCACTGCATCTTAAAAAATTTTTTCAAAATGAAAAATTTTACTATGCATAAAATCTGACAATTTCCTGAAAAGAATGAATGTTTATCTCTAACAGGTTTTTCAACATATATTTAGCCAATACTTCGTCAAAGATTACCTTTTTGCAATTCACTATTGTAGAGAAGAGGGGTAATAAATTATATAATAGTATTATTTCTCTGTTTCTCCTGAGTGAGTGAGTGAATATTCTACATTGCGAATTTTTCCTGAAACCAAAACACTTTACGATTTTCTTCGTAAAATAACCCCCCAATAGCGAAGTGCATTTTCTATACAACAAACTTTTCTCTTGCGATTCAATTTTTTTTTCTCCCTATTTTTGAAGTATTACGGGGCATTTCGTGTTATTCTGTCTTTTAACCTATTTTATGGAGGTCAGAAATCTCGAACTATTCCTATTAGGTACCTAGCTCACCGAGAGCAATAAAATTCTGGGCGTTTCATCCAAGTGCAAACTTTAACCCTCATCGTCCAGATTACTGGAAGCATCTTCGATATCCCCTTTCACCCTTAGTGGAGTTATCTAGTGTCGCCGTGTCCTTAAACTAGTATCCGTTTATTTGCAGTGTTGATCAGTCGTACTATTAGCTCGAAAATGTTGAAACGTAAGTGCTTGATCATCAAAGAAAAATAATTAATTATTCAGAAAGTGGTTAAAGACGTCAAAAAACTCTATTTATGTTTATTTTATTTTTTTGACAAGTAAAATATATAAAATAAATATTAATAACTTACAAACAGATGTGAATAATTACTTTTTTAATATATAGTGTATATGAATTTAAAATTTGTTTTATGTAGTTTATATAAAAAAAACTGAAAGAGGAATCTTTATGTAAAGAAATTTTCATATAACGAACTGTTTTTTGGGATTTATGAACTTCGTTATATAGAGGTCCGACTGTATTTTATATCATTTTTACCAATCTTAAATTATATAATTAGCGTGAAATAATAATTTATATAAAAGTTCTGCTGCAAAACAAGAGAAAAAAATGATTAGTCTTATTAGGAATGGAATACCTTTCATTTAATATTCATTCAGGTAAAAGAAAAACAACGTAACAAAAGTTTTTAACTTTCTTTTAGTCTGTCCATACTTATTTTTTCTTATTATATACATCTTTTATAAAACTATTTAAACAAAATAAAAACTTTACAATCTTAATTAATACTATCTTCTTTAAGATTAAAAATTGTTTTCGTATTATTTACAGAAGTATTAACAAATAGCTGTTCTAGAGAAAAGAAAATTGAAAGCTTACATTACTTTATTTGTAATCTCCATTTTAATTAAAATTTCTTTCTGTAATAAATTTATGGGTTTTTTTCAGACTTTAATCTTGTAGTAAAGAAAAAAAACAATTAGAAACTTTCGTCAGCATTTGATGAATACTAGTGAAAATACTTTTGTATAGCTTAAGTGATTTCTATTAATTTGTTTGCCTCTCAAAGTTACTTTTTAAGGATTATTCGAGATGCTCATTTAATATATCATTAAAAATTCCACTTGTAATCCATTGCAAAAAAGATGCATGAAAGGAAAAACTATATTTTGATGAAAGTTAATTAGTATATTTGATATTTTTGTTTATTTCGTTATTTAATCTTATAAATTATTATTAGAAAGCTTCAAGTATTTTAATAATTTTGTTTTTTAAAGCTTGTACAATAATTGGAATATTTAAAAGGTCAATTTGCATTTAAACTACGGACATTTAATTGATTTAAGCTATTTTATTCTAGAAAAAAGGTATACAATTTTTAGTTTTTTCAATTTAATAAATAAGAAGTAAGAGAGAGAGAGATTTTGAAACAATTAGTGATAAATTTTATGAGAAAAATAATACACAATGAATTAAATATATTGGTAATCAAAAAACATATCGAGATAATTCTGAAATGTTAATTAGAGTTTATAGAGAATTTTCATTATAAAAATGTTCCAAAGAAAACCTACATTTTAATACGCCTGAGGTATTTATGAAGTTGATTGAAAAAAATTCCGAAAAATATAATAACATTTTTTCTAAGTAGTTTGGTATGGATTGATCATTAAAGGAAGTTATGTCAAAAAAAATTACATCAGTGCTTCTCAAACTTTCAATACTTGCAACCCGAAATTCTATCATAACTATCATCGCACCTCCGTCCATGCAATGACAATGTATTGCATTCGAGATAACACTATACTTGGTCGCTAAAGATACTTCTTTAACCTGTTAAGTACCACCGGCGTATATTAATGTCTCTCTCAGCATGTGCTGAACTTGTCCCGAACGTATATGTACGTCTTTCCAAGATACGATAGTTTCTGTTCACTGTTATCAATAAAATTATTCCGAAGGCTTTGAAATGTAATAAAATGTCCTTGCCTTGAAAAAAAGAAAAAAAAAGAAATTTAGGAATTGTTTACTTGCGTCAACTTTATTTCAAGAGGATGAGCCCAGTACCACTTAAGACCTGCCGTATAGGGAGGCGATGCACGTTGAATCTGTAGAGAGCTCAAAAGTCTTCACGTTGGTGTGGTGTAGTAGTTAGGAGAGGGGGTGCCAACTCAGGTGTCATCCTCGTCACTTGACAATGGTCCAACATTATGAGATCCGTCACCAAAATCCCTTGTGTAACTTAAAAGTGCGACATTAATATTCACTCACTCACTCATCTTAATCCTTTTTCTACTGACGGTACCTATAAGTACGACACACTTTTTAATTAAATAGAATAACCATTTTTACCAATACTCTGGCGATACTTATCTTTTAAATCTCCTCTTCTATGATATATGGCAAAATGGGTTCTATGACGAGTATTTTAGCGGGAAGGCGATGTTTCATGGGGGAAATTGCGTTTTCAGTTTTGGCATTTGGGCATTGAGATTGTCATTTTGTTAAAATTTTTGGTTAATAAGAAAAGTGCCTTATTATTTTGTATGAAATGAGCCAGAAAACGATTTGACTATTTATTTTAAGTGAACAGTGTATATAGTTAATTTTGCAATTGAATATCTTTAAAATATGTGACTACCCAAAATTCGCCATTTTGGGGGAAAATTTCGAAAATTCCTTTATGATTTTATTTTATAGCCCATACATTTAAAATTCCAAAAACTATATTTTTGTTTCTACGATATCCAGAAGCAAAGTTATAGCATAACTAGTAAAGCGGAAATGGAATATACAAAACCGGAAGTAGATCCCTACACAAAATATTTTTAAGATATTGAATTGAAATTTTCAAAACATGTTTTATTTAGTTTTATCTATGTTATGAATCAAAATCTAATCTCTGTGTATATATTTATGTACTTTATTGTTTTCTATGAAAAAAAAAATCATTAATTTTTTTTAAAAAAAATCGTTTGTTTACATAAAATTTGGCATATTTAAAAAACTTTCAAAAGTATTACAAATCTTTTAATTTCTAACTCATATAAAGATGTTATATACGTACTATATAGATATTGTTTGGATACATTTATTAGAATTTGTGTGACTGCAAATTTTCATCAAAATTTCACTAAAAACTAAAATTGTTTTAGTCTATAAAACTCTCCAGAAAACATCAAAAGGTTAAAAAAAAGTCCAAATTAGTTAAACATGAAGAGCTAAAGTAATCTTGACCTATAAGTATGATGAGTATAAAAAATGTACAATTAGTAGAAAACTTTTTATACTGTATTAAAATTTTTAAATGCATTCTCTGCGAAACTATGTCTTTTAAATTCTTGCTTCACGGTAAAGTTCATTAAAGGTTTTCTTTTTAAAATATTGAATTGAAATTTTCAGAAAATGTTTCATTTAGCAGTCTATACTATTATCTTATCTCTGTGTACATATTTATCTAATTTATTGCACTTTTTATGAGAAAATAACATTAGTTTCTTTTAAAAAATTGAGTTATTGCATGAAAAATGACATATTTCAAAAACTTTCAAAAGTATTACAAATCTCATAGTTCCAAGTATAGATAAGGATGTTATTTATGAACTGTATAAATGTTATTCAAATATATAAATTAGAATTTCCAATACAAGCCTTACCATAACTGCAATTTTTGACTAAAATTTCACTCAAAATTCCCAATATATCCAAAAATATTTTTAATTTTCTTGAAATTGTACTTGAATTCCTTGTTTTATGACCCAATTCAAATAAAAAAGTGTTTTTTAGTTGAAAATTTATATATTTCTAGAAAAAGTGCTCCGACAGTATATAGTCACATATTTTAATTAATTAAATATCTCTAACGGGTTTTTAAATTTTTCCCAAAAAGGTTGAGTTTTTATTTATGCTATCCTTATTTTCAATTGGTGTATCAGAAAAAATGTATCAAAAAACTGCATTAAATCATAATGTGGTAAATAAAGTTTTGAATAGGGTATAAAGAAATGGGTTCCCTGATTTGAGAAACCCTTGTATATTGGTGGCAGTTATGCAGAAAAAATAGTTTTCGACATGCTCTTTCATATAAAAATAAATTTTGTTAAAAAATTGTTTTAAGGAACTGTTTAAAAAACGATACTTGTTCCCCACACACCCCCCTTTATAAAAAACCTTTTAGCATGGCCCCTGCCACCAATAAAAAAATTTGTAACAGAAATGTAACTCAATCAAATAATATATTTTGCTCTTTTACGGGTTAAGGCACAATAATAGTTTGCATAAAGGTAAAATCGCTTTTTAAAATAAGTTTTTTTTTTCAAATAAAGGGCCTGTTTTGGTATTAGCCTTAAGGGAATTTTATTGATGGGGTGCTATTTTTTTCTTTTTTTAAGGGAATCGCACTCATTGACCTCTGATTCTTTTTTGGATGTTTTCAAAAGTATCTCTTTTGGTAAGCATAAGCTTAATAAAACGTTATAGTCTTCCTTTTTTTGTTTTTTTTATAAAAAAAAAATCTCAAACTATGTATAAATTACTTTTCGCTTTTTTTTTAAAATTTATATTGAAATGGGCTGCTACCAAGAAAATTATTCTAAATATGCTTCATTAAAAAAAAAATCAAAAAAAGCAGGTTTATAGAAAAAAAAATGAGACAAAAGGAAAAAAATTTTTTCATTACGAGCAAATTCGTTTTAAAGGGAAATTGTAAAAATGAAAAAAATACAGCATTATAAAAAATTTTTTGATCATTTTATATTCAATTGTTTTATATTATTTAAAAACCGCTAATTTTTTTTATAATCTTAAAATTTTACCTTTAAATTAGTTTAAAAAAAAGATAAATTACTCTGTAAATAAATCGTCTGTGATAATGAATTCACAAGATAATCTCTGGGTTTTAAATATCGTTTACAAAGAAAAAAACCCAAATTATATTTTAAAAAAGGGCGACTAATTTATTCATATATAAAAAAATTGGAAAAAAAAAAAAAAATTATAAAAAAATTATGCGCTTTACAACCAAAGGTCACAAAAAAATTTTTAAACGCTCCACCAGAAATCAATGAGTTACATTAACATAACATTATAAAAACAGCACTGGGGTTTTGACCCTGAGCTAGCACCTCCCTCTCTTACCTACCACCAGCTTTTTACGGAGGACTTTGAGCTTCCACTAATTTCACGTCAATCGGCCTCCTCTGCCCGAGGGTCTTCGTGAACCGGTTGGAATCCCTGCACTATGGCTTTGTTCCGGACCATAACTCCCCAAGGGTACCTGGAAAGTAGAGAAAATAAACAACTTATAAAAGAAAACCTTTTTTTGGGTTAAATTTATTTTTTAATGAGTTAAACGCGGGTTTAATTGGGAAAAAAGAGATGCAAGAAGTGCAAAATCATATAATTGACTCTATTGAGTCATATATATGATCTTACAATAAAAAGAACTTTTTATGTCAAACAAAACCCTTTTTTTTCGCTGATTTATCATTTATTTTATTGGTACGTTAATCGGTTACTTTTCTTATTTTTTTAAATCTTTTTATGAATTTTATCAATTAAATTTGCTCACAGATGCTTGGCGCGATTGAAGAATTACGTGGAATCCAAGATGGCCCCGATTTAACAAATCTATGGAAAAAAAAATTGTAAGAACTTTTTAAATATATTAAAAAAAAATGAAGAACATAGGAATAGATTAAAAAGAGCGAAACTCAATCATTAATGAATATCAATTTAATGTAATAAAAATTATACATAATAATAATAAGTAGTATAATATTATATATCATATAAATATAACCATTATATGTAATAATGTTCATATAATAATTTTGCATAACAATGATCATATAATATAACAATAATAGTTATAATTAACATAATTTTAATTATAATTATTAAGTATCTTTTTAATATTTATAAAAACTTAAATTTAAAAAAAAGTATGTGTTATAAATAAATAATATAAAACAACAATTATTATATTATATTATGTTATAAATAAAATAATTACATAATATGTTTATAAAATTTATATAAATTAATTAGTGCTGATAAATTATAATATTCCAAAAACTGTGAGATTCTTCAATGAATTTCATCGATCAAGAAAGGTTAGAAGAAAGCATTATTAAAAAGTAATATAAAGTAAAAATATGCGATTTTAGTAATATATAAAAGCACGGCACTCATTTAAAAAAAACCCGGGGGACTCACCCAAAGTTTTTTTTATTGGAAATATCCATATTCCAATGACTGAAACAATAGTTTAAAGAGCAAATGAAATAGAAATGGTTAAATTTTTAAAGAAATCGAATTAAAATCATCTGAAAATAATAGGGTTACCGCGGGAAAAACCCAATAAAAATTAACTCTAATAAACGGTATCCCCATGGCAACCACATTATCACACGATAAAAATATCAAGGTAACTATATTCTAATGTTATCGCCCATCTTGGCGAACCTAAACAACACTCCTACATCAAATTAGCTCCTTAGAAGGAGTTACGCATTCTGAAAACTAGGCCGACGATATGTTAGTCTCATTAGCGCGAGGAAGAAAAATAATTAATTCATTTTTATTAGACATTTTAGCTCATGATCTGAAAAATGGGCTTGGCAGTTTTGTTGAATTCCACAAAAATTGTTCCATAACAAAATAAAAAATGCATGTAAAGCTTTGAAATTTTGCAGGCATGTTTATAATGATTCAAAGTATCATATAAACCATTAAAAAATATGGATAGTTCGATGATTTTTTTTTTTGGATACCATGTCTTCTAAACTGGCTTCGGGCAAATTCTGGATTTATTTTGAAACCGAGCTGCTATACGAACGAATAAAAAGGAATTAACGTATTGTCTCAGTTTCTTGCATCGTATTTAGTTTGCATAAACTTTTCTTAAACAAGTATTAAGAATAATGATGAAAGTCAACTGCTTCATGTGGAAGATAAAATCCACTATATTTTTAAAAGCAGACCACCGATTCAACATTTATTTTCTAAAAATAGTATTGGCTTTCCTATTTATATTTAGTGTAAATTATTAGGTGGTGGTAAATTATAGGTGGACAACGGTGCCTCACAGCTTGCTCGTGACAATGTATTTTCTACACAATTCACCTCTTTGATAAATTTTTCAATATTTCATTAATTTAAATTTAAAGATAATTTTCTTCATCTATTTGAAATAAATAATTTATTACTAAATCTTTTTACCAGAAAAAAAATTAAGAAAAAAATTTGTTAATTTTTTTCCTAAATTTTCGCTAAGAATTATACATATTTAATAATAAATTCATATAATTTTAATGTGATAAACTATCATTACTTAGTAAGGAAAAAAGAAATATCTATTAAATCCAAGCTTGCAATCGAGAAATATTTCTTAGAACGAAGATAGTGTTTCAAATTTAAATAAATCATATTGATTTCTATTACTGTATCATATAATACCGCATTTAATTTAAAGATTTATACACATTTTTAAATTACTTGTATCAAGATAAGCTAGATATACATTTTCTTGAAGAACATTATTGTTTTGTGTGTGTGTGTGTGCAATAACGGAAATATATTATGAAATAAATCTCTCCACGTGATAGTTGCCCTCCTCAATTAAAAAAAAAAATTAAAAAATTAAACAAAACAAAATGCTTTTTTTAAAAGAAATCTCAATTATCATTTTTTTTTTTTATAAAAATAATCAATATCAAAAATGCAATAGCATATATTCATTTTCAAGAAATTTCAAAAAATGAACGAATAGATGGTTCTAAGTTGGTGAAACCTGGTTTGAAGTAAATTTATGTTTGATATTATTTAATTTGACCCATCGTAGATTTGTTTAATTAAAGTTTGTTATCAATTAGTATTCCTTTTCCTTCAATAAATTTAATGCAAGTACTGATATTAATTATTACAAATGGTGTAATTATTCTTATTAAATCAAACAGTTGATTACACAATGATTCTCATTATCATAAGTGTTAAAGAGCTTTATTTGAAGGAAATATTTTATGACTTAAATGATAAAATAGCAAATGTAATGTAAAGAATTTTAAAATTAAATTCAAGAAACTTCAATTCAAAAATGTATCGTACGAAAGATTAAAGTGGTATTTACTGTCTTATTACATTAGAATTTTAAAATTATAATTTCATTTTAACAATCACTTTAAGAACTCCATCACGTCACATGAAGAACTCAAATTAGAGTTTTGTAGCTTTTTTATTTAATTGCTATTTGATTATCTCTTAATAGGTTTTTGTCGTATACTTTGAATTATATGTATATTATCTGTAAAATAAAATATAAAACTGACTAAAATATGTTTTTGTTAAATATTTTTGCCCAAAAATAAATAACTTACTATACGTAAGATCATCAGGTTAGACAATTCAGAGTTCTCACAATCTTTGAAAATTAATAACTGAATTCTCCTAAATCATATTTCTGCTATCTAATTTGATATTCACATTTAATACTAATTTCTGTAGATCTTGAAACACGCTTCCGGAATAATCTCTAAGAATTTTCCACTACCCTCACTTTGGTTCAAGATGACGACCACCTATCAGATTAGAAGATTTAAATGCTAAGCCAAAAACCCTTGAACACCCCAGCAGAACCATTCCAGAACCAGAAGATTAAGGTACATAACACTTTTGTCTTCAAAGCGTTCTAAAACTTTCAGAATTTCTGAAATTAGCAGTTCTCCAAATATTTAGATTTGCCAGCTATAATCAAAAGCTGTCATGACTAGCTTGGAATTTAAGGTAAGAGTTAAATAAACAGTTTGTCATTATTAAGGTTAGGAAAGTTTATTTAGGTTAATGCAATTCAACATTCTTTGCATATAACTTGATGCATTTTGCGGCGGATTGTGTTTGAACTCGCAAATTTATCTGTATTTGTACAACAATAAAATTGTGCATTTAAATGGAAGAAATATTTTTCGTTTTCATGAGTTAGAGGGGAAAAATTGTATATCTGCAGTTTTAGTGAATCATGAAATATACATTATTTCAATAATTTGGTTTTCAATTTATAATTTATTTATTTCTTGTTACAGAATTATATATATTAGTCTATATTACTTTAACTTTCTGCTAGATATGTTTGTATATATGTATTATAATTATTGTCATAACTGGTAAAAAATGATACTTGAATGCACATTATTGTATGTACTTTATAACGAATGAATTCACCAATTGTTACAAGACATAAAGTATCATACCTGCTATGTAATTAAAACACAATTTATACTTAAATTCTTATCATAAAAACGTTTATTTTTTTATATTAAACAATTCCTTGTCTATTAAGACATATTCTTTTTATTTGGATTTGTATGCTATATCAAAAGTTGTGCTTTATTAATTTTTAGTTTAGGTTTTATCTTTTGTGCAATAATAATTAAGACCCCATAATTTTAGAGAGGAGTAAAAAAATGATGATATAGTTAAACATTATAATCACTCTATAATACTGAAATATATTATCTTTGACACAAGTTTTTACATAATTTACAAGTTTCGTAGATATTTCAAATTGATAGAATGTAGTTCATATGTAAATATTGGACGTCAACATTCATAAGGTATTTTACTATTTTTTCTTTATTAAAAATAATTATCATTCATTTTTTTTAAATTTTCAATATTGTTAATTAGAAACAAACATGTTAATATGCAACTTTTATGCCAGTTACCAATTGTAAATTAACATACTTATTGCATCATTTGTGAATTAATATGCTGTTGTAGTCCATTGACTACATGTATAGCTTTTTGCAGTACCATCTTCACAAATCCATTCACACATTAGAGGACTATCAGTGAGTAAGGCTCCAAAACATTTCCAGACACTTAACCCGGCATTCTTCACGGAATTTCACGCGCAAAGTATCTAATAACCAAGGGAGTTTACTTTCTGTTTTTATCATAAAATTGCATACAAAGGTGAAAAATGAAGAAAATTAGAAACACAATATGTTTATGATACTTTTCAATTGTAATCGTATTTCTTCTGTCCGTTTTATTAGGGTATTCATTTAATTGTTTATATACTCTTTTAGTCCTCGACATGAGTGTGAGTGTAATGTTTTCACCGGATATATATATTTTTTTAAATTTCGTTAAAGCATTGCTTGCTGGTTTCTACATCTGTACATTCGTAAGTAAATCGAAATCTGAAACACTTCAGAAATCAGGGTCTGGTTCAATGTTTAGTAGGTGATTTCTAAGTAAACAAAATAATTGGTGCAAATTATATATTTGCGCAACGTTCAACAACACAAAAAATATTTTCATTGGCTACTATTACATTTTCTAGCCATTGGATACGATGTGGCAGTTTTATCAAGTACGATAATTGCTCCATCTATAAAATTTTCTGGATATATTTCTACAGAGCACGAGTGTCAAACTCAAAGGCTGACTTGGGCCAAATAAAAATGGTTTAACTTAAAAGGTCATCCGCAAAAAATCAATTTTCATAGAAACATTGGTGTATTTTGAATAATACATTATAATAAACATATATAAAAGGACAAGAAAAATTTAATATATTGGTCCATACACTTGAAATCTCTACCAGTCTACTGTATTTCCTACTTCGTATAAAATTTGGATAGTTTGTTTCATATTATTGTGTGCCAATATACTGACCATGCCACCTAAATACTTGTTGATGGATCCATGCGATTTACGGGCCACAAGTTTGACATCCCTGCTGTAGAGGAATCATACTTGCTAATATAATCTCCATCATTCGAGTTTTCCTTATAATCCCCACAAGGAGACTTTCTTCATCTCAACATAGTCTGTCATGATATATCTATTAAATATCACATTTCATCATAGCTACAATAATGCTCCATTGCATAAGAAAGATTTTAAAGCGTGCTCATGCATTTAGAACTGTAACGGTGATTCACGCTCAGAGTATGACATACCCGAAGAGGCGGTATCCAAAAATATATTTTTAGAATTCACCTACAAGCTAAGGCCCCTCAAAGGATATGCAAGCTAAGATCCGTTAAAGTCAACTATACGAGAAATTTTTCATGTTTTAAAGAGTATTTGATAGAGTCTTGAAAAAGTTTAGGTGGTGGGTATGACAGACCCTACGTGAGAAGTGCCAGGTAAATGTAAATTTTAGTGCAGGTGATCATGAACATTAAGCTGAAAAAGATTTCATTTACAGAATCCTGGTCTGATACTTGCGTTTTTCTTGTACCTACAGGTAAATATAGATTCAAAATGTCTACTAATTAAAAAGGGTTATCAAACTTTGGGGTTAAAAGGGTTATCAAACTATCTTACACTCGATAGCAATAGTCGGTGAATGTAATTTTCCTATAATAGCATTGGTAAACATTGCAGTTGTAAGGATCAATTTTTTAAAATGGAATAAAGCTTGAAAATTGTGAATGTTTTACTACATTCAATTTAAGTATAATATAATAAGAAATTATGAACTTAATGTATATAAGAAAACACGTAGCCATTGATGTGAGGAAAAAAAAGAAATTTAATTTGTATAGACTGAAATATAATTTTCCACTCGGATTTCTTCCAGACTGCAAATATAAATGTAATAAATGGGCAAAATTTAATTTAAAAGAATGTTAATTGAGCAAGTTTAGAAATCCCATAAATTTGTGAAACTTTTTAAAACTGTTTACGTAGTATTTTCCTTCAACACAACATAAATTAAAAAAATGTTATTAATAGAGAAAGCCCCATGTTGCGTGACAGATATTTAATTCATTTGACTTTACTTTTCTGCTGTTTGAAGCAATAATACGAAGTAATGTCAGTGTAAAAACATTAGGAATACTATTTTAACAACAGATTAAACTATATATAAGAAATGACGAAATTTCAACAGACAAAACTATTATTTGTTTAGTTTTTTAACACTATAAACTATTTTTTTATGATATTGCAATCTGGTAATACGATTACACGAGATGGAATTTATAATAGGAAACAACAAACATCGATGCATGAGAAGTTTTATTGATTTAGAATGCGAAAGTAACCAGGAAAGTTGCTTTGATCATGTGTGTGAAACAAAGAAATTATAGTTAATACTATGAGTTACATTATTAGGGATAATTTCTTCGGTTAAAATATTTTCAAACAATAACTTCGTATTTTCATTTTTCCTTATGGATTCACAGCAAACGAAAGAAAATGGATTCGTTATCGTGAAAGGAATATTTTAAATTACTTTTTAGTCCTCGTAACTTTAAAGTATACCGTAAAAATGTAATCTTGAGCTGCAAAGTTTACTTATGCTATAGGAATACACATATAAAATTGAAAATAATGAGATAGGCAGCCCATCTTTCGATAATGAATATGGAAGGATCAACAATGGATATTTTATAATACGTGAAATATAGAATGGTAGGTTTATATAAGAAATATAACATGCGGACCTGTAATAACATGAATTGAGATAAATATTTCATATTCTTTAGTATGCTGAAGTTTTAAATAATCAATTTTGATATATGAAGGAAATTTTCTTAAGAAACTCCCTGAAAGGAATGAAACATTCATGGATTTTCACCAATTTCCTTAGTTACTATTATTGAGTTTAAATTTATAAGAGTTGCATTAAACATCTTCTCCCAACTTTTTTACGGAATGTATCTTAGGTAAATATCAACTTCACTTGAAAAAAAAGAAATATTAAATATCATTTATTATTATTTTTTTCAAAGAGTGACATTTTTTGCACAAACTTTGCAGATACGGCAAGTCCCTTAAAAGTGAGAGCCATCTCAGTAGTGACACCATCAAAATCTGCAAAACTTGTAACGCTTGAATTAATTTTCCTTCAAGCCCTCCTCGTATGCTAAATATTGGTGTAGTATAACTTTACAAGAGAACACCAGAACCAAATTGATCCTCAAGATATCTTTTGTATGCCACACAATCCTATGACACGCGTGCTTTCGATTTTCACATCCAAAAATTCTTTTAACTCCATACGAGTTTGAAACCTCAACTTTGAGTTTACTAGGCATTTAGGTTACGCATAAGCTCCAAAATTGTTATTTTTATTATTATTATTAGTTTCATTTCCTCAAAATAACTACGAGTTTCAGGTTATATAGAATTGCTAAAATTAGTTTAAGTATTCGGAATTACTTTAAATGATATATTGGGTTGGAGGGAAAGGTCTGTAGTATTTTAAAGAAAATATTTGAATTCATTTATCAAAATATGTGTTTAATATTAATCAATTATATATGCTCCATTATTTGTTACAACTTGTTGCCATCTTTCAGGTTACCTGTATAACCCTGTTCTGTAGAAGTTCTCGTCCTTGGAGTTAAAACAGTCAGCAACTGCCTTAGAAACACTTTCAAAAGTCTTGAATTTTTTTCCCGATAGATAATTTTGCAGAGAACTGAACAGGTAATAATCGGACGATGCAATGTCACGTGAATACCGTTGGTGACCAAGGACTTCCATCCTAACGCTTTCAGTTTTTGTTGTGTCACCGTTGCAGTATGCGGTCTAGCATTATTGTGGTGGAACACTATTCCTTTTCTGGGCGCTTTTTTCTTTGATAGCTGCATTCAATTTATCTAGCTGATGGCAGTACAGATCCGCGTTGATGGTTTTTCATTGTTTCAGCAACTTGTAATATACTGGACCTTTCCTGTCCCACTACAAACAAAGCAGTACTTTTCGTTGATGTATACTTGGTTTTAGAACTGTTGCTGATGATGTTCCTGGTTTGAAGTAAGATTTTTTTTCTCTTAATATTCTCGTAAGGAATCCACTTTTTATCTCCAGTAATCAGCTTGTGCAAAAACGGCTCTACATTGTGTCTAATCTGATGTGATGGACACATTCTTACACGATCAGACAAATTCCTTTCCGTTAATTCGTGTGGAACCCAAACATTTTGCTTTAACACAAACCCAAGAGATTTAATGTGATCTCCAACAGTTGTATGATGAATGCCAAACTCTTCTACAATTTCTCGACATGTTAAATGTGGATTATTTTCCAACATGGATCGCAAAACTTCATTATCGATCTTGGATGGTCGTCAAGATCGATCACTTTCTTGAAGGCTCAGATCCCTGGAACCAAATTTGCTAAACCATCTTTGACAAATACGAACATTTACAATATCTTTTCAAAATACCGCACATAAATTTTACATGCAACCGATGTGTTGCTTCCTTTTTGGAATTCATACAAAAAAAATGCAGGGTCGTAAATGCACTTTATCTACTGACATGTTTTTCACTTTAAATATCACAAGTAAATGATAAACAGTAAAAAAGGACTCCTTTTATATTATGCAGCAGCTAAAAAACAAAAAAAAAATCCGAATGACTCACTAACCAGATTTTTTTTATTTACAAGAAAAATCACCTGTCTATTTAAAATATGACAAAACCTTCCCTCCAACCAAATAATAATTATTATATAAGGATATAATTTAATTAAAATAAGGTTTAATCAGATCTCTTACGTAATTGTAGACACATTATTTGACGCTGAATCACAGAAAGTAAGCAAATACATTTTTCAAGAAAAAACATTAACGTCAAATTTAGAACTATTCTCCTGTGAAATATAAACATTACAAATTTATGAATCATCAAATTATCCGTAGTTATATCAAAAGTTGAAATGTAGAAGTACATAATACAGAAATGATTAAAAATTAAAGTAATTTGATATATTGCATTAAATTCGAGCCTGAAGCTATTTAAGCAAAAAGATAAGTAGGAATTTAAATGTAAAGAAAGCAAATTTGCGGCAATCATGAAGATAAACAAAAACAATTTTTTTTTTGCATGACTTCGTAATATAGGATTATATTAGTTTTGCTCCTTTATGTATGCATTCAGAAACATGAAGGGTGGCCATATAAACATATTCATGTCTCAAACAGACAACACAACTAAAGAATGAATTCGTGTTTACCTAGATGCTTAAATATTCCTGTTTTTGTTTTTTAAATGTCTCCTAACAATTACATCAATATAAATGGTTGCAATACTAATTACAAAATGTAATTTAAATTATCTGAAACATATTATGAACTCGTGCATTAAAATATATAAAATATCTGACGTTTATTTAGTAAGTTAAATACATTTTAGTAAAAATTCATCTATATTAAATAGTATTATCGAACAAGAGAAAATATATAAATTAATGTTTTTAGAATCTGTCAGACATAGTACATGTTTATTTCACAATTTAATCTTATAGAGCCTATTTTATTACAGGAATAGGAAATGTAAAATGAAAATTAATTTTAAGTTTAATGAAGTCCATTCATTTATTATTTATATTGTTCATTAGGGTTAGATTTACTTTGCATTGGAGCTATACTATGAGCCTGTGAACAAACGCTTTCCTTACGCAATAGGATCCAATAATGAATGCACCAATAGCGTAAAACAAGAAATATATAGTAAAACTAAAATATAAATAAATTTAAATAAACTTTTTACTATTTAAAATATTGGGAACAATACATGACCTACAAGATTATCGGATTTTGATACTGTATCACGTACTAAAACTGTATACAGAAGATGTCTTTGTAAGGAATAATACTAATTGAATGAACCCGGAACTTAAAATTAATAAATAATACTAACTAGATGGATTATATTAAGTTCTTCATAGGTTTTGAATGGTATAGTTGAATAAACCTTCAAAAAATGTCGAGAAAGAGAAATGCTGTGTACTTAAGTTACCATATAAGTACTTATTTTGATTTGAATATAATTTTGTTAACTCAGTATTATTACGTTGACAAATCAATAATAAACATTCCTTCTTTAAATCGTCCCAGAAGTTAAACTTGAGCCTATGTATTTTTAGAGGAAAAATATGAATCACTTTTTTTTTATATTTGACCATTTTACTTATGAATCATTCTTTTTTATATCATTTTGTATGCATGTTTAATATATATGAATCATTTTTCCATATTATATTCTTCATCATTCCTGAGTATTTCCAATTGCAAAATTATAAATACATTATTATAAATTATAGGTTTGATTATTTATTTATTTGTGTTGATTTATAAATAACTCACGTTATATTTTTCAATTTTAACTAAACAATAGTCATTGAGCTATAAATTTCTCGATTTAAAAACTACATGTTTTAAATAAGGAAACACGTGAGCGCGCTTGACTTTTGAATATGTCTATCCTTTCTTCATAAAGTAATTTCACTTCCAAATTCAGTTTTGTTTCTGAAAATTTTCAAATTTTCTTTAAATGTATAAAGTGTTCAGCAATATGACGCTTTAAAATGTCAATTAAGTAGACATTTGAAGGGAAGATTGCATTTTAAATGACAACCTTTTAATAAAACACCTTAAACTAGCACCTTCTTGTCATTCCAAAATGCAATAAACCCTTTGCCATGAGCAACAAAGATAAAGTTAAAAATAAATATGTTAGTTCTTCAAAAAATACGCGTAGAGTTTTTTTTTTTTTGCTTTGAGACAATAGCTTAGAATTTTGAGCAGTTTCCATGTACGTGTTAATAAATATTGAAGGAAATATGCTACGAAAAAAAAGTGAACGCTGAAACATTAAAGATCGGTCGCTGGCTGTAAATGCACTGTTTGATATAGTGGTATGTTCATAACTGGGTGCGTATCTTACTGCTTGCTGAACAGGGTCTTACTGCTTGTATATAACCAATTAAAATATTGATATTACGTTTTGAAACAGAAATTTAATAGATTAAAACGTTAGTATTTTGAAAAATACTTTTCTATGTGTGCGTTCATATTCAAAACATTGAGTTGCTAAATTACAAAGTTAGTAGTTTTATGTTCCTCATCCAAGTAAGTTATCTAAACCATAATTATTTTAAATAACTAATTCGATATTATATTGAGTAAAACATGCACATTACTTTAATTAACGATTGTCACATGTTTTGAAATTATTTTAAAGAGAAAAAATTCGTTTGCAATTAGAATAACAAATAATTAATTGAAACTAATGGCATCTTGTTACGTTAATACAAACAAATGCTTTCTTCTAGGAATTGTCAAATGGGTTGAAGATTCAGTCTTTTGCTTTTACTATGTTCAGAAAAGTTAGAACCAAATACAAACTATTTATTTTCAAGATTAATTAGTGCTTTATTGCTATCTTTTGAAAAAATGTGTGTGATAAGGTTTGTGATCAGATGCATAAGGAACTCTGACGAACGAAACTTAATAGTTTTATAAATTTGTTAATGCCAGACTCTGTTCTTAGTTCATTAATTTGAAACAGAAAAAATATCTGCTTAAAATTTAAAACATAATCTATAAGATGTTTTCGATTATTTTGGTTCGATACGTGCAAGCTTATTTTATAAGGCAATATTTTTTTTTTTAAATTAGAATATACTAGCTAGTATAGCATTTCTTTTTACGGATGAGTAAACAAATCAAACAATACAGATTGAAAGAAAAAGAAGTTTTTAATAAGTTAATTTCACGTGAATTGCAAATTAAAGAACAAAAAAAAAAATGCTTTTTGTTTATTTCTGTTGAACAAAAAAAAAACGATACTTGTACATTATAAGTCTGTAGATCTAATAGTTGATAAAAAAGAGTTTTTTTTTAATTTATAACGCCAAGTAACTGACTTGTGACTCTTTTTTTAAAAACACCATCCTAAGCCAGTGTTTCTCAAAGTTTCAATGTTGGCGACCCAATTTTCAATCACAATTTTTATCGCGCCCCCTTATGCAATAAAAATGCGCTTTGGCGCTAAAGTTGCAATACGATCTTAATTATAAACCGTAAAAATTAACAAAATAAATATTAAATTTTGCATTTGTTGCTTCTAAGTAATATTTATTTGAAGCAAATTACTTTAACGTAATAGGATAATTATTGTTATTTTTCTTTTCTCTAATTTTTAAATTGAAACAGATTGCAAAATGACATTTAATTAAAAATTTATTTCCCCCATCATCCACTTCTAAAGGTATAAATATCATTAGGAAAAGAGTCTAGGCTATGTTGCACTTTATGATATCCATCGCATTTGGCATTAATATTTAAAGCGAGATGACTTCGAAATGTTTTAAGACGGGAGAGCAGGCGTGCACTCGACACTAACGTAAAAAATCGCGAGAGGTGACTGAGTCACCCCTAGGTTAAATATATATATATATATATATATATATATATATATATATA
>BMAV01018011.1:80349-93751 GCA_019973955.1 Trichonephila inaurata madagascariensis | reverse complement strand
AAGTGAATTAATATTAGGAATTGAAAAAAGTTTAAGTGGAAAAAAGCAGGGTTGGAGAAAGAAGACCAAATTTTTATTTCCGCACTCAAAAGCACTCAACACCTTGAGTTCCGGGTAGGCTTACCACAATTAATTCTTACTGAAATTTGGCAATTCTAGAGATTTTTTTCATTGCACTTTTAGAGCCAATGGAAATGAAAATGCACTTTTTAAAAAAATATTATTATGTGAAAAAAAAAAACCCTGATAAGTGGAAAGTCTCAAAATTACAAAATTCCATAGCTACTTTAAAGGTTCTTTACTGTACTCCGTTTCAACTCAAAAGTCAACAGAGCTAAAATATGAAATATCACTGGGCCCGAAAACCAGTTTTCTACGAAATTAATACCATTCACTTTGCATAACCATAGTTTGCAAAAATCTCTTAAAGTTTTATTTATTATTTTATTAATTAATTAATTATTATTATTATTATTTTTGATGGTTTGATTTTATCTTACACTTTCCAAATTTAAAAGTTGAGTGGTAGAGTATCGCACTCCCATACCACAGGTTTGGGGTTTGATATGGAAAATGAGATTGCAATTTTAAAAACGAGGAAAATGCCGAAAGTCTTCCCCGCCACGTTTTTCGGCGTATAAGAGTAATGTTTTCCATACAGTTCAAACTAATAGAACAGTCTACTGTTTTGATTATTATCTTTTTAGCTAATTCCAATATCGGAATTTAAATGGTCAAAATGACTTTCTCGAATCATTTCCAATATTTTGGTACATTCGGCAATATTCTCCGCTGAGTAGTTCATGAGAAGGCTTGCGTGTGTGTACGTTTGTTTACTTACGAATTTTTATAGAATAGAATTATTTTGAATGAAAATTACGGTATTCATTATTACACAGACGAGTTGCAAAAAAATACACTGTCTAATTCATATCCATCCTATGATGCGCGAAATTTTATTTCTCTCAAACAGTTTATGCTTATCGCTTCCTAATTATGAAATAAATGAGTAATTGACTAAATTATCGTTTTCCACTAACATGAGTTACAAAAATAAAAACTAATGATTTTGAACGAATATCGCTAATGATTGTCTGTGTTTATTGATGATATTTTTGCTTAGGATATATAAATTTCATTTACAAAAACAAGGACGAATGTATTTCAAAGAATTTCTTTAATAACTATGGTTGATATGTTTCTTCATTATTCTAAATTAGGGGAATTAAGTTAAATGTTTGCAAATACAGAAGCTTTAAGCCTTTTCTTTTCCACAATGCCTAAATCAGAAATATTAATTTATTTTCAGAAATAAATATTTTAATGAGAATTTCTAAAATAATAATAATAATAATAAAACAGTGAAGCATGTCCTGTATAACAAGAGTACACTTATAGTTAATCTTTAATACTTACTTTTTTGATGTTTCGAATATATTTCTTTTTTCTTAGAACATTACAATAAAGCATTGATGAGGTTATTAAGTATAAACACACTCTAACGGCATTGAAAAGGAATAAAATGTTAACTTTTATTAATTTAAACTTTCATATATTTACGACCACATATTCTATTAGACAATTTAACGCTTCACATTATGTTATGTCTCTCCATACATCAAGTTCTAGTTCAAATGATCCATAGTATATTTATTTTTAACGAAACAGAGCCATTTCTAAGAAATAGAGGAACATTTTTACATTTTATTTAATGAAATTTGATCTCATATTTTGGTACTGCAATGAATTTAACTACATAAATATAGCCATTTTTTATTGTTTTTATTGGTTCAAATTAACTCTAATTATCACTATAACACAGTTGAAATTGTGCATCTTGAATTTATTAAAATAGGATGATATCCAACGATTAAATTAATTCTCTCCTTTAAAAAAAATAGAAATATTATAATTTTCAAAAATTGTTCTTCTTTACCTAATGACAAGACCAATCAGTTTTTTGAATAACAGTCAGTAATAAGCCTTATACCAAAATTATCTTTATTTTAAAGAAAAAAGAATCAGTGAATAATATGCACTCCTCTAAAGTGAAATTGCAACACCGAAAATTAATGCAAATATAATTATACAAATTTCAGGAACGTTGGTGGTGAGGTGGATATTCAAATGCTGAAGAAGAGCTATATGTGTGTGGACTAGCATATTTCCTTTGTTTCTTTCTTTTCCAAAATTCATCTCAGGTTTTGGCGCAGCATTTGCAACTTTCGAAGATACCTAGAAAGTGCCTCTAAAATGGCGGTAAGTCCAATACCACCAGTTAACGAACTGGGAACATGACCGAATTAACGTACTCCATGAACTGTGTTTATCACTGCACACAATAGCAACTCGTGATGTGCATACGTGAGTACCATCCAACGTTGTACCACGCGAAGGATCCAGGAAAGATTATGTGCACGCCGATGAGTCAGTGGTGTGCACAGGCCATCGACAGAATTTATAAATTAGCGTATTTTTTTTTCTAGTTCACACACTATTTGAGATCCTACATCCTCGCCACGTGACATCCAAAGCCCGTTGCCTCCAGGATAAGGTGTATCTATATCCAATAAAACCACACACACTATATTACATACAATGTATTTAAACACACGGGTACCATCAAAAGGAGCACTGTTGACCGCTCAACACAGAGCTAGACGCCTGTTGTGCTGACGCACCTGGACAATTGAATATCATCGGCTATTGTTCAAGGATGAATCTCGTTTAAGTGCAGTGCCAAAGTGTTTGGCGCCGATCCCGAGAACTCTAGAAAAAAACGTACATCAGGCATCATGGTTTGGGTGGCATAATGGTTGATCATAGGGTGCTTCCGGTACACATTGACAGCTGTTTGAGAGGGGATCAATTCATGACTAAAGTTTTGGAGGCTGTGCTTCTACCCTAAGTTCATGAAACACAAAATATGGTATTTCAGCAAAACAATCGCAGACGGCATGTCGCACGGCGAACTCTCAAGAGCCCGAATGGGTTTGACATCTTTTCCATGTCCATAAACTACCATATTTGAATCCTATAAAACATCTTTGGAATTTAACCCGCGTTTACTCGCGCCTGTTTTTGCTACCGTCGTTACTCGTGGGGTGTAGAGAACACCCCAAACTTTTAACACATGTATTTAATTAAGAAAATAAAACTAAGTCATTATGATACATATTTAACCCGCGGTCACTCGCACCTGTTTTTGCTACCGTCGTTACTCGCGGGGTGTAGAGAACACCCCAAAATTTTAACACGTGTATTTAATTATGGAAATAAAATTAAGTCATTATGATACATATTTATAAAGTGCAAGCTGTTTTTTGTGTTATACAAATAAAATTATTAAATTTATTGCATACAAATGAGACTAACACATTAATTTAAACTGAACATACAAAATTTTCATTTTAAAACACATAATTTATAATTTTTCATAAACCAGTAAAACGTATATCCCAGTAATAAATATTCTTTAGAATTAATGAGATAATGATAGTAGAAAGTAGAAAAATAATGTTTTAATAATTTTCCAAACATTCAGAGCAGACTGTATACAAATGCTTAACTTCTCGTGGGTGTTCTCAGCCTCCCAGATAAACTTTTGAAGGTCATTACATTCCAATCGTTTCAGAAAGAGGGACTGCATCAGGCCTGAAGGTTCAATGGCCTAAAATGTGCAGCTACAGAAAAAATCGGGGTTCTGTGCATTCTTTTTAGAATCCTGGGAGGATTTTCTTGTTTCTGGGGTGTACAGAACACCCCGCGCGGGTTAAAAAGTACAAGATGTTTTTTGTATTATACAAATAAAATTATTAAATTTATTGCATACAAATGAGATCAACATTAATTTAAGCTAAACATACAAAATTTTCAATTTAAAACACATAATTGTTTTTTTTTCATAAACCAGTAAAACGTATAATCCAGTAATAAATATACTTTATAACTAATCACACACACACACAGATAATGGTAGCAGAAAGTAGAAAAATAACTTTTTAATCATTTTCCAAACATTCAGAGCAGACTGTATACGAATGATCAACTTCTCACAAGGGGTTCTCAGCCCCCCAGATAAACTTTTGAAGGTCATTACATTCCAATCGTTCGAGAAAGGGATTACATCAGGCCTGAAGGTTCAATGACGTAAAATGTTCAGCTACAGAAAAAATCACGGTTCTGGGCATTCTGTTTAGAATCTTGGGAGGATTTTCTTGTTTCTGGGGTGTACAAAACACCCCGTTCGAATGATCTCGGGTTAATAGGATGTGACATGAATAGAGGACCACCAGCGCTAAACGTGGCTGATCTGCGCACAGCAGTGGATGTTGCTTGCAAAAGGTTACCTTATGCATGCAAGAAAAGGCTACTTGATCGAACATCTCACCGGAATAAGGGATGTATAGCTCTTTTGGGTAGTAACACTAGATATTGGAATGAATGTTGTTTATATTGGTCTTACTTGTCTGTTTTTGAATTATTAGTATATCCACCTAACCACTGTCGCTCCAGAAATTTGCATGGTGCAACGTGCATTATTTCTTGGTGTTGCAATTTTACTTTTGGCGAGTGTTTATAAAAAATCAATATTTGAACAAATCTTATATATATAATTATAACAAACATCACTAATTTTCCCATATTATATATTAAATTTTCCCCTTAATTATTGATTCACTTATTTTATTATATTTTAATTGTCTTCTTTTAAAAACAGTATATTTTTCATATTTTGTTTCTTTTGTAGAGCTCTTTTCTATTTTTTTCAGTAAAAGTGTAAATCATGCAAGCAATTATATACCCATATGATTCAGCATATTATCACTGAATATACAAACATGTTATAGTTTAAAATTCATTTTTCTATGAAATATTGTATGTTGTAACTGCAAATTTCGAGAAAAAAGGATGCAATGTTTCGGTTAATTCTCCTAAAAATGATGTCAAACTTTAGAAACACATTTTGGTTTCCAATACCCAAGAGTAAAATTTGAAAAAAAAAAACAGTAGCATATGTTCTTAATTTTAAAGCATCTATTTAAAAAGTGCAAACAAATAATATTGCACACTAAACTACCGTTGAAGTGTCCAGTTCTTATGTTCCTGGAATATTAATCAATTCGTATTCTATAAGAACTAGGAGAGCTGTTGTAGCGTGTTTTAGACTTCTGATAGGGTATGCCTGTATGAGGTCCCATCTTAACCACACACACACACAAATTGGTATAACCTACTCACCTGACTGTATTTTCTGTGACTCTGGTCGGCTTATGACATCTGAACATTTCGACGTGTGTCCTACGCTAAAAGATTTTAATTGTGCTGTGCAAAAAATATTGGAGGGCACGTGAACCAATGTACAAGATGCTATTTATAGTGTGTGGTAATTCTAAAACCAAAAATGTTCTATGAGAGTATAATTTATAGAATATTATTCGTATCGATAACAGGCAACAAGGAAAGCTGTCTCGCGTTTACCAGTGCCAAGCGTATCACTAAGAAAAAAGTTGAAGGATCTCTCTTCAAGTCAATACACTGAAATAAATTCCAATGAGATCATTTGGAATAATCTTAAAGGTCTTCTCATGTGGCCAAAACGTAAAGCCTTTGCTGAGTTTCATCTAACAACTGGACACAACTATCTCCTCAATCTACATCGAATTCATGTTGCACAGGCTCCTTTCTGCACGCTCTGCGATTTTCGAGAGGACATGGATGCTGACCACATTCATCGCTGCCCAGCCCTAAATGACTCTTCTTTGTGCGATCTTTATTGGCAAACTAGAGAGTTATTGGGTTCATAGACTTTTCTCGCCGTTTTTTTTCCCCTTGCTTTGTTTATTGTGTATGTTTTTGTTTTTGATCTTCCCCCCTTGTGGCGTAGTGGTCTTCTGTAACCCTGGCCATTGGAAATAAAAATAAAATAAATCACTTACAAAACAAATGCCCATTTAAGATTTTTTTTTTAAATTACTGTAGTTTGTACCGATGTGGAAATAATATATGTTATTATATCGCTTTTTACTTTATTCTTAAAAAAAATGAAAAATGATAAAAAATTAGGTTAAATGATTATTAAATAATTTTACCCTTTGTCATAATTAAAAGAACCAACATAAATGCATAAAAACTGAACCACAACAGCCTATTAAACAAGGATAATAAAATGAGACATTAGAAAAGTTATGTCCAGCAACATTATCGTTTTTTGCATCTTACTATATTTTAAATCGCAAAAACGAGTTATGATGCCTTCAGATGTTTTCACAATATAGGGTGTTTAATCGGAATCATTCTTGGCTTTTAAAAATAGAAACAATTCTTCGCGTCTTCGTGATTTTAAAAAAAAAATGATGGCGTAAACATTTTTAAATAAAAAAAAAAAAAAAGAAAATGCTCCAAACACCGAAGGTGACATTTGACTTCAGATAAATTTATCATCACTAAGTGAAACGAAAATAAAAGATTAAAGAATTAAGTAGAGAAAAAAAAATGAAATAAAAGTTGCCAATTCCACTACTTTGTGACGCAAAAATAAATCATATGTGACGTTTAAAAATGTTTACAAACAAATCCCATAATAAAGTAATGCTCTCTGTATAGTAGAATAATGAAAGATGTGTTATAAAAAATATCACTACTTCCTAGTATGGAGTTAATATTTAGAGGGAGTTAAGAACATGTCAAAAACTCTATTCTATAGTTTTCTTTTAAAATATTGTACATCTTACAAAGGCTTTTTTTTTAAAAAAAAAGAATCGTTTATTGTTGCATAAAAGTTGAAGAGTACAATATAGTTAAAAAAAACTTTTGTCATCTTCTTAGAAGTAAATGGTGTTGTTTTCAAATATGCTAAAAAAATTTTCGACAGTAAATATATACTTAAATTTACTACTTACAGACAAAATACTCTTGAAATAAATTCATTTTATAGTCAGGTTTAAATCTATTTCAGACTAATTAAATCCATATGATATGTAGCAGTGTTGCATTCAATTATTATAAAATGTATTTATAGATGGAATAGCTCTTATTTCTTTAAATTATTAAGTATTTTAATTCAAAATTTGAGAAAGAAGAACGAAGAAATATAATAAACTAACAGAAATCATGTACTGCATATATTGATGTCGAAATGCTTTAATATTTAAATTTTTTTTTTCATTTAAAAAAAAAAGATTAAATCATTTTCTATATAACATAGTATCTTCTGATGCTAGATGAAAACAAATATGAGTAACACCAAATTCTATTGAACTTTTTAATGTAATAAATCAGGTATACATATCATGTTTTTATGGTTAAAGATCGACAGCCATTAATGTGCGAATTACCAAGGTAATCTGTAGATTAACTCAGTGCTTCTCAAAGTTGCATTATTCGCTACCCCCAATATCCAATCATAATTTCTATCGCGCCCCCGTCGTACAATAGCAATGTATTGTGAATTCAATAAGACTATACCTTGACACTAAAACTATAATACGACTTTAACCCCTTAAGTAACCCTCTGGCGTATATAAACGTCTCACTAAACCAAAGCATTTATTACCGTGGACGTATAAATACGTCTTTCAGAAGAACGATCTTTTCTGTGCACTGATATCCATAAAATTATTTCGATGATTTTGGAATACAATAAAATAACCTTGACAATGTTTGCAAAGGATTTAACTTATTTCAGATGATTTTTGCTTCTTTCCCCCCCCCCCCCAATTCATCACAAAAGCGAGCCATATGCGGAACATGGTTGGCATTGGGAAACGATTCACATAACTTTCGATCGGCAGTTGAGATTAATTATACACTGTAAAAATTATCAAGAAAAGTGTTTTGTTGTGGTTATTTCAAATCTCCTTTAGCCGGAAAGCCTACACCAAATCCATGTGACCTTTCCGCTTAAGAATGTCCCAAACGAGGTCTTGATCTCCAAACAACCGTCCCAGAGAAATGCCCTTACAGTATAGAAGATAGGCAGGAGAAGCAGAAACAGAGAAGGCACAGGTAAAGAAATAATTTACCCCCTGCTCAAAGGTCCATACCACGCAGGTGACCGCTTCTAAAGCACGCCATGGCTGTCTGAAGAGTCATGGAATTCCTTAGGCCAGGACCTCTTAGCTGAGTACCAGTGGTAAGCAGGAGGGTTTCACCAAGTCAGATTCATTTTAACTAAGTGGAGGGAAAGAATTTCAGAATGGATCCAGCTACCTCGTTCTCAAGCACACCCACATGCGGCGGGATCCACTGGAGACACACTTGTTTTCTCAGACGAAGCCTAGCCATTTTGCATATAATATCTGAAATTTTTGTTTTTAATCATACATATGACAACCCCATGGAGTCACTGGTAATTAATAAAAACTTGTTCTTAACTTAGTATTATTAAATTAATTATAAAATATTTTTGTTTAGCACTGATACATTTATAAGTGCAATATATCAGAGTAAAGTTGCATTTTATTTTTTAATATGTCAGAATATATTTTGTTTGTTTACTTTCAATAAATTAATATATTTTTTTTTTTAAATAATCTTTTGTTTTCGACTTTTTAATATACTCGCGCCTCCCTCGTAGAGTTAACATGCTCCCCAAGGGGGGCGTGCCTCACAGTTTAAAAAACACTGGATTAACTGATTTGCCCAATTTAAGTGTGGAATCAAATGTTTTCCACTTTTTATCTAGGTAATATTCACCGTAACGCTTTTCGTTTCCTTAAGTTGTGACGGGGTTTTGTCGCGCCTTCTCGCTAATCCTCTTGGGAACTCTTTGGGACCAGAATAGCATTATTTCAATCCAAATATCTCAAGAAAAAACCGCGATATGCAGATTAGTGAATATATATATAAGGGAACTTTATCATTCGCGAGTGAGTGATATAGTAGTCGGCTAGAAGCCAGAGAATAAGAATAAAAATTGAACAGAATCCGGAAAGTTGAATAAGAGAGGAATAGAAGCCGGAGAGTAGAATAGAAGTCGGATGGTAATAAAGTAATAGTGGAAGAAGAGAGTATAAGGAGAGATAGAAATCCAAGGGCTGTTCGAAGTAAGATACTGGTAAGAGATTAATTATAGAACGGACTTAACTCTTATTAAGGAATCTACAGTAGATGAAGATTCTGTGATTAATTTCTCATAAAGATAGTGAGAAGGATTTAGGACGTTATTTTATTTAGAATTGATAATTGTGTAGTATCACTCCCGATCATATTCATTTAAGTAAGACTTGTGTTACTCTCTCTCTCTATCTCTCTCTCTGTATATATATATATATATATATAGACAAACTAAAAAAGATTTATTATGGAGAATTTGAGTGGTAAATCATTTATTCCTACAAATCTAGGTCGCGTGGATGAGGTGATGATACCCCAGGTCCACGGGGTATCCCAAAGTTCAAAAGTTTGTTTCTCTCATTTTCTTTCTGCTAATTATTTTTATTGAAAACGTTCACGCATCCCAGGAAAATTTATCCTAAACATTTAGAAACAGAGAGGCAGAGTCACGCTAAGTATTCCGTGCAAGAGACTTTCTTGAATTAGTTTAAAATAAATTTAATTACAATGGCGAGTATCTTCTAGAATCAAATTAAATGTTTAAAGTTCCGATTTTACAAAAAATATCTGAATATCCAGATATAATAATCGCACCCATGACGAAATAAATTAATGTTAAATTTCTTCCTTGTTTCCTTGTATTATGGATTTTCAATTAATTAATGATTGATTCTATCAAATAATGTTTTGCCCGTTGGCTTTTATAAAAGTTAATTTATTTAGATAGCAAAATTTTTTAAAAACTCTCTTTTAATTTAAGCCTACCTGTTGTTTAAGCGTTGCTGTTGTTCCACTAAAGTCTTAATTTCACTTAAGCTGTTGTTTAGTATATAGTATGTGCAGTTTAACTAGGTAATTCGATAAATGAAACAATTTCTTGCAAATAAACGGATCACCCTAATCCATGCAAAAATCAATTAATTTGCACATTAAGGTATCCGACTACGTTCGGAACCGTGGTTTTGCAAAAGCGTACAAATGGGTAATATTTATGATATTTAGTGTCACTTACATTAGTAAATGTATATAAAATTGTTTTGAAAATAGTATTACAATAAAAAATTATTTAAGTACACTATTTTGACAAGAAATGAACATAGAATGACCCATTTTCAAAATATTCTCCTTTTGTGAAAAATGCTTCTGTTATAATAATATTTTGCATATATATAGCTTGGACCTCTGTACAGAGGCTCAACTAGAATTTTTGAAATATATAATTTAGAAGTGGGTTTATTCATCTCTCACGACAACAGAGGGGAGAAATTTTAAGAAAAAAAAAACGCCGTTTATTATTTCAATTTATTGTAACTCTGAAAATAATGTGAATTTTTCAAAAAAAAATTAGTTCAGACTCTATGGAGAAGTCTTCACTTTATATAAGCAAAATATTTTTATTTTAGAAGCATTTTTTAGTAAAGTAGAACATTTTGAAAAAAGGTTATTCTAAGTCAATTTTTTGCCAAAATATTGTATTTAAATAAACTGTTTTTGTCAAAAAGTCCTTAAAACAATTTTATACATGTATTCTAATCTAAGCGACACCAAATATGATGAAAATTGTCCATTTATGCGCTTTTTTTAAAATCACGGTTACGAACGTAGTCGGATACCTTAACTAGCTAAAAAATTCACGGATTAACTGATCCTTTTACTTTACAGGTAATACATATTTATGAATACAAAAATGCGGTGAAATTTCTTCTCCATTTTTCATGGATCAAATGTCCTGAAAAATTATTGTGCATACATTCTAAACATTTTATGTATTATATATATATTTAGAATAATAATTTATAGATTTATATCTTTTTTCAACTGAAATGAATAATTTATTAATGAAAGAATTTGCATTTTCGAAACTTTCAAGCATAATTTGATTGCAGGATAGATATAAAAGGCGTGACATTTGACATATAACTACAATATTTGTGTTGATTTTTCTACATGCAAAATGTGCATATATTTAACATTTTGCGCAAGAAAGTTACACAGTATAATAATTTGTTTAATGCATTGATCATGCGTATAAAAACCCATTATCTCCACTATTGTGTTTATTTTTACAATTGGAGGATTTCACGAATTAAGATTTATATTTTATAGAATGGGCAATGGGGTACTTTTTAATTGTACTTTCATTCTCACTTTCCTAATAAATGCAGATGTTATTAGAATTTTTTGAAAAGTGTCTTAACATTCTAAAGTACTTTATTATCGCTTGAGACCAAAAGAAGAATAAATTATATTAATTATGCCATTATCATAAATTATCTGCCAGTTCAAAGAAAATTTGAAAGGATCAAAAGATAGCTGGTGTAGTATGATATTAGCATAAATAAGGATCAGCAGTAGAATAACTAATTATATACTTCTTATTGTGAAAAATAATTAATACAGTTCCGATGTGTAAAATACCTAATTCTTCAGGGAACTCGTACGTTTTGATAAAATGATAATTTTTTTTAAGTAAACTGAATTTAACTCCAAGTAAAACCCTACTTAATAAACATTGACTTGTTCAATTACATGTTTTGTAATATTCCGCAATAGCTTTGAATATATTTAAATATTTTTTAACTGTTGTTACATAATAAATGTTTCATTCAATGAATTTTCAAAATATTCCGAAACAAAATCGGAAAAGAATTCGAATCAGTTGATTGCATTAAAAATCTAACTTAATTAGCTCAGTGCACATTTTTTTTTTTTTCAAATAAAAAGAAAATAGGAGAAAATAAAAACTTTGTAGGTATTTACATAAAACATAAATTACAACTTAAGCATAGGACTATAAAGTCAGAATATTATTATTATTGTATTTGAATTTGTTGAATTTAAATGCATATTGATCATATAATAACACAATTTAATTTGTTCCTTTTCATTTCTTATGTTACGTAATAAAATGTTTTTATACGCAGTGTATTTGTTAGTTTGAAATACAGAAATAGGTGTTTAAAATGATCAGAATTCTTAAGACTGTTAAGAAATTGCCTTACATTTCATTCATATGTTGGATTTCTTGTGAAATTTATTGTAATGTTAAACATTTTTTTTTATGATTGTAGAGTTATTAAAAATTTTAAAGCAAATATATTTCTGAAAGCAAGAGTTTTATTTACATCAATGAAATTGAAAGCTTAGATGTATGGAATAATAAAAAAAAACATATAAACATAATCAATAATTGTATAGTTTTTCACAAAAGAAAAAAAAAAAACTATGCGCTGTTTTAGAAATATATATTCACTAATATGCATATACAGACTATCTAATAAAAGATACAAATGGAAATATAGAAAGTATTCGCCACCAGTGACTTAGTTCCCAGATACAAATTTATATCTTATAAAGTAACTGTTGACGTATATTTTTTTCCTATTATAGATTTTGCATAGATATTACATATTTGACTCATACCAGTTTTAACATAGCACTGTGTTTCATGAATATTGAAGGAAATATTAGCAAATGTGTGAATATTTCAAGAAAACAAGTAAATAAATCATTTGATACAGTAATGCCTTGTGACTTATATTCCTTAAAGTAATTTATGTTTACATTTTGTTAGGAAAAAATTATTTTAAATGTATATTTATGGCAGTTTGTATCTTCCAATGAATAATTTACAGAAAATTAAATTCTATTTAAGACAACTGGGCGTTTTTACAACAAATTTATTTACAGCTTAATATTTGTTTCCCAAACTATATGGGATAATTTTTCTCCAATTTCAATACATTAAATTCATGTTAGTTTAATACATTTACGAATCCCAGTTCAGCAAAAGTAGTGATAGGTTTTATTCCATTGATTTTAGCTCTAATAAATAATTATTAATAAAAAGTATTTAAAAATAAATTAATGTTTATAAAATATACTAAGGTTTTGATCTCAAACTTTATTTAGTTTTATTTTTTATATAAAATGATTTTCTTGTACTTATACCAATAACTCCGCATGTATATATGTGTGTGTTTGAGGTTTATGTTTGGTGTGTGTATGCTTAGTGTGTGGGTGGTCTGTGCTTATGGCAGGTGTGTTTGGTGTGTGTAAACATATTCCTTTTGACCTCTATTTAACGAAGTCGCTAAACGCCGAAAACAAGTTCGTTGTATGAAAAATTAGTAAAGTAGAGGTTCATGTTTTAATATTTACTTTAGAAACAATATAAAACATACCTCGGATCCATAAACACTATGTATCATTTTTTATAAAAAATCCTTTTTCACACAATTTTTTGAAACTTAATATCCATTCATCTTATATATTTTAGGAACTTACAAGGTTAACAAACATAGTCCAAACCACTGTATTTTTAAGTTTTAAAAAGAAAAAAAAA
>BMAV01018011.1:58765-79949 GCA_019973955.1 Trichonephila inaurata madagascariensis | reverse complement strand
TAATTTTAAATCTACATTTTTTTATAAACAGTAATTTTAAGCATACTCTACCATATGCATCCTTACATTTTATTATTTATAAAACCTTTTAATTTCACTTGAGTTTTCTATCTGAACAATTACGGCGATTTCATTGCTCTAGGTGAGTTAAGCCTTTGGTAAAACCCTTTGAAGACCATTGGTCCCCATATAATGTGCTAAAAGAAGAATAATTTGAAAAATGTCTTGAAATATTTTTAAAATAGGAAGAGAAAAAGTTCTCAGAATAAAAAACGCGGTTAACTATTTGCAGGTTATTTTTAAAAGAAAATAGTAAAATATTCATGGTTCCAGGAAAAAAGTTCGTAAAATATAGAAGTTTGCAAATTAGAGGTTCGTTATATAGAGGTTTGCTTGAATATACACCGTATATTCACCACATAACCTGTAACATTTTCTGTATGGAATATCTTTCACATTTTATCAATGCTCTTATATTTTGAAGTCATTCATTCTACGAAGAATTTTTCCCAGTTTTTAACCAATAGTATACTGAATTAGGAAGCGATAAGGGGAAGAATATGAATGTACATTGGAGCAGAATGCGTAACGAGTATTTTGCAAACCAAGTGGATTGAATTATATGCAGGTATTTGCAAGATTGTTTCTGTAAGGTTGAGTAAGAACACATTGTCGACCCGAAAAGATTCGAAAAATAAATTGACAGTTTTTGTATCTTTCTTCAGTCACTTAAAGTCCGAATTTTCAAGAACTCCACATTCTCAGTAAATTGTATCAACACTATTAAAATTCGCAAGTAAACAAACTTATTAATCTTTGTTTGTATGTACGTTTATCTTCTCACGACCCGCATAACGCAGAAACTCGCAGAAGGTACTAAAAGATCGGGAACGATCCGAGGAATCCATTTTTATTATTTATATTCCGATATTACAATTAGTTAAAATATATTAATTAAAAACATTAAAACGCATAATTGTTTTAGCCCTGGTGGCTTTTTATACCACCGAGTGGCTTTTTGTAATGAGCTTCGGACTTCCAAGTTTTTTCGACGTTTTCAAAAAAGCCATCCAATTCTTCCTACCAAACTCTGACAAAAATAATTGCAGAATCGGAAAGATCATCTATTTCGCCATAATACCGTATATATATATATTTTTAAATTTTTTTTTTATTTATTTATTATTTTTTTTAACAAAATAATGATATTTTCTATTTTTTGAAATTTTTTCTAAAAGGAGTCAAAATCGATACGTTTTTATGAAAAAATATTTCTAAATCGTTCCTATTGAATTTCCATTCGTTTTCATGAATTGATATTCTACACTAAAAATATTCATCCTTTTCTTTTTTAAAATCATTAATTTTAAAAAAAAAATATCGAAAACTTTTTTTTACGAGTTTTCAAAAAGTACTAAAAATTTTAATTCAACATTTAATAACTTCGTCTTTTATACTAAAAAAAAGTCCCACAAAACTTATTTTCTATATGTAGAACAATATTATCCATAATCTGAAAAATTATTGAAAAAAAATGCTTAATAATTACGGATTTTAAGAAAGTTTTTGTGTTTTTCGTTTAATACATATTTTCTTATGAGAATCTATTAATAAAGTAACTTGCTTACACTTTTTGTTTCAAAAATAACTGTTGTTTGCAATCGATGTGGAAAATTTGGAAACTTCAACTGAAAAACTAAGCCCTCAAAAAACGAAAATTTAAAGGAAAAAAAAAAAAAAAACATTCGCAAGATTTTGAGTGATTTGAGCATGCGTGACAGAATCAGCGAAAGTCACTCTTTTTGCGGTTCCATTTGCAAATGGAAAGTGCAGGGGGTAGCTGAAAGATTACGGAAATTTCCCTGTTTTATGCTCTGTCATCACTTAAGTTAGTTGCTGTGTATAGCAATATTCAATTCATTACAGTCTAGAGATAAATGTTTTTAAGTGTGCAAGCTTTTTTATTTATAACAACTAATAACTTTCTTTATTCTTAAGGATAGATTTAATGAAGAACTGAAGAGTAAAAAAAAAAAAAAAACCTTAAAGGTTTTGAATAATATTTTTATCACATAGTATATTTTCTTTTTGAATTATTTTAAGCAGTGAATGTAAATAAATATTTCAAACCTTTTTACATTTTTATTCTTACGTATTTTCAAATTCCACAATTCTGTATGTTTTTTTTTTAAACAATGAAACTTTGCATATTTTATGATTTTTTTTCTAAAATAAATCCAAATCGGTGCGCTTAAATGAAAATGATTCTTTAAAATTTCATACTTTTATCTTTTAGAATCAATGATTTAAAAAAATAAAAGGTCGAAAACTTTTTTTTAATAATTTTTAAGAAATACTCGAAATTTAAATAAATAATTTAATAACTTTTTGTATCTATAAAAAAAAAAAAAAAATGTATGAAACTTTTTTTCCCGTGTGTTGAACTTTTCAAAAAATGCTCACAATTTTAATTCAACATTTAATATAGTTGTTGTATTTTGTAAATTGAAAAACTTATACTATTCTGTCTTTCTTCAATATACAACTATTTTTAAAAAAATTTACATTTTCATTTCCGGGGGCTAAAAAATTACAAAGTAATTGAGTGAATTTTAAAGTCGCACTTTTCACCTACTCGAGAGCTTTTGGTGAGGCACCTCGAAATTTTGAACCATTGTCAAGTGACGAAGAAGACACTTCAAAAAAGAATAAGTGGTGATTTTGTGAAGGGAAGGGGAAATTTATATATATATAACAGAAGAAAAAGCTCGCGCAATGCCAGACCATGCATCTAGTATTTACTTAAAATACAACATAACTGTTGTTCCTATTAGAAGTAAATTCTGGTACTTCAGAAAGAAATATACACACTACTGATTTAAATAGAAATTCTATCAAATTACGAAGAGAAACGGAAATCTTGCAACACCAGGAATGGTTCATATTATAAGCTCCATGTGTGTGTGGGTGAATAAAATTAAATCCTTATTAATATGCTAAGAGAATTTCATTTGAGTAAGTGAGTCACGCAATTGCATATACGTGTAGAAATTGTTGAGGACTAGGTCCTCAAAAATCTGCAGAATAGAATAAAAATAAGAAAGCACAGTATATCCCTTTAAGACCCGAATTATTTTAATCTTTAAATATTAAATTCTTCTGGTTGTTTATACAATATGTACCCCAATGACTCTGGGGAAAAAGATTAAAGAATTCCCGCAGCCCCTCTCGAACGAAGATGGTACCCGCACGATCGTGCGGGCTGGGTTTTATCTGTGAAAAAGGTCACCTATGAAATCTTACGAGTTATGCATTTTTAGCCCTAAGTTTATAGAAGAAAGAATCTTAATTCATCTAAAATTGTGCTACAGGTAAGGAAATTATTGATGTATATAATTAATTCTTTTATTAACTCATTATTTATTTACTGTGAAAATCTTTAAAACAGGTTTGGTTTTTGAAAAGTATAAATAAACAATGCATTGTTCCCAACATGTCTTTAAACTGCTTTCCTAGTTTTCAAATCATAACTTGAGAAGCCTTGAAATGTCATGAACACATCGAAAATGACTATACATGTCAAGCTTTTTATCCTGGAATGACCAGGTTAAAAGACATAGCATGTATAGCAGGTGGATTATAACACCTCATTCTTTTTGCGAGTGAAATTACGACATTGTTACTCTTATCATAAGTTAAAATAATAGGTGGAGAGGCTTGTAACGCGCTTCAATAATCTCTAACATAAATTTTAATCGATCCATTTTGATTTTTGGAGGAATTTTATTTGATAATGTACCTTCTTTGCACAGAAACCAAGAATTTTCAACAGCTAAATCATTGAAATCTTTGTATTCAAGAGACATTTATGGCAAAGAATGATCCAATATTGTATTTCCATTTCAAATATTTCCATGTTTTTTTCATCGCTCTAATCTGAAGTTAATTCCCTTTCCTGTATACGTGATTCATGTGTTTTGTTCGCAACATTATCATCATCCTAGAGATCACTAAGTTCTGATTTAAAAATTCAATCTTATTTATTCATCAATAGTGAAATTTCTTCTTATATGAGAATTATTCTCCTTTTAAACACCTGAAAAAGTTTTTCGTTACAAGTTAGCAAAGTATTTCATGACAAATAAAAAAATGAAACAGAAAATTTTATTAAATAAAAAGATAAAATATTTAAACCACCCAGAATATTATTCCACCGGAAAATCCAGAATTGGTTTTCGAAGGAGGGAAGATATATGAATGCAGATATCGATGAAAAGGAGGAAAATACCATATCCCTCATCAAATGTGTGAAAAAGAAAATGAATTGCAAAAAAAAAAAAAAGCCAGAGAAAAACAAAACAGGGAATCGTCAATAGCAACCCCAAGGAAATATCGTTATAATTATATAACAATATACCTCGTTTTTATTTAGGCTTCTATCAACATTATTAAAACCTAAAATATAACTCACTTAGCAAGAACTTACCTTTACAGCTGCAGTGACTCAAAAAACGACTAACCGGCACGATCGCGCGGATAACGAAATCCCGAGTTCTACAAGCAACATCAAAAGAGTATAGTTGTTATTTTTCTATTTTACAACTATTTAAATATTAATACAAAAATTTAATCCAAGCAATTAGAAATATATTGATAATGACCTTTTTAATACGACAGATAAAAAGAAGACGTGTTTTCGTTGTATTTGAAAACAAAGCTAGATTTGCCAGCTGAAAGTAAATCATGAACCACAACCATCGTCGTTGAAGAAAAGTGATACTTTACACTTTCTTCAAACCCGCTCAATCATTATATTTGGGATTGCCTTACATACGACTATTCAAAAAGCAAAAACGTATAAGAGTATCTAACCCGCACGATTGTGAGGTTGGGTCTTAAAGGCATGCATTGGATTGTTTTAAAAAATGAGTGCAAATGTAAATAAAGATTTTAAAGCAACTTTGAGTTGGTTTAGTCAATTTATGGCTCGGAATAATTCAATTATAAGGTTATTCGAGCTAAGATACCAGTTTGCCACTCAAGTAACGCCCAACCCACACGATCACGCGGATGACGGAGACCCGAGTTCTACAAGCAACATCAATAGAGAATAGCACATTTATACATCTATAGGTGGCAAATTTGAATCGCTTGACTGAAGAGTCAGGTCCAACGTTTAGTTAATGATTGATAAATTTATCTGAATTAATAGTCATTAATGGCCTTCTTATTCGATCCTGTTAGCATTTAAAGTGGTGAGTACAACTTTTATAATATTCCATTTCTCATATTTAAAGTTCATAAACATGTTTCTTATTTTAAATAAGATATTAGCAATGTAAGTGAGTTACGCATAATGTTATACATATGTTGCATGTAGAAACGACAATAACACAGCTGCAATAAAGAAATAAGCGTGAGTGGCATCTGCACTCCTGGGGAAGATGCCACATGGTTCACCAATAAATGAAATGAACTAGAAATATATATATATTTGTTTTTCATTTTATAACAATGTATATTATTGTATAAAATATAGCTACAATTAATAATTATGCTGTTAGGATGGCATAGCGGCTATTCATGGGACGAGGATGTGTAGGACTGAAGTCGACTAATACTTCAGCCTGCTGTAGACCATTCTGCAGGAAAATTCGTTTTTAATAAACTAATTATGAAGTAGTTAATTTTTGTTACTTCTATAGTTATTGTTACCTCACATTTAATTTGGTAATGTTTTTTTTATTTATTTAATGTGGTGTTGATGTATCTTACTCCATAACTGGTGGCATCTTCCCCATATATATAGGGAAGATGCCACAATTAAATGAATTTCTTTAACATTGAATTATTTCTTATTTATTTTTATACTAAGAAGGGAATGAACTTGTATACTTAAACAATTAAATATTCAAAAATAAACTGCATTTTTTTCATGGTCTTCTTATTTCAATTTTCAATGTACTAATCGAAAATCCTTTAAATGTGGCATCGTCCCCCGATTTACCTCATAAGAAAAATCAAGAGTGAATAAAGAATATTGCTTATTTTAAATAAACGGTAATTAGATGCTAACATCTAAAAAGATTTATTTTTAACAAGTCCTTTCTATATTTTTAAATTTACAATTTTTATATTCAGCGAGTAACATGCATTCGTAACGTGCTGTCTTATTTTTTTAATATATATTAAATGCGTGTTATATCTTGGGATATATGGTACATATACAAATTCGGGAACTAGTTAAGCTTTTGTGTAACAATAAGACACTAATTTTCTAGTAAACAAACTACCCCATCCCATCCCAATTTGAATCAATACATTAACGGAAAGTGAAATTTTGCACACTTTCATAATTTGGAAACACAATCTAATCCTAAAATCTGAAACAAAATATTTTTAAAATAATGCGGAGACTGACATGGCTCTGTTTTAAAGCACCATTGGAGGATTATGTAAGAAAGACTCCTTAAAGTGCATTTAATTTCGTCTTTTAAATTAGGAAGAATTTATTGTAAATTCATGTTGTATCATCATGTAAGTTGACAGCTATAAGTAATCAAAATTTCAGCTTCAAACTCTCAGGTCAGCTTTACGTTCCAACTGCATGAAATTTATAATATTCTGCAAGATTATAGGTGTGTTTTGCTGTAGATATGTGAGCGAATAGTTCTTAAATTGATTCAACGAGTATTTTACACTTGGTCAAATACCGTCAAAAAATCGACCATCTAATAGTATCCAGATGTAGCATTCTGGTTTCCATGGACTAATTTTGTCTGATAGGGAGAGTTTCAACATTCTTGAATTCCATTGAGCAGCACAAAACTATGTTTCGACAAGTTACTGCATAACTTGTGGCAAGGATATCAAGTAACCCTTACCTCAAAACTGAGGGCAAAACAGTTAAAGTTCGGTGAGTTTATCATTCACAATGCCAGCCTCTGTTTTCACAGTAAAAGTCAATTGATCTTATTCAAAATTCATGAGGATTCTCCAGGGTAAATATAGCGTTTATGTGTGGTTGGAGGCTCCTTCTTCTCTAAGGCTTGCTTCATCCAAAAACAAAATGAATACAACAAATGTGAGACTTGCCACGGTTTATGAATCGAAATATTAAAATCCCTCCGCTGTTCATAAATACCAAGTGTCAATACCTGGACGCCCTGTACAAGGCATGATAGCGTATGATATGTTGATAATATTCTTTTTTATTCTATAAGATGGAAATACGCAATCATTTCATTATCTTTCGAATTTTCGTAGTTAAAAGGGCTTCATGCTACAAGGGATGACTGATAAGTAAGGTCTCCGATAGTATAAAATGAGTTCCTGACAAGGTAAAATATAAACATATGTATAGGAAGGTAGGAAATGTGTATATTTCTCTTAAACATTAAATATTGTAAACTCATTTCTAAACATAGTCACCACTTACCGTTACACACTTGTTGAATCGTTCTGTCTACTTCATTCCTTCCAAGAAGAAATATTCTGATTGGTTGCGTATGCATTTGTGCAAGGATGCCTGAACTTTGACATCCAGTAAAAAATATTGACATTTCAACGTCTCTTTCAATGTCTAACGTTGACAAATTTTGGAATGTAAGGAGGTTGTGGAACCTCTGTGAGTTCCAGTCTTCTCAGGACGTCGTGTGTTTGTACACTACAGAGCGGTCTTTCACTGTTGTGATGCAAAAGAAAGACGTTTCTTTCCGATCTGATTCTGCAAATAAACTGTTTGAGAAATCGTTAAGTTGCTCAGCTCCCTTCGAAACTCACCACCAATCCTTTAGTTAGAAATTCAGTGAACACCACTTGCATCCCAAAAGATGGTGAGCATTGTTGTGGCTGATGTTACAGTTTTGAATTTCTTGACACACGGATAACCAGGATGATGATATTTCATGGTTTGCATCTTGTTTTCTGGGTCATAATGATGAATCCAGGATTCTTCTCCAATGGCAATATTCTTAAGGAAATCATCCTTTTCTAGACAGTATCGGTTAAAGTGAATCGGTACCCCCTATATCAATAGTATTAAATTGAGCCTTTTTATGTACTCTGTATCCTTACCTGTTAAATAAAAATATTTCAAATTTTGTCTGTATATTTATTAGATTTTTATATTTCTACGGAAGTGACATTTTTTAGATATATTGTTTAGTTTTTTTTTCAAACATACTTTTACGTTACATCACTATGAGTTTCTTGAATATTTTCATTATTTTTATTGCATCTGATCACTAGCCAAATATTTTGGAGATATCTCAAAAGTCTTAATTCAGTATAAATAACTGTGCATCAGTAATATGAAGGACAAACTACAGATACATTCATACAGTAGATTATGACAAAAAGGTACAAGAAGTTTTTAAAAAAATCATTGTGAAAAATTGCATTTTTAACATAAAATGTCACTACATCACAATAGATATGAATTACAACCTTTTTTAGCCCCATTATATTACACATTAGCATTTTTTTAAATTTATTTTAAAATTTTTTCGTTTCCTGCTTTACTTAAATTCCCTAGAAAAGCCATACATAGCATTTTTTTAAGTTTTTGTCTTGTTTTTTTATCATTTTCCTTAAATTCCGCAACAACCTTTAAAGAATTTTCAACTATGATGCATTACAAAATTCAAAGTTGACCATGAAGTATCATAAATATTATGCTAAAATGCATGAATATGGTTTTTGTTTGCATTTGGTAATACATGATTATACGACATTTCAAAAGTTTTCATCAGTGTTTTGTGTGTTCACATAAGAACACAGTTTCTGAAACTTTTAAAACTCAACAGTTTCTCTAAACTGGACAAATGATTTTTAAAACAGCCAAAATAAAACTTTTTTTTATGTTTTTAAACATAAAATTTATGTACGAAACCATCTTCTCACAAAGACAAATGATATTGCTTATCTGAGTTGTGCTTAGGTACCTTTCATTGAGAAACTCCTCAGAGAGCAAAATATGCCCTTTTTGTTTTCTTTCAAGAGGAAACAATACGATTTAATTGACAAAAATTGGTCAAAAAATCAAATCTAATTTTTTCAGACAAAATTATTTTTTATATACTTTTCTACAAACACACAAAATTTGAAAGCTCTAAGTTTAAAAAGCGTTCAGTTATGATAACTTTTACGTTTGTTTTTATTCACATTCCAATGGTAAATCAAAACTTTAAACTCAGAAAGGTAAAATAACTAGTTTGTCTTCATTTAAAATGCTAAGGATTTTTTTCTACTGTGCTTAATACTTGGATTTTTTTCCCTTATTGCTAATAGTATATGAACAAAAGTTGGTATACATTATTCAATCAAAGCAATACTTAATTTTTAAAAAATAATTGAACTCAGAATTGACACATTTTTTAAGGAGTTTTCAACAAGCATTCATAAAAGGAAGTATTGTACAAATACCAATCATGTTGTCAGAAATTCCATACCAACTTTTGTTACATATAGTTTGATGTATTTGTAAATCAAATTTCATATTAGTACGTCATTTTTTGTAGGAGGAGTAGCATTTTAAAATCAATTCATAAGTTTCAAATTTTTCACTAAAAAATTAAATGGCTAGCTTTTTATGAAATTTGAGCGCAAAATTTGCTTTACACCATAGTTACTCATAAAAGTCAACCAAAAAAGTTATGAAAATCATTAAATTAAAAAAAAAGTTTGTGTAAATCGTACCATGTCAACTTAATGCTGAAATACAAAACCTTTTTACTATTTGATCACTTTATTTTTAATAAGAATTATTTTTATTAATTTTATCAATTTTTGAAAATGCAAAGTGAATTAAAGATTTCCTAAACTTTCTTTGAAAGTACCTTTTGTAATCTATTTTCCCCAAATGTTATTAAAATTTTATTGACAAAGAGATTACGAAGTAACTTTCATTTGAATTAGAACTTAACTTTCAATTTGAGTAAAATATACTAACGAGCCATTTTAAAAAAATATATTCAGGCGCCAGAAAATTCAACTTCCAGTTATTAGTAAATAGCGTTCATAAAGTAAATATTCCTTCCTAAACCACGATGAAAGAATTGTTTTTTTAAAAAAATGCTTGCAGCTTCCCAACACAGATACATTGCATTTATTAAATGGGATTCAAATGCATTGCAATATCATGTAAAATTCGTATGAGAGAGAGTTCTAATGAGATAAAGATGACTTTTCCATTTCTAAAAAAACGACCTTTAAATTGAGCTAATATTACAAAATTAAATTTTACGACTTTGGTTACAACGAAACTACATTAGTCTCGATTTCCCTTCAAAAATAAGTTTATATTTATTGCAAGCATTAATCTTTCATTTAGTCGTTTCTGGGCTGAAGTAATAACTACACGCATCTAGAGTGTGTGAATCAATTTCAAAAGCAATCAATTTAGTCCGCTTTAGGAGTGAAATCTAATTATGCTTAAATCTGCGTTTATTCATTTTTTTCCCCACATATTGCTAAAACTCTCCCCTTATTGCTTGTTAAAATGTTATAGTAGATTTAAACAGATATTAATATGAAAAAAGTATAAGTAAAATATCCGTTCCTTATATTTTTCTATTCATAACTCTTCTTTTAAACTGCTGTTAATTGATGAATCATTTAAAGTATCAGCCATGCTATTAGTAATTTATGTTATTTGGTTGGTGCTTAAATTAATGAAAAACACAAATCAGGAAATTGTATGGCAATTTAAATTTATTCGAAAGGGGTATTTTAGGTAAAATTTGATAAAAATTATACCGAATTTCAAAACACTTTACATGGAATTAAAAGTCATATATTTAATTTTTTTTACACAACACATTTAACACAGTTATAAAGGCAATGATCTAAAATATATTTTAAATTATAAAAAAAGTTATTCCCCATTTTTTATCGAAAACTTTATAAAATATCTGGTACTTGTGACAATAAATTGTTACAAAAGTAGCTATTGACATAAGATTTAAATCAATTGTCTTTATCATATTTTAAATAATATGTATACACACAAAATATGAAAGAAATACACACACAAAATTTTAAGATATCAGGTTTTAGATAAGAGAACTTTAATAAAAAGAATAGAATCTTCAAAAAAGGTATTTAAAGTTTTGTCTCTTTTTTTTTTTTACTAAAATATTGCGTATTATCAGGTATTTATAAAATTCACCACGTTTATAGCATATATCTTCTTCTTTCTTTGTCTTTTTCATTTTTTTTTCTGGCAGCTCAATTGTTTTCCTACAGAAAATGCCAAAGATAAGGCAAATTTTTCAATTCAGGCAAGCATTGATTCAAAACGTAGGCGCAGATACCTTGAAATGATTTAAAAAATTGAATGTTATTAAATTTATGTAGTATGGTATCGAAAGAAAGCGGATACATAAAAGGAGGAACAATGACAATAGGAACAATGACATACTTATTCATTATGGTCAGAGCTAGGTTTGCTTCAACTTAAATTGGAAAAGTTAAGTAAAGGCTAGAAGTGAACGAAATGAACTATGAAACTGTGTTTATTGAAGGATATTGCCTGTAAAAGCAGGTTTATACATCTGGATGGTGGAATTAAGCAGTTAGTTGAATAATACATAGAACAAGCTGACCTTTGAAGAGTTACATGGACTAGAGAAAGAAAAACACATGGACAAATTGTATATACCATTTAAAATCGAAGGATGATGAGATCAAGGAAACATCTACTTCATTAATCAAGGAGAGCATTGGCAAATAGATACATGTGAGATATTTTTTGTAAAATCTCGGAAATCCCACACTCACCATAATATTTTTGACTGAAACTAATAAACAATTTTTAAAAGTTTTTAGCAGAAGATAAGAAAAAGAAGTTTGAACATATTTCTAGTAAAGGTCTAGTCTAAATGACAGGTTCAAATAGGTGAAAGATGGATAGTAAAATTGATGCTCGTGGAATTTTCAATTATTTCGTCCTAACACTTTTCTATCTATATACAAGGTTATCAGAAATGAATGACCCGATTACAAAATTTATTAATTCCCAGATGAATAAACATAAAATGATCATTAATATGCCATCGTAAACAGTTGGCAGCAATGTTGTAATTTTGAACAGAAGTGAAGAAAGCGTCGCAGCTGGGTAGGCATTCGTTTTCAAAAAGTCTCTCAGTAATCACGGTTCAGCGTGAATTTCGGAAAAAGTACCGTAGAAATGCAACGACATCTAAGAGTTTAAAAAGATGACGTAAACAGTTCCAGGAAACTGAGTTCCCGAGTAAAAGCAAAAGACCAGGGTTATAAGGTTCGCAATGATATTATAAGGGTAACTAAAGGAAGTCTCATTGAACATTTGTGAAAACAAATTTTACTTTACGTCAAGAAAAGTTAGGTACGAAACAAATTTTTTATTTTATCCTTACAATAATATCTTAATTATCATGTTCTGCTTATTAAATTCTGCTTCTATTTATTAAATTTTGTATTCGGGTCATTCATTTTTAATAACTTTGTATTTCAATATAATATAGTATTTATAGAGGTTGCCTCAAAAACGGAGCTCAAATTATGTACAGTTAGATTTCTCATTGAGAGTTCATAAAGAATGTCCGAAGAACTGCGCCTGTATAATGTACGAGAAAAAATACGAAAAGCAATTTATGTTGCCCAGTGCAAAGAGTAAAGGACTTTAGTGGACACATCAAGAACAATATTTGAAAATATTTATAGAAGAAGATACTCAAAGTGCCTGCCGTTAATATCGAAGCAGGCTTGAGCGTGCCATTGAATACAAAAATGCTCACGAAGCTGCAGCGCGTGTCCATCGAAGTAGAAGCAGCATGCAGACAAGTAACTTACGTGGTTTGTGTAGTCACACGTTTCGGAATACTAAATAATTAAACTTGTTCAATAGGACAAAATGCAACGGTGTGACATCTGGTGATCATGTTGGCCATTGAATGGAACCCTACGATCAATCTAGTGGCCGGAATAGGTCATATTTATCCAGTCACGTACATTAGCATAGAAAAGTGCCAGCGAGCCATTATGAGTCATCAGGCATGCATCATTTACCGAATGTTTCTCGTAAGATATAGGTACAATTCTTTGGGAGCTTTGTATGTATTACTAAAAAAGATTCTAGCTGTGCAAAGTTTGTGTGGTATTTATGGGACAACCAGCTCAATTTCATACAATTGCATCAAGGCAGTGTGTGGTAAAAAGGAAAACTGTTTTCATTGGGGAAGATTAATCCTTTTCTCTATTTTTCTAATAGAAAAAAAAATGTTTTGAGTATATATATACTGTATAATATGACTACGAGGATTTTTAACGAATTGAGAACGTATATTGACTGTACAAATATGTTAAAAGCGTCTCTAAAAATTAACAAATTTGAAAAAAAAAAAAAGATTACATGAATAAAAAATATAATTCTAACTTAAGTATATATTTTACTTAAGAATTCAATATAATTGTATATAACATATACATACATGCAGAAAAAGTATCTATCTGAATAAGATTATTCTATGTATAAAACTAATAACGTGTTAAATGAAGAAGTAATTACAAAATTTTCCAAGAAAGGAAAATATTTTCTGCAAAATAAATCTGCCTCTGTGCTTCTAGGAAACAAAGAAAAATAATAAGCAGATATAAATAAAAAAAATTCTGTAATATATAAGTTGCTTAAACGTCAACTGAATTCAGAATTCAATGCAAGCAATTTTAAATACTTTTCAAATAGTATTTATATAAAAAATAACATATAATTGAAAAAAAATCCTGTAGTAGGCTAAATTTGTAAGGTTTACAATAGGTTAAACTTTTCGAGATTATATTGCTAATAAACTGATAGTAGAACGTTTCCCCATACCGCCTTCAGTATGTGAGAAAATTGATTTTCGCTTAAATACTTTCATGCCAAAATAGAAAGAACAAACAGGGTAATTTAATTTCTTCTGTAACAGTTATTCATTTTGTTAAGGAGATAAATCAAATTTATCTCTGGGTATCCTTCTTATTCTTTCAAAGCATGCTACTTCAATTCAATAGGATAATTTGTTGCAACACTAATTCAGACTAAATAACATTTTGAGTGATGGATACAATTTATGAACATCTATAATTAAGTTAGTATTTTGTTAGAGTCTTAATAAGTTATCTTGTGATAAATTGAATTATTTTATCAGAGTATACCTGATGAGGAAAATGTAGAATGCTTTGTTGTTGTGCCTAAATTATTTAATACTTGAGTATGTGTTAAGTTAGTATACATCTTTGCATATTACTTATTTTCGTAGTATAAAAGACAACGAAACTCAAATTTTTAAAATAAACTTCATTCAATATTCGGGGTTTTTGGGTGAAAGATAAAATGAACTACAGACCTTAGATATACTGCAGGTTTCTGACAAAGAACTCCTAATTTAGAATTAGAATGAGTACAAAAATTACTAAAGAGACGAAAAAGACACTTATGTACTCATTTCTGTAGGGTAACGCTTCTCAAACTATGAGGCGCGCCCCCCTAGGGGGCGTGATAAGCCTACGAAGGGGATGCTAGCACATTGAAAAGTCGAAAACAAAAGATTATTTTTAAAACTTATTAATTTAGTGAAAGTAAACAAACAAAACTCATCTGGCATATTAAAAAATTTAAAAAAAAACAAAAAACATTTACAATAATATAATACACTTAAAGATGAATAAGTACTGTACAATGTATTTTATAACCAATTTAATAGTACCAAGATAAGAAGAATAAGTGTATTAGTTACTAGTGGCCCCACGAGCTTTTCTTGTATAAAATTATATGCAAACATTAATACTTATGATGATAATATGTATCATTTATAATTAATTTCTGAACTGCCAATTAAAAGTTACGCCACCCTCTCCCCAATGCCACCATTTTGAACATATGAAAAGTATATGGTGTACTTGGGGGGAGAGAAGAAGGGAGTAAATAAGAAAATCTTCTGAAATATGTAAATCCTTCGCAAACACTGTCAAGTTCATTTTATTGCATTTTAAAGCCTTCGGAATAATTTTATTGATAGCAGTGCAGAGAAAGGATCGTTTTTCGGAAAGACATATATATGCGTCCAAGGCTATTTACTCACTGGGTGAGTAAGACATTTAATTACGCCGACGACACTTAAGAGCTTAAAGTCGTAATGTAACTTTAACGTCAAAGTGTCGTATTATTGAATTCAATATATTGTTTTTGTATGTGGGGGGGTATGAAAATTATGATTGAATATTGGGTCGCGAGTATTGAAAGTTTGAGAAGCACTGCTGTAGGGAAACGTTAAACAAGAAAAGTATATAATTAAACCATTTGTAAAACTAGCTAGAGTGAATCTTATTGTATCTTGTACCATTTATCACAGAGAGAGAGAGAGAGAGAGTGATATTAACGTCGCAATACAAAACTGCACGAAAACAGTTGACAACAGATTTCATAATGCCAATTCATGGTCAAGTTATGAGAATGACACGTATAGCTCACACCCCTTCTTTCTAACTTCTTAACCACACCAGTGGGAGGACGTTTGAGTTTTCACTTATTTAATACGCATTGACAATCTGTATACGATGAGTCTTCAGCGACACTAGGATCGAACTCATGACCCGTAGTCACGACTCCATAAATTCGATCAATAAACAATCGTGGCCACCTCTTTGCCCCAGTGTAGGATATAAACAATGTCCAGTAATAAAGGAAAATTTATATTTGTCAGACTTGTGAAATTTAAGTCTTAATAATATAATCAATCAATTTAGTAATATAATCAACTTTTTTAAATTCTGAAAACATTACAAGCATATGAAAATTTATTAAAAAAGTAAGTTTAAAAAGAATTTTAATATGTTTAATTAAGGACATTTGTGCCTCTAACAATATTAATTTTAAGCTTAACAAGCGCCTAGTCTTAGTATATATATGTGTGTGTGTGTGTATAAGGTAGTTTTATTTGTATTTTTAATAGATATATACATATGCCAGCTTCGCATTTAAGTAGAAATTTGCGGAAAAGTTCGAGATTCCTTGAGTATAAAAGTTTTAAGCAATACGCTGCATCATATTGTCATTTAATGTGACATTTGATGGGAAAATTAAATTGAAAGTGACAAGTCCCATTTAATAAAACTTCAATATTCAGGGTCTTTGGCATCCAAAATGCAATAGTGGCAAGTTCAGTAGAAGAGGGGAAAATGACAATTTTTTGTAAGGAATAATTTTAACGAATTTGCATAGAAAGTTTCGTTTTCTCGTTGCAGCATTCACTTACTTGTCATAGCCAAGTAATGTTTCATATTTTTGATCAGTTAGCTCTCTCTTACAAGTAGCAGATTCATTTTTAAAGAAATATTTTTTTTTTTATAAATTCCCCATTAATTTAAAAATTATTAAATATACATAAACAATGCCAAAAATAACTTTTTTTCACTGATTTGTTTCCAGGTACCTTCTAATTTTCTATTTATACTTACCCATTTACATTGATTTCCCGTAAAAATTATTTTTGTTATAAATTATTAATTAATATGATTATTTATATTATAATGATTTAAAGAAGATTTTGAATCATGTTTATGAACAATATATATTTGAAAAGTAAGTGGCATGCTCATTTAAATATATAAGAACAGATTTTTCAATTAAAATATAAGTATTATATCATAAAATTATATTATTTCTATTATAGGTTTTTTATAAGGCACTTGTTTATCAACATCGTTCGATAAAGTAATGCAAGGGCTTTTAGTGATCAAGTGAACAGAACAGCAGTTCAGCTAGAACCATATCTCCAATGTGTCCAATGAACTTTAAATCCCACCCTAAGTGCTTCTTTAATATATGTTTACAGACTAGCTGGTCTATAGTCTGTGCATAACATGCATCAAATACATTTTGTAAGTTATTGTTATTTCCCAAACTTTTGCTGTTAATGAAGGATAGGTTTCCAAATTTCGTAGTATTTCTTAATTGAATAAAAATTACGTTTTCTTATAGATTAAGAACAAAAAAAATCTTTTCGTAAGGATTTTCCAGAAAGAAACAAAAAAGGAGGTTTATTTCGCTCTACCTGGTCTACTTTCTGGCTGATTTGGCTAATCTTCTGACTGCCTCACCCTTGTCTATTTTGCTTCGGTTATACTAATTTTTGATGGAATATTTGCAAAAATAACGAATAAAATCTAACTACAATTTTTAAAATAACCCCTTGTAAATATGATTCTACTTACAAGAAACATTAGCATATCTCCTTTGCAAGAATTTTATTAAGAACTTTTTGATATAATGTATATATATATTTGTAAGAATAATTAAATTATATTAAAAGTTGAATTCCCTATCTAGGCCTTAAATCGTATTTTTCATTTCATCTTGAAGTATCAAACTAATCGCCCATTTATTTCTTCCGAACATACTTCCTAGCCAATAAACATGTCTAATTCCAAATCGTCATATTTAATAGCTCTATATGTCAGCATTAACTTTCATGTACAATCATAAAATCCACGATACTTACCCCATCGGTGTTTTAAGTGCAAACCCACTTAAAACACACCGTGGCGTGTTTTCCCCCCACCCCTGTCCTTAGCGTCAGAAGAGATGTACTAATTCTAGAATAAAGACCTTTTTTAAACTATGTCTGATCCTGGCTCAAAACATGTCATATATATATATATATATATATATATATATATATAAAGAGAGAGAGAGAGGGAGAGAGCATATTTTTCTTATGTAAAACCTTCAATTGCATTATTATGTTGAACAGTAAGATTTGTATTTTTTTAAAAAAATCATCAAGCACGTAATAATAGCAATATTCGGATAAACCTTCATAGATAAAATACAAAAAATTACAAACATAATAACAATAATTATAAACTTCAACATGGACACTTTCATCCGCATGGCTTTGAAAATATTGATATTTCCATTTTAAGAACAGTCAAACATGTTAAAAATAGATAACACTATATATCCATACAGCTTGAATACCATACATTCTGAAAAAAAAATGTCCTGCTTAGCATTCAATAAAATAATAGCAAGGAATATTTTAATAATTGTGATAATGAAATAAAAGTTAAATGAATATAAAAAGAATAAATAGGAAGAAAAGAACTTGTAAACTACCATTAGAGATAGTTTCTAAATTTAAAGATTTGTGTAGCAACTTTGAAAAGTCATTTAACATTAAAGAAATTAAATATTTCTTGTTCGGTTTGAACAAAAAAGGGGGGAATAAGGTATACTAAAGATATCCTCAAAAAGAATGATTTTCAAGATGGCCATGTCTTACACATAATTAAGGATATTATTAATTTTCTCATTCATAAATTCAATACTGTAGATAAAGATGTAGTAAATAGTATTACAGTTGTATCACATTATTCATGAATTAATCATATAATAACATTATTTTATCAATAGTATATTGCCTACCTATAAATAATGTTCGCATTAAGAAGTCTTTTAAATATAATAAAAAAAAATTGGTAGCTCAATTTTTAATTACAATAATAATATTGATTTCCAAAAAAATAATAATATTGTTTCTAAAGTTAAGACAGCGCTTCTCAAACTGTGGGGCGCACCCCCTAGGAGGGTATTAAACCTACAAGGGGTCGTGAGTATAACGAAAAGTCGAAAACAAACATTATTTTAAAAAAATTATTAATCTACTGAAAAGAAGCAAAAAGAAAAAAATAATGCATTTGAAATAATAAAATATAAAATACACATTTACACTTATATAATACACTTATAAATGTATCAGTACTGCACCATGTATTTCACAATTAATTTAACAGTACTAAGTCAAGAACAAGTTTAATAATTACCAGTAACACTATAGGCACGTCATGAAATTATATACAAATTTAATATTTATCTTAATAATTTGTATGGTTTATAATTAAAGGTGTATTGTAGATTTACGTCAAAGTATATTATTATTGAATTCAATACATTATTATTATATGTAAGGGTTCGAAATGAAAATTATGATTGAAAATTGGGTCGCGAGTATAGAAAGTTTGAGAAGCACTGAATTAAGATTATTCATAGTTTATAAACGACTATCACAAACATGTTGTAACAGATAATGTAAAAATTGTTCAAGATAATACTCTAAGAAAAATAATGTCTAAAGGTACTTGTTATAGATTAATGATCTCTAATTATAAGAATGGTATTGAAAACAAATTTCTAAAGATATTAGTAACTTCATTACAAAATTGCCAATTAAATTTATGTTTCCTATTGTGAATATAAATGCAAAATTTTAAATGAATTACTGAGCATTTACTACAAGACTGATAGTGATATAATTTACAAAAATTTTAAGCATCAAATTGTAGAACTATAAAAGAGCTTTATTATCTTTTATATTGATAAAGTTCCGTGTAATTATGCAACTGTTTGAAAGGGGATTTATGGTAATAAGCTAAACAAACATTTTCAAAATATTACTGCTATTAAAAAATCATATTCAAGCAATACAGAAATTTTTAATCGAATATCTGTTTTTTATAAAACAACTAGATTTACGTATTTCAGATATTATATTTCCTCATATTTTCCTAACTCGAAAATTACATAAAAATCCTATTAAATTTAGAGCTATGACGAATGGTTTTAAAATTTATATTACACATCCTGGCAAGAAGCTACAATATATTATTCAATTCATATTAAACAAAACTGATAATTATATTATTGTTAAGAATAGTATGGCAAATATTAAGTATATACAAGGTACATAAATTATTTCTGTTTATATTAATGATTTAAAAGGTTTATTTATTTCCATAGATATAGGATACATGTTTATGATTCTTAAAATAGCCTATAACAAATGTTCTCTGAATAATGTAATAAAATATGATAAATATCTTTCTATTATTCTACCAGTATTAAATGAAACTTATATTTTCCATAGTAATTCTTATTATTAGCAAATTAAAGGATTGTCACAAGGTGGACCTGCTAGTAACTGTTTAGAGAATATTTATTTGCACTTTTATTAAAATGATAGTATTAGTTACGAATATTGTTACTTTTTAGATATATATATATGACCTTATTATTTTTAGTAATACATTAGATTTTGTCCCGAGATTTAATTATTATCCCCAAAATTTAAAATTATTAAATACTTATTACAATAATGAGTCGCCTAACTTTTTGGACCTTCAATTAAACGTTAAGTAATTTGCTAATAAGTAATATTTTTGATAAAAGAGACTTTTTTGATTTTAACATTATAAATATGCCATTCTGGTGTAGTAACCGACACCTATCAATATTTAGAAACATTGTCTTAACTTTTTTAAAAAAGAAACAATGATTTAGTTACTGAAGATGTATTGAAACAAGGTAATAAAATAAAAAAAAATGTGCAATATTTTCTTGAAATGCAACTATATAAGTAAATTAATTTTTAAACAAATTTTACGTCATATTAACTTTATTTTTTAATTTAGATTATTAATTTCTTTAAAATATATTATGATAAGTTTAGTTTTAAAATATCTTATATGTGTGCTTCGTTTAATTGCAAAATATCTATCGAGGAGGCGCCACTTCTTTTGCTTCTTGTGTTAACACTTCTATTTTAACACGTCATTTTGTGTGGGACGTTTGCTTAAGAGGCTTCGTTTTCATATTTCTTTATGGTATGCATTTTTACATGTAATTTTTTATCCTAGCCTTTTCTATAATTTTGTTTCCCCTTAATATTCCTCTCTATGAGAGAAACCTTATTGTTCGACCTTCATAATTTCATTTTAGTATACTGTCTGGATTATCATTCACGTGTGCTGGAAATAGGCTTAACTTTTCATAATGTCTCTGTTTTTCCCTATTATCTCGAAAATTTCTGCTGTATGGGGAAAGTGGTACCATAAAGCGGCTTAATCCTAATTCACTGGTCCTAATTCAGTGACATCTTTAATAATCATAATAGGTCTCCATTTCAGTCCAAAGGCTTTTTCTGTATCCTCATTTGTTATGCTTCTTGAAATCCAATCGCTTTCTTTTTTGGCCCTGTAGGATATACAAATAGCTCATTTTCTTATACTATATATATATAGTAATATAAAATAACAGTGAAGAAGTACTAGAACCTACAGTGCTAAAGCAGGAAGAAATTGGAATTCACCAGACACAACAAATGTA